>QUSF01000002.1:24456271-24838785 GCA_003676055.1 Chloebia gouldiae
GCGGAGGCGGCCGGGGCGGGGGCCGGAGAGCGGCTCCGGCTGCGGGGCGGGGGCGCTGCCCGGCGCCAGCCCAGCCGCGCCGGGAGCTGCCCGCCCGCCTTCCCGCCGGGTGTGGAGCCCTCCCTCCGGCGGACGCCGCTCGATCCGAGCGGAACGAGGCTGCCGGCAGTGCCGGGTTCGAGTCGGTGCTGCCGAGGGCTCGGGTCGCTCCGCGGGCGCCCCGTAGGCTCCGGTGCGCGGGTTGTGCGAGCGAGCGGAGCCTCTGGAGCGGCCGCGGGAGAGGACCCAAGCCCGGAGGTGCGGCGGCAGTGACGGGGTGGCGGTGTTGGTGATCAGAGCCCTTCAGAAAACCAGACCTCCGGAGCGGCAGCTCTACTGAATTCCCGATGCCTGCTTGTAAAGCAGGTGCAGGAAATTAAATGATAATTTATTTGAACATGCATTCGCTTTGCTGCTGGTGGGAAGGCTAGAAAAGTTAATCATGATGTAGTTGCTATCAGTACATGACAGAATAGCTTTGATGATGAATAAGGTGCCTTGCGAAAATAATTATAAAAATTGCATCTTAGGTAAGCGATTTCCTTTTCTTACAGAAGATGTGACTAGAAAAATAGTAGACATTTTCTGTGCTTCATTAAATTAATGTGTATTTATACATTGCAGTTGGCTTGGAAAGAAGCTTTTGTCTTCTAATGACAGTTCCAGTTTGTGTTGTTGAAGCCTGTACTTTTGTGAGATTTAAACTAGAAATTCAATATAGGCTACCCTAGGCACTTTGCAAGGTGGAGAAACATTGCATTTTGGTTTCTTCTGTGGTTGAACTCAAACAATTGCCTGTTGCCTTTGTTCTGTTTGAGGACTACTTCAGCAGTCACTGTAAGTATTATGACACCGAACAGTTTAGCTAATACATATATTGAATGTTGAAAAATAATTTGGGAAGAAGTAGCAAAGAATATTAGTAATTACTAATGAAATGAACATTCAGTGCCTTTGCAATAAATATCTCCAAGTTAATATTTCTAAGGTGTTACTTCTGAGTTTATAATAACTAAAAAGGAGTATATTGATCATTTATTTCCAAACTGGCATAAATCTTTTTTTTTAGAGCCTTAATCAGATAAGTTATACATTTATATGTGACTAGCAATTTTCTCTTCACAGTTAAGAAGTTCTTGTTTGTAATATTCTGACAAGGTGATAAGAATAATACAAGTGAGAAGAATAATACAAGATTGTTCTGAATATGCTTATTTTTGTTTCAGATTTCTAGCCGTTGGTTCACATGTGTCCAGGGGGAGATGAAGTACATTGGATCCTGCATAGTTTGGCTTTGTATGGCAGTCTTCCTCCTTCCTGTTTCTACTTCTGTGGCTGTCAGTGATCAGACAGGTACTTCCATTTTTCATGCCCATGATAGACCAAAGGTATAAATCTCAGTACTGAAAATTTTGTAGCAAATAACAAGAGCACATGGAAAATAAACAATATGAACAAATAAAATTATACAAGGTTGTTTTAAACATCTTTTCTGAAATTATCTAAGTTTGAAGCAGCTCCAGAGCAGCCTTTCTGCTTCCTGTGCATGGAAGATTCATGTTTGGTGGTAATTGTGATTCCTAGAAGTACCATACAAAACAAGATTATAAATCAGAGTTTGCAAAACTTTTGTGAACAAAATCATGTGGCTTTATTACAGCAGAGCAGTTATCACATTGACCTAAACAATCTAATGCTCGTGTTAGCTACACCTATACTTAATCCTAAACTGGGTCATATGTTTCACACAGAGTGGAAAAAAACCCCTTTTTCCTAAGAAGATGGGGGAAAGAAATAGGAGGATATTGTTTAACTCAAAAGCTGTTACTTGTCTTCTGCAAATTTTCTAATCTTTCTCTATTTTCCTCTTTTTCTTACTTTCCACATGTTATCTAGTGTTCTCACTTAAACTCTACATTAACTCTCCAGAATACGGTAAATTCTGTCTGAAAGACACATAATATGTTCTTGTCAAATATGGAACATCAGTTTTCTAGAATTTCTCAGCAAGTAGTTCAACTTATTATAATTTTCCTACAACTATTAGCAAGGAGAACATGTTTATTTTAAATTGAGTTGGTTTTTTTTCTCAAAAATAAAATTAACTCTTAGTAACATTGTTCCTTTCCAGAAAATCTTATTAAAGATAATAAAATCTACACACACACAACAACTTTGAATATCAACAGCTCATTTGTAACTCAGGCCCAAGGAATTTAAAAGTCCATGACTAGGAAAATAATCGTTTTACTACCCCTGGAAAATATAAGCAGTAATAATGAATAAATAATAAGTGTAGTGTGTGGGCTCTGAGGTAATAATAATGTATTGTGAAGAGCCAGAATTTAAGTCAAAATCTTTTCCCCTTATATTTTTAGGGCAGTGAGGCTAAGTGCTCTGCTGATGAATTATTCTTAACCCCTCTGAGAGAGCAAGCCTACATCATAGCTGTGAAATCATTCTGTCTGAAAGAAGAAAAGTAGGTTTTATTCTGTCATTGCAAGGTAGTGAGTTGCAGAAGGGAAGTTTTTAAAGTGCTAAAATGGTGCGAGTACAGAAGGTTCCTTAGCAATATAGATTGAAAAATGTTAAAACAAAATTCCAGGAAGCGTTGTCTCTTTTCTTTTATATTTTTTTTCCTAATGAAATGATGCCTTAGTAGAAGTTGGGCCAGCCACAGAAGATGTGGCAGATACGCAGAACTGTGAATAAACAGTTTATCTGAACTGTGTATTGCATTCTGTTAGAAGTTTGTCGCTAAGCAGCCAATGGTGAAGTTGCAGTTTTCCTTAGCGTGATTGCCACAAATAGATCAAATATGGGTCCAATTGAACTGCTAGGAAGAAAAGGAGAGGTTGAACCTCTCCTGTGAATAACTGAGGGTGTGCATTTGAAAGAGGCTTCTTCAGTTTGTGGAGGTACAGGCAGATGGTGAGGAATAACAAGCTGCTAGCTGCCAGCTTGAGCAGCTCTGCCAACAGCAGGTGTGTGAGTTAAGGCAAGAGATAAACTCCAGTTGATAAGAGAAAAGAGACTCTGCTAGAGTTTGTAGGGATGGTTACTGTTGTAAAAAGAAATGCGAGTTATAGACCAGAAAGCAGGAGTTGGAAAAGAATGGACTCGGGAGCGGAGCAGTGGTAAAAGTGGTACAGATCCTTCTGCCGTTTGTGTCTCTGCTGTGTTCAGCTGAATCAAACTCTCTGTGCAGCAAAGTTGTCTTGTTACAGTTTTATAATCTCTATGCAGGTGAATCTGTTACAAATTTGAAATCTGCTTGTTTCATGGAAAGAGTAATAGCTAAAGGTTTTGGGGTTTACTTTTCCTATCTTGCATTCAGTTGTTCTTTCTGGGGCGTTTGTTCCCTCCCAAGTACAAGTTCTGTTTAAATCAGCATCTGTGCTTCCGTATCTGCCTAGACAATCTTTCAGGTTTTCTTCCTTCGACAGCATTTGTTTCTCTGGGCTAATATGGAAACTTTTCCAGCAAAGCATATTTAGGTGGGATCTCAGATTATTATATTACATCTTGAAATTTCTCACCTACTTGAATCTAAAGGAATGGCTTCAAATACATAGAAAAGTGTAGACTAGAATTAATTTGAGGATGGTGAGAGAAAGACATATTTTAGGGGAAGGATTGCCTTGTGTGCATATGTAAGGGAAAGCTTTCTGAGCAGGCATGCTGAATATACTTTGACTTATTCATTGGGCCAATATTGTAGTAAATAAATACCAGTATTGACAGAAGAGTCAGAGGCTGAGAGGGTATGCTGGATCTTCTTGGAGCAGTTGTCCTTAGGCTCTGAGGGTGCCAGTAAGCATTAGATTCACATAGGGGGTTTCTTTCAGTTCTCATGTTTTGATATGATTAGTGTTCATTAGAAGGAAGCACTCTCTTCTCATCATGGAGTATAGCAAATCTGAGGGGAGGGAGTTCAGGATTTTTCCACAGGCACATTTTTGATCTCATTGCAAGCATACTTTCTTCATGTTGTCAAGTTATTATTATTGGGAATATTTGGGGTTTGAGTGTGGATGTTAGCTCTTACTGTAGTGACACATGAAGTTCTAATTTGATCTTTTCTGACAGCTTTATATTAAGAATATTACTATTCTGTCTAATTCCCAGATCATTGCTTCTTTTTCAACTTTCTTTTACAATTAGAGCTTTTTAAAGCCACTTGATAATCCATGAAAAATGTAGTATAAACAAAGTGCTATCAGGGCCTATCAGGCATGCTGAATTTTCCTTGTCTTTTGATATGGAATGTGTTGTGAAAAGTATTGGTTATAGATCATGATTTTAGATAGACACTTTAGCCCAAATACAGTGAGTGATTTCAAGCATACAAATCAATTCAGCTTTTTGATTTTAATATTTTAGTGCAGCTAGATACTTCTCCAGATCAATATAATGACCCTACAGTATCTCTCATATACAATGTCTTCATATTCCTGATATTCCCATCTGAGCTGGCCTTGAATGTTTCCAGGGATGGGTCATCTGCCACCTCTCTGGGCAACCTATTCCAGTGTTTCACTTCCATTATTGTAAAGTCTAGTCTAAATCTAACTTCTTTTATTTAAAACCATTACTCCTTGTCCTGTCACAACAGGTCCTGATAAAAAGTCTGTACCTATCTTTCTTAGAGGCCCACGGTCCTCCTGGAGCCTTTTCTTCTCCAGGCTGAAAACCCTAATTCTCAGGAGAGCTGCCCCAGTTCTCTGTTTTTGTGGCCTTCTTTTGCATGTATTCCAGCAGGTTCACATCTTTCTTGTGTTGGGGCCCTTTCTTGTGTTGGAGTTGGATGCAGTAGTGAGGGTGGGGGTTTTTCATGAGAGCTGTTGAGCAGAATCACTTCTCTTGATCTGCTAGCCATGCTTCTTTAGATGTAGCCCAGGATATGACTGACTTTCTGGGATGTGAGCATACATTGTCGGTTGATCTCCAGCTTTTCATCCACCAGTATTCTCAAAGCCTTCTTGTAAGGGCTGGTCTTAATTTCTTCAACTCCCAGCCTGTTTTGATACTGAGCATTGCCCTGGCCCTGGTGCAGCATCTCATGAGGTTGTTGAACCTCACAAGATTCCCATGAGCCCAATCTCAAGCTTGTCCAGGTCCCTCTGGATGACATCCTGTCCTTCAAGTGTGTCAACTATACCACTCGTTTTAGTGTCATCTGCAAATGTGCTGAGGGTGCACTCAGTCCCTTCATCTATGTCATTAATTAATTAAATAACATTGATCCCAAATGGGACAGTACTTACCACTGATTTCCATCTGGACATTGAGGAGTTGACCACTCCCCTCTGGATATGACTGTCCAACCAATTTGTCATTCTCCAAGCAGTCCACACATTAAATCCCAGCCTCTACAATTCAGAAAGATTGTGGGGACGATGTCAAAGGCCTTGCAGAAATTTGGATGACATGCTTAGCTCTTCTCTTGTCCACTGATGCAGTCACTCCATTGCCACTCAATGGCTCACAAGGCCACTGAGTGAGCCATGCAAGACCTGCCCTTGTTGAAGTGGTGCTGGTTGTCTCATGTAATATGAAGTCCTGCTTGTCACTACTTACTCTTCTTCATGGGAGAATGCAGTTCTCCAGGGGGCCTAGCATGAGTATCCTAATCCTTGAGTTCTGTTGCTTGAATTTGTTATTTCTGCCTGCCAATGCTGCTATGTTACTTCATAACCATCTAAATAGTCACCAGACCTGAAGCTGACTTCTTTACTTTATCATGTTCCCTTCATTCTTCTCACCCTTGTCTTAATTAACATATACACTGTAATGTAATATAACCTTCTTTACAGAGTGAAATAACAGAATACAAAAAAAATCACATCCTCTTTCCTGGTGCCTATATACTTGAGGCTACAGATATGTAAGAAATCTGAATTCTTGACCTTGAAAACAAGCCAGCTGGATCTGCTTATCTTCATTAGGAATATGTGGTGGACTCACTGGATATCATTGCTGATATTTGCAAGTGTGTGGCTAGCTCTGAAGAGGTTGCCCGTGTCTGTGTGTTTATGAAGCCTGTTCCAGTAAGAGTATGAGAAAAATCTTGGGTAATATGCGTTTCTGCCGGAAGCTTGAGCCAACACAGGATATGGGTATACATTAGGTTGGGCTTTGCTCTTTGACCGTATTCATTGGGATGGTCACAGCAGTTTCAGTGCCTTTGCAATGTGCATGTCAGTGGTGGCAGATGGCAGCTAAAAACTTCATCTGAATGTGAAGTTTAATTATAAAGTAGCACATGGGTACTCATGAAGTGAATCTAGCCATTACAGGTTACACTAATCTGCAGAAGCCAAGACTGCCCATTAGAAGTTACAGTTCCCACTCAGGAAGTGCACACAAGAGATATCTGTAAAAGGGAGACTGAAGCACATGCTACAGTCTCTTCTGTCCTCATTTGCATGGAATGGAAAGCTGAGCACAGTGCCTAGATGGAAGTTGCAGTGCGCTTCAACAGGTGTCCTGATCATTCCAGGAATTTGGAACATGCGTGTTGCAACGATATGTTTAGATGCAATGCCTTTTTTTTCTTTTTTTTTTTTTTTTTCATTATGTTACTAGAAAACAAAAAAAAATTCTTACTAATCTTAGTAGTGAGAGAGAAGACAATGATCTATGATGTACCTGCTTGGTCTGAATAAATTAATATTTTCAAGATTATTGGATTGATTTTATATTAATAAGCTCATAACAAGAACTCATTGATTTATAAAGACTAAGGCCAAATTTTTTGTATAGGTAGACTCATTGATTTAAAGATATGTTAACTTGACCTATGATATCACTGGTTTAATATGAATTTTTTTTTAGTTCAGTCCACACAGATATGCAGTTTTATTGTGTGCATAGCAATGTAAGCTTATTCTTCTTACTATTTCATGAATTTTATAGTAATGTATTTTAACCGGCCAGATAGGTTCATGGTTTCCCACTGGATTAGCAGTAAGGGTTAATCTTGTTTTTTTCTTTCCTGAATATCTTAATGTAGACCTCGTAATTCAGCTGCCAACATGTTGAATGGGCAGATTGCCTGTTTTGTCTCAGGGTAAAGAAAATTTAAGGATCTGCTAGCAGTCTGAAAATCATGGAAGAGGTTAACTGTACAAGCTGTAATTGCAGAAAGAATTTTCATCACTCTATAATAATGAAAGTTGTCAGTCCTGGTATGGAGAGAGTTTGGTCTTGTTATTTGAGAGTTTTCCCTTAGCTCTCTGGTAAAAGGAATAGTGCTGAACTGAAGGAGTGCATCAGCAGCATGCAGCAGAAGATTCACCGTAGCTCTTTCAGTTCTTCTGAGGATGCGGAATACAAACAAATAACTAACACTTAAATGGCCTGTCTATGCTGTGACTGTTATGCCACTGATAAAAATAGGTCCAGTCTGTGGCATGTGAGGAATCATTGCTATCATCTGGATAACACAAAAATTAAGGCTTGAGTCTTTATTTAGACTTGGAAGAAAATGGCTGTGGGGAATAAACTCTAACTTTCTAGTCTTTCACTGCTTATGTAAGCTAATGCTGAAAAAAAAAAGCACACTTGTGTCCCAGGTTCTCTAAAGCTTACATCGGTTTAGGGTAAAATCAGCAATAAATACTCTTTGTCTACTCTTATAAGTACTATCAAGAATTTAACCAAAAAGACAATCTGCTTTGAAATTTATTGAATATTTTTGAACAAATATTTAGGAAACATGTAGATTTAAGAAAAAACATCTGTCCATATATGTCTGACATTCTTTTGTGACTTCAGCCATAAATGGCTTCCTTTATGCCAGGTTATTTCTTACAGCTATAGTTATGTAAATGTACCCTAACAACATTCATTGGTTTAGAGTGGTTGTGTATAGAATTATGTACTTTAATAATCTGTATTGGATTGAAGACTGAGCTTTGTAAACTAAAGGGCATCTAAGGTGAGCCTGTTTCTGTCTCATGTGTGTATATATCAACTGGTGTATTGAAATTGCTATGTTACTGTGTAGTTCCAGCAAATGCTTTTCTCACTGTATAAAACTTCCTGCTAACCAAGAATGATGAAAGATTTCACTTCAGAGTTTTCAACATGAATATTCTTTACAGTTCAGCATCTTTTCTAGGGAACGGGAATTTACAGAGTTTGTCATGCATATATTTAATCTCATTTACTATGAAACTCTATCTGTGCAGGGAAAAACATGCATATCCATGTATTTATGCATCTGTTTGAGGGGGAAAAAAGTATTCTCTTGGACCTTTAGAAATAAATTAATTTATCTGTGATGTTACTTGTAGTAGTCAATTGTTAGTTGTAACTGTAATTTTACATGCAAAGCACATGGAACTTAATGAATCTTAAAAAAAAAAAAGTATTTTGCCTGGTCTATTCTTTAAATAGTTGACATAGCTTACATTAATCATATTATCAGGAAGTGTCTTTGTCTGTATTAGATGATATAATTTCACTTTTACTAGTTATTTCCAATTAGCCATTCTTAGTCCAGATCAAATACTAAAATATATTTAATAACATTTAAGAGTTTTAAAGGATAAGATGCTTTCTACATGACTGCAGAATGAATGACAAATTTCATGTGCTTTAAGGTTACAAATATAGCTATTTTTAATAACAATGTTTGGTCTGGATACTCTCATGAAACATTCAAATATAGATGATTTCCAGGTTAATGTTAGGACATTCCTTACTTTTTTCATTGAACTAATGGTTCAGAAAGTGCCTTGACCTTCACTGTTCAGCAACTTCAGATACATTTTGGACATCTGCTCAATTGCATCAACTCATAAAGCTCTGTGCTTGATAAATTGACAGGCCAAATATCATAACTTTTCATCTTTAATGTGCTGGGGTTTTTTTAGAATTTAGCAGGGCTATTTGCAAAACTTGTTAAATAGCAAAATGTCACAAAAGTGACATTTTCCCGTGTTTCCTTCTTAAAAGTGGGCATTCCTGTATATCTATTAAAAAAGAGCATAAAGTACTTAATGCAAGTAAGAATTAATAATAATTAATATTGCATATTAATAATACAATGTCTTACCTAACGGTTCATTTAGATTTAACCTCAGTTTACCACGTTCCAAATTTTAGAACATTCTGTTTGCTTACCAAAATACTTTGGTCCAGACTTACTCTCCTACTTAATTTTTTTGCTTTTTTTCCCCAAAAGACAATATTGTTTCATATTCATGAATGGGGGAAAGTATTTTCTAGTAACACAGTGAAAAATACTAAAAGAACTTGGAACAGATATTGCTGCTTTATAGAGTGTTGTAAATGGAAACAGCATGGTAAAAATTTAATGGTTTTCTTCTGGCTATATTGTTTATATGAACTTAAACCACAAACAGTTGAATTAAAATGTGATCCAAAATCTATTTGCTTATATTACTGGAAGTGTAGTATAAAATCTGCTCTTGTTTAAATTTTGTAATTTGGTTTATTGCTGCTTTTCATATCCCAAAGCAACAAAGAAAAACATTCCGGTCAGTATTACCATAACTGCCATGATAGTTCATTCAATTCCTGTTAGTTTGATAATATTTTACCAAAGATGCTAAACTGTGTTCTTTTGAAGGTGCTGTGTGTCCCTTAATGAAAACAGTTACCCGTCATCTCAAACAAATCAACAGAGACAGTCGTGGTGTATCAGGTAAATGACCAAGCTAATATGGATATCTGTATTAATTAGCTGATAATGATTCCTGGATGTAATTATAGTCTGACTGAAGCTGGCTTTCAAAGTGAAAGATTAGGACAGAATTCCATCCCCAAGCACCAAAAGCTGCTGCTGCTCCCTGGAAGGTGGCATTAAAATCAGAACATGTTTCTCCTTGAAAGTATTGGTTCAAGTTTGGTAGCCACAGTAATTTCCATGTTTTTTTCCAGTCATCCTGCATTCTTGTCAATTCAGATGATAAAAGCAAATTAATTTTTCAGGTTTTAAAGTCATCTACCAAGTGAATTTTGCATTAATGGTTCTAATAAAATGAATATTGAAAGTTTCTCTGACTTCAAGTTCTACTTTTCAAAATAGCTTGTCAGTCTATATTCTAGAAATGCTAATATGCTTGTATTCAAGTATGCTAAAATGATTATTTACTTATGGTTTTTAAATTCCATTATAATTGTATCATATTGTGTTCTATTTTACAGGGTTTGATCTGGCAGAAAGCTTTTCTTTAAGGCAAACATCTTGTGGTGGGGAAAAGATCTGCTTTAAACTGGGAAGTGCACCTCTCATTAGAGATACAAGGTAAGATACTACTTTCATGCTTAGCTTTTAAAAGATAGAGCTCAGACTCAATGCTACTAATTAAGTGAATCACTGAACATGTATCCAAAGAATGCCCCAGAAAGCAGTATGGCTGTGTTTAGACTTTTTTAGGTTTTTTTTGTGTGGGAAGCATTTTGATTTTAGTGTGCTTCCTTCTGAAATCTGAGAATAGTAATTTAATTGTGAATAGCACTTTCTCAAATAATGATTCTAATGCAGAAAATTCTACTGCATTAATTATTAATGCATTAATATTTATAAACCAAAGGTGTTGGAACTCAAAATGTCCCTCAGACATTTTGGAAGTTCCAGACCCTGGTCAGAAGCATTTGAGACCCTGGCAGGCAGCTGGAAACAGCTGTGATTTTGAGTTTGAGCCATGGAATGATTTACCAACTTTGCAGGAAGAACAAGAAGTCACAAAAGTTTAGATATTATAGTAGAAGTAGTTACAAAGTAGAGGGAAGAATTTTTTAGTATTGTACAAGGGGATTTTAACACCTGTACAGGGGGGTTTTTACTTTGTACATGGGGGTCAGAGATTTTAAGATGGAGGAATGTAGGCTGGTCCTGTTCCTCCTCCTTCTTCTTCCTTGCCTCCATGTTCTTGATGATGTTGGCATTCATGGATTGGTTTAGAATAGAGGAGCACCATTTAATATAGGTAGTAGGTATTGGGGAAAAACTGTAAACATTTATCACGTAATGTACCATATAAAAGATAGCAGCAGCCCAGGGGCAGGGGGAGAGGAAGAAGACGGCGGACAGAGGGTGTCAGGGGTGTGTGTGCCTCTGCCTGAGCTGCTGACCAAACCACAGCAGCCAGAGAAGAAAATCTTTTAGATGGCTTGCAATAAACTGCCTCAAGACTGAACAACAAGAGACTGCTGAGTTTTCTTTGGAAGCACGGGTTGGAGGAGAAACTTTACCACCACACAGAACCCCTGAACCAGGCCTGGGTTCCGACACAAAGGAAACATATAACTTTCATGGTATGACAGGAAGTATTATACTAATCTCCCCCACAGTGAAGTTGTCTGTCCTCTCTCTCACTACTGTTGGCAAGATTAAAAAGAGAGAAATTATCACCATTTACTTGAATGCTATTTTTTTTATTTTCCTGGTTTTCACATTTTGCCTTTGAGCAGCAACAGAATAGTGGCCACTCAGTGTGGAGGAGAAAGTAGGCAAAATCCTATTCTGGCACAGGGTGGGATGGAAAGCAGAGACTGCATGAAAAATCAAAAGGACAGGGAAAGAGAGTAAGGCACAATTGGATTGGATGGACTTCAGTTTGCATAGGGACAAGGAAATGTCAAGAAGCAGTTAGGAATGTAGTTTCAAGTTCCCTGAGCTCAGTGGAGAGAGAGGATCATCTCAGAGCTCCTTGGTTGAGATGTGCTCTGAGTCATGGGACTGTGGTTTCTGTACAGCGTGTTCCTGTGATGACGAGGGAAGCAACTCTATTCCCATGTCTTCAGGTTGGGTATTTTCTGTTGCAAGAGGTCTGGCTCCAGCTTGCCTAGTAAAAAACCACACCTGGTCCTTGGACTTCCCCTTTGCTTGGATCCTGGGCATAGCACAGAGGGACTGCGAGTAGCATGAGGCCAGGGGGAAGGAAGAAGAGAAGAGTTGGAGGCACCCAGACACAGAACAAAGGGATCTTTGTGAGAGGAGTGTGACTATGGAAAGAATTTATCTAGCAATTTAGAACATTTAGATTCTCAGAGTTTTTCTGATATATTAGATACTGTAAGTGCAAAATTTTATGCTTGTGTAATTCTGCAAAGTTAAACTAATAACTATCTTTTTTTTTTTTAATACATTGGATGGTAGCTATTGAAGGAAAATTGACTGGACAAAATTACTTGACACAAAGAGTGCTCTTTTTTTATTAGACCTTTCTAGTATTATCCAGATTGTCTTTAGAAGAGTAACAGGAGATAGTAGGTACCACCCATAAATGTCTTTACTAAAATTATTTTGAGACATTTTTAGTAAGAAAACTTTCCTTTAAAAAAAAATCCCTTTTTTTTACAAGCTTTTTTTTCATTTTATGGGAATTTGAGGGAACCATGAGACTCTAGGAAGGTAGAAAATCAAGGCAATAAAAAAATGTGGAGCAATTTTACTTTAGGAATAAGAATTTAAGTAGTGCTAAGAAATGTATCTTGTGAACTCACTTTATTTTGAAACAGTAAGAAAATCAGTGCCAAAAATGGAGCAGAGAGGATCCAGAAATTGCGAAATTATAATTATTTAAAATTCATATTGCATTTAAGTAAAATTCTTCATTTAAAGTATTGATTCCTAAGAATTTCTGAGTGGTTTCAGAAGTGGTCTGAGAGGTCATGTTGAAGTTGAAAACCATAAAGCTTTTTTCTTGGTTTTATTTAGTAGGCCTGAATACTAATGTCTTTTTTTTCTTCTTCTTCTTTAGAAAACAGTTTTCTGATGAAGGCAATAAAAATGGGGAATTCACACCATGGCTGATAGCTGTGAGCTAACAAAGCCCTAACTATCAGCTATTGCCAGGAAATTCAAAACGTTTTTTTTTGCTTGGGTTTTTTTTTTTTTCTGGAGTGGTGTTTTTTTTTTGGTGCTATGTATTTTTCCTATATTTTATCTCATCAGCTTTTTGAAAGGAGAGAAAAATTACTAGCTAGTTTTTCCTCATTGTCAATGTAACTTGGGCAGGGGCTAAAGAGTTTCAGTAAGGATTAAACCTGTAAAGAAGGTGGCTTGGCTTTCATGGTCTCTTGGTTCTCATATTCCTCAGTGTCCCCATTATTTTCTTCTGTACATCCTCATTAAAGAAAAAACTAAAGAGAAAATCTTTCTCATTTTCCCTAGAAATATGCATCTCTAATGGATGAAAAATTTAGCTGGATGGAGCAGCTGAGATGATGATTAATAAAATGCATATCAATGCTAATATATGAGTAAAGTTAGGCAGAAAATTAATATCATGTTATTGAAGATGGTAAGGTACAAGATAAGATTTTCAGTCAGCTTGCTGTGCAAGTAAGTAGTACCTCATACATATATCTTCCTGAACAATAAAAGGGTTAAAAGTATTTTCAATAACATTCAAACACTGCAGAATTTCTAAAATTAAATCCTTGTTATTCAGGGCAATAATCTTGCTTGTCCTTTATTAACCTTTCTTCACACAAATGCATGTCATTAAAAGATGAATTCTGTTCTTAATTATTTCAATTTGATGAATATAAAATGGCTTTCTGATATTAAGAGAACGCTTAGGACAAATAGATTTTTAAAATTTTGTTTTTAGTGTGTTGCTTTTTAAACTCTTCCGAAGTTTTAGGATTTTTTCTAAAATAAGGGCAGATGGCAGTGATGAGCATGAGGTCAGGTTTTGGGTTTTTACATGGTAGGGTTACAATAACAGATAGTCAGAAACTTAGGTATCTGTCATCATAACCTTATAATTTACTATCTCAGTTACCCATGTACAATATCTTTTAATTAAATATTTTTATTTAAACCTACTTCTCTTACATTATGTTGCATTGTGTGGTTCCAGACTCCTTGTGTTATTAGATGGCTTTAGGGATCATTCTACATCAGAAAATATTTCGGTAGACGTGGTGTGCAGTAAGCAGCAGAACAGTGTTTGTTATCCATCCTGCAGGAAATTGAGAGTATCTGATTAAGCTGACTAGCAAGTATCAAGTAACTGGCACATCTCCCCCTGCATTTCATTCATTCAGTTGTAGTGTGGGTAATAGAAATCTATGCTGTGCCATTTTTCTTCTCTGATGCCATTTTGGTTTTTTCAATGGACCTGGAGTAGTGTTTCACCTATTTATATGTTGTAAATAATTTACTATGCACTGTCAGCTTGGGAAATTGATTCTGTTTATTTATGTTGGACTTCAGCTGTAGGTCTTTATGTCTTTTTGTGATGCAGTTCTGTATGTATTTTGTCTTGTGATAGCAGATGGATAGCTCTTATGCTTTATGTAAATGACTGTAAAATATTAATTTAATGCCAGTAATACTTTCCTTATTAAAACTGTGAATTGCTTATTGAAGTTCTTTGTGAACTTGAACAGAAGTTATTCCTGAGGAAAGCAGTGTAACAGAGCTTTTGAGTTATAAACTCATAGTAAAGTACTGCTAGGCAGACAGTCTAATTATATAGTCATAATCACACCACAGAGTCATAGAATAACAGTAACTATATAATCCCTTGGTTTTATCTCAACAAATACCTTATGGAGTCATATTTCTTCTCCAGACTTCAACATGTACTGCCCATGTAGTGTATTCCAGAGTAGCACAGAGCTTGCTGACACAGGAGAACAGGGCTCTGTGCTGGTAGTGCTCCTTTAGACCTGCCAGCAGTATTCAGTACTTCTGGACATGAAGCCTTCTAGGCTAATCTTTGTTCTTCAGTTGCCTTAGAGTAAATAGCCTTATGATGAATTAATTTCACAGTCTTTAAAGATGCATCAGACATCAGTTGTTCCTCATTCGCACTTTTCTGGGGTGCTGGTGAGCCATTTTTTCCTCTTCTGAAAGCACCAATAAAGGAGATAATAAGCTGATTTTGACTGAGTTTCAGAATGTTTTTGAAATGGATGTTCATGATTAGCAAATCTTCATGGCACAGTCACAGCTTTCTTATTTTGTAGTTTGTTTGGCTTGACAAACCATATTAATTTACTGAGGAGATTATCATAGCTGGCTGTTAAATGATCTGAGTTACAGCAGTTGGGATTACTCTCACGACTCTTTTAGGAATTCTGCCCCTTTCATTGTAAGATACTACGAAAGAGCTTGGATTTTTACTGTATTTGGACTACAAGCTCCACCAGCAAAGTTGTTACTCACTGCTGCCAGAAGAGCTGTGGCTTGGGCCATATTTCAGAGAAAGTGTTTCACCTCCTTGGGATGTCTAGTTACTGGAGGAAGAAATACTGTTCCCACTTGCCTCAGTAAATTCCAGGCAGGAGGATTCTTTCTGCAAAGAACAGAAATTGGTGATGAATAATATTTATGTGGGATTTTCTGTTTGTTTTTAGTGCCAACCTTTTTAATTGCAAAAAAAAAAAAATGTGAAGGGAATTCCATTTTCCTAGGGCACAGCTGGCATCAAGTGAGGGGGTTTCTGTGCTCACTGTTAGAAGCCTTTTCACAGCTAGCAATTTGCTTTCCTGAAGCCACCTATCTCTAGGTGATTTTGCAACCATTTGCTTTGGTGTCTGTATCTGCTGAGACCACTCTCTTCACCAAACTAAAAAATACTGGCTTCCTTTCATAAACTTCAGCTCTCTGTGAAGGTCCTCATGGGCGTGGCTTATTATTATTTTTGTACATGGCATTTGTTTTGAACAGCAGAATTAGTTTCAACAGTCTTCTTGAAAAGTGTTTTAGGAAATTTTATACCTATTTCTTATAAGTGGTATAGAATAGATACATGTGATAACCACTGGTTTCCAAAACAATTCACTGAAGACTTTTTAAGTATGACTGAAAATGGCAACGAGGTATTATCCCAGTTTTGAGGCAGTAGTTACAATTATTCAAATCAGCTTTTATCTGTGCTCACACAAAGTCCTGCTAGCTTTTGGTCTTTTAAAATATTAGATGCTTATGCAAGAAAACACCTCTCTTTTACTATGGCTCATATTTATTTGAGGTCATTTGAGCAGTTGGAGCCAACAATGCTAAGACTGAAATGTCTGGTATTTTGGTTGCAGGGTATTTGCAAGAAAAAGGCCTTGCCTTTGGAATTTACTTCCTGAGTGTGGGAGCCTGAATGTAGTACAAATCCTGATGTTTCTTCAGGTCTTTTAAAGTAGTGGATCAGAAGCTGTAGTGATTCAAACTTTCTTTTATAATGAAATGGTGTTTTTTGTGTTTATTTCCAGAAACTTCAATATTTAATCTATTTTAGAAATTTAAAAGAAGGAAAAGACAGTGATTATTGTTGAAAGAACAAATTGGTGTTGTTCCCACCTCAAAAATACCAATTATTTAATTTCACAACTAAGGAGAAGAATGGGGCTTCTTACTATGTAAAATGACAGACCAATGCTTTTTTTAAAGAATAATTACCTGTCAATGTCTTTCTGCATTTTGGGGTTTGTTTCTACCTGAAAATTTACAAGAAATGTGGCAATTTTTATAAAATTCAACATTCAGGTATTAATGGATTTTAATGTCCATATTGGGTTTGAATCATCCTACAATTTAACATGTAATTTACTATGCAAAAATAATTGGGAAAACAAAGGTAAAGACAGAGGTGGCAGAGGGGAAGAGTACATTTAAAACTGTATAGCACTTACATTAAAAGCACACTGTGAGGGAGCAGATCAAGCTACTGACTGTAACAAATTAGAATTCTTTGATCTGTAGTGTCTTCCCCTAAGACTGGAGGACTTAGTGGAGCAGTGTCACACCAGCTGAACTGGTAAAATACTGTTGGATTAAGCAGATTCATCCTTTTCCTTTTGTTTCCTAGTGATGATATTCTTGCTGTAAAGCACTTGCAAATAAAGGGAAGAGGCTTTTGTGAAGTGTGTACTTTAAGGGCACTGCTCCACAACGAGAATATGCAGGAGACAAGCAGTGTTCTTGTGAAATCCCACGTGCCTCATAGCAGGCAATAAACAAACCCAAATAAACAAAGCCAAAAATATTATTTGGAAGAAAATAAAAATAGGAGCTTCCTTTCACAGTAGCCATCTCTCAGCCTCATCTCACTTCCTCCACATCAGCATCAGCCTCTCTGTTCAGCAAGGCTGGCAGCTGATCCCTGTCACCCCAGCAGTTATAGTGGGGAAGGAGCAAGATGGACTGCCCCCAACCCCAGAAGCACTGCCTTTAGCTAAAACAAACCCTGAAACTCTACCTTGAGTAGAGTTAACCTTAATGGTTTAACCTGCCCTGTGGAAAACAATCCCAGTGTTCCGATTAAAACAACAGCATCTGCAATTTCACTTTTGCTATGTATTCTGTAGGGAATTCCTTTCTATTTTCATCTGATATGGATGCCAAAACTATTTTTTAGTTTTCTTGTTTAAGATAGCAAAATCTAAAACATAGATTTTCACGGATACTACAATTGCAAGACAAAGTTTTTGTGTTCTTAGAATTCCAGATTTATCAGGAGAAATTTACCCAGATGCTTCTCAATGATCCTTGTTCAAAACCTTGGACACAAATTCTAAAAAAGGTTGTTCAATTTGCCAGTACGTTAAGTGAAGGAGCCTTAAGTAATTCTAGAGTGTGGGAACTTTCAGAAAAGTTTACACGCCTCTTACTACCTGCCAAATGTGCTGATTTTTAAAATCTTTGCAGTGTTTTCTCGGTTTATCTTGGCCACCTATTTTGAAGCAAAATCTGTCAAAAAGGAGTACAAGGAGGATTCAGACCTAAATCTTTAACAAAGTCTGCATTTGATAGTCTTAGAACAAAAGCGCGGTTGCAACATCGGTATAGATGAGGTTTTCTGGAAAAGCAGAATTGCTGTGGGTATCTACAGCCATGCTGTATGCAACCACACAGAATTCAATGGTGTGTACTGGGCATAATGCACGCAGCTGAGGATACACTGTAGCCCCATTATGCTGTATATAGAGACTGAAAGATAATTTCTCAGTTTTGCTGATTGAGCTGAGAGAATTCAAGTGTCTTTATAAAATGCATATAATTTTTCTAGCTGAAGCAATGTTGCCACACGCTTCAAAAGTAATTTATCAGCCAATAGGAAAAAAACCAAAACGCCAACCAACCATGTAATAAATCAGATCTTTCATTTTCTGGCTTTTGTGATTTAACACTGTGTAATCTAGTTTGCTGTCAGGCATTTCTTCTCTTATCTAAAGTTGCACCTACAAAAATATGTTTGTGCGATATATCTGTGCTTATACTGAGACTTTTTGTTTAAACATGTTGTAGAGATATCATACCCTTCCCTCACCTTGCCTCTGAGTTTTTAGGTTTTATATCTAAAAATAGTTCGTGGTCTGTCTCACAGTGAAACTGTCTGGTGGTTTGGTTTTTTTTTTTTCATTACCCTGATTTTCATTTATTTTCATTTGGTTCTGAAAGATTTTTGGCCTCTAGCATTTCTATGTGGTTAGCTCTTTGCAGTTTTTTTCATCATGCTATGAAGTTTTTTTTTTTATGGAAATAAATAGACAAAATTTTTAAAATACTTATTTGATTTTAAATGGACAGTATAGTCCATACTCTGCATTTTTCACTTAGATGTCTGGGTATCAATTTGAGTTCAGTTGTAGTGTACAGTTTGCTGATTGCAGTCTCGCCTGTCTCAAGTGAATATTTGTCATGCCCCAAACTCATTTCAAAACTTGGAATGATTTAATAAACTTCAACTTGAGGAACGATCTGTAATCTATACAAACAAGATGTACAGATATTGGTATATTAACAGAACCACATGCAAGAGATCATGTTATTTTTGGATTTAGTCAGTGTGACTAGTTCCAGTATCTCAAAATCTAAAAAAAAAATCCTAAAAATACTCTAGGATTAGGCATGACAATTTAGGCTTTGAGTAACTTATTGATTATTATTCCTAATATGGCATTGTGCTTCTAATTTTCACAGGAAAGTTCACATATCTTTTATTTTAGGGATTAGACTAATAATTATTGATACACCTATATTAAAAATATGAATTTTGAAGTTCTTGATAAACTTTGATTTACCTCTTTGACTAAGTTTTCTTTGTGAACCCTGCTGAGAGTTCTGCTTAGATTAGATATTAGGAATTTTTTTTGCTCTTAAAGTTTTGTAAAGCATTGAAACAGACTGCCCAGGGCTGTGGTGAAGTCCTTATCCCTGGAAGTGTACAAAGGCATATAGATATGGCACTTGAGAACATGGTTTATTGTGGACACAGTGGTGGTGCTAAGTTGGACTTGATGATCTTGAAGGTTTTTTTCAGCCTTAACAATTCTGCAAATTTGTGAGAGTTTGGTAAGAAATGTGTATCCTTGTAATCTGTGGTGAGCAGTATTGATTTACTCAAATACTTTTGAATGCATATCCCAAAAATATCCATTGACTAAGGCATTTGGGGTTTGCTTTGGACCACTCCTGAGAGGTGACAACACAAATAACATTATCGAGGGGCCATGACTCTACATACCTTTTTTCCTGGATCTGTCTCTTACATGAGCAGTTCAGAATGTTAGGTGACTGCCAATTTAAATTATTATATGAAATTAAACAAAAAGGATAATAGTATTCGCCAGGAGGGTATACAGTAACAGGACCTGATTTCCAAGGCTGCAGGGAAAAAGTGCCATTCCAGCCCAATTCTTGCACTGAGGACCCTCTGTGGTGGATGCACTTTCAAGTACAGCATGTACAATTGCAGCATGAAATTACTGCTCTTGCTCAAGATGGATATCTAGCAGTGACTTGTGCAGAATTAGATAATGCTCACTCATTTTATGGGTAAAAGTGGTATTTGGAAACAGGGGGGTTTGGGATGTGAATCTTCTACTGCAGCAGTTTGTTTGACTTTTTTATTATCTCCTCTGAGACTAAGTTTCTGAGAATTAGAATGTTTAGCATATGGCTTTATATTCTAATATGAACTGTGAACAATATATGATAAGGACGGTAACTAGTGAGATAATCATATGGACAGAGACACTGGAAGAAAATGTATTACAAAAGGACTAAATATAAAATGTAAGTTCTGGCAGGACTTTAGTAATGAGGCTGTATATGATGACTTGAAAGTCTGAAAAGGAAATGCCATCAACTATCTGTTAAGTCAAAAAGGAGCATAAATGTTGAAATTATTTATTTTTTTAATTAGGCTATTTTTCTTTCCAGATAACTTTTTTTTTTTTAATTTAGAAAGCGATAAATAATTGCTAGTGGATTACTAATGTGGAGACAGATATGCTATGCTACCAGGAAATTACATAAGCTTAAGATTGGTTTGTTGTGAAAGTGTTAGGAGGACTAAAAAAACACTTCGTGATTCAAGATCGCTGATATGATTTCATGGAAAGGAAAGTCATGACTCATTAACCAATTAGAGTTCTTGAAAGATCAAAGAGTTATAACAGAGCTTTCCTTCGTTTTTCTCCTTAAAATAAATTAGAAATACTCATATGAATTCATATTATGCCTAAGAATACATTTCTTACAGCATCCTAACTTTTTAAATCACAATTAAGTGTCATCTTTTTAAAAAGCTTATGCTGACTATGTTCTAACACACTCCTACCCAGCTGGCTCTAGGTGAACCTGTGTGAGCAGGGGGCTTGGAACAGATGATCTCCAGAAGTTCCTTCCAACTATGGAGTTCTATGATTGTATTATAAACTATTCTGTAAATAGTTTCTCTTCCTTAAGAATATAGTTCCCCATAATATTCGGTATGTAATTCCATTGTCAACCATGTAAATCATAGAGTAAGAGTGAATTCATCAAAATGAAGGTTTTGTAATGGAGTAATGAGGCAACCAAGTACTTCCTTTTTAAAATTTCCAAAATAGTTTTTTCATCTCATTGCATGCTTAAATGTTACAATTTTATTTAATGAAAAATACTGATGATAATAGCAATATTTTCTTTGCTGTTGTAACTTTTCTACTTTTTTGTCTACTAGTCTCATACATATGCTAGGTAATATAGTGTTCTAAGAATTTTCATCAGCAGTACCGATTCTAATCTCAGTTTTACTGTTGAAAAAGATGATCATTGTTCATTCAATTTCTGTTATTTTGCATGAAAAGTACATGGATGTTTTAACCTCAAGGTGTTGTAGTTGATGCATTAGTTTAATGCAAAGCTTTTCTGCTGTGGAGCAGTGAGCTTTCCTTAGTGTTTTGAGGAAAGCTTGTGAATTCCTGCCATAGCAAGATTCCTTGTTTGGTTATAGACACCTAGCCCAATGCCCCAGTCTGAGAAGGGCTCCCAGTCATATTCAGTGTTCTTTCAAGTTGGGTTTGGTCTTTCATTTCTTTTGATGAAGCTTGAAATTCACCTAAATAAAATGTTTATTGACTTATCCATATCACTGCTTGAGGTATCCTCTCAACAACTCTGTCTTGAGCCAGATGCAAGACCTCTTTATAAGCTTTGATTTTCTCTCCTAGCACTTTAAAGGGAATACCTGGACACTCCCCAGCTGGATGTGATAGTAACAGGGTTAGCAAGTCACAGGTCTTTGGTCCATCCTGTTAAATATAGTTATGACTCAGCAGATAGCAATGTGAGTATTTTTAAACTGCATTTATTTTTAACCCCATTTAATCTGTAACTTACAAAAAAATCACATTATTAGAGAAATTGTGAGAGTTGTAGGCTAAACTGTACATACCCTTGGTTTGTTTTTTTTTTAATTTTTGTTGTTGTTTGGTTTAACTGGACATTAATTATACGGTCTAAGTTGTGAGACTTAATAAAAATAATTTCCATCTCTGAAAATGCTAGTAAGTCTTCTGATGTGGTGCAAATAAGGTTTTTGATAATTTCTTTTCCATACTGATTCACTTAAAATTTGTGAATGTTCACAGGTTTTATATACTGTAAAAGAGCACCTTATTTATCTAATTATCCTTCTAAGTGTAAGCAGAACACCAGGCTTAAATATGCATAGGCTAGTCATGCTGTGTGTAGGGGGTGTTAAAGCAAAAGCATGTTCTCTCTGTAGCTTCACTCTTGCAGCTGACAGCTACATTTTCAGGTCTGACCCTGCTATCTGGTGTCATTAACTTTCTTTCTTACTCAGATCTTTTCTGTTGGTACTCAATCTTCACTACTTACACCTTCTTTTTGGGGGAGATCAGCTGGAACCAAGGCAGGTAGATACACCCATTTATAGCAGAGCTGTAGGCTCTATTGCCTTTGGTCTTGCCTGTGCCATTTTTCTCAAGCACTTCTTAGCACAGCCTGCTTGCAGCTTTAGTCAGGAATGAGTTTGTTTATTTATAGGCAGTCCTGCATGCTGAAGAGGAGGAGGCTAGTTATCCAGACAATTATTGGGGGTTAGAAAAAAAAAGCACCCTTTAGTTTGGTAGAGCTGCACTCCAAACAGCTCCTAGCTCTCCCTTTCCATGGCCAGCCGTGCTGTTAGGTTCACTGTGAGTGCTCAGCATTTTCCTAAGAGGGATTCTGGTCTGTGAGGTGGATTGCCCTTTACCATCAGCCAGGGTTGGCTAGGACTTGGCAGAATGAACCCGGGAAGGAAAGGGAGAGCCTTTCCAAGTTCCAAGTGTAATCAGCAGTTCACTTTGCTAGTACTTGTTCCATTGGTTCATTGTAAAAGGCTACCAGAAGTTTGGGATGGGGTTGAAGGGAGACTAAACAGGAAGAAATTGAGTGTTCTATGGAAACAACATTTTTAGGTTGGGTAGCATGATGTCATGCAGGAACACACAAGGTGCCTTCCAAATCCCCAGTGTGAGAAGTAAATGGGTGTGAGTCTCTCAGCATGAAGCTCTGCTGGAGCTGAGTCACCCTCCTCTGTATCAAACTAAGGAGACCATTGTGCAATCAGTTAGTGCCTCTACGTATCTGTAGAAATGTCTGAGGACAAATGGATGCTTAGATTTCTTCCTCCTACAGGGGAGATTATATGGATATATAAACCAAGTAATTCCTGATGTCATCCCTCCTTTCCATAGTATGAAGCTCATTTTCTTTCTGTCTTCATGCCCTCCAATGGACAAATTGTTGTAGTTTGAATTTTCTTTGCTTTTCCAGATAACAGCAACTACTTAAATATACGAATATTTAATACTGTACAATAGGTCTTGCTTCCTACAATAGGATAGGAAGCATATAAAAGTGTATGCAGAGCAATTTTCTCTTTCGGTTGGCTGCCATAGGTTACCATAATTTTTTTCATTAACATCATCAGAAGGTTTCTTGATCTGCTGAATAATTTCATTCCACTGTAGATAATCATATTTAGCATAAGAGCTTAATATCTCATTGACTTCAGAGTCTGACAAATAACAGACTAATAACTAGACCTGTTGTGTTTGTTCCATTTCTAGGAGCTAACTGGAAGGATCATGTGAGTTAGAAAACAACTCCTAAAATGCCAAAATAAAAATATGGGTAGATGTTGAAAGAAATATCCAAAGTTCCTCTTAAACTATATAAATTTTCATCCTCTTCTCTTGATGGTTGCTATCCACAGCTTGATTTTAGGATATTGAGAACAGAAAAGTGGCATTTTTGCATAATCTCTAAAGGTCAAATATCTTGATTCAATTCTTGAATGAGCTGAAGACAATTTAAATCTCTGTCATTCTCTTAAACACATCCTAGTTTTAAATTTTTAACAGAGACTGTATCTTTGGAGACAATCACAAACCACTGAAGAAAAGGACAGATCATCACACTTCTCTGGATTCTGCCATTAATCTCCAAAGAGAAAATTTTGTTCTGTTGGGTTTTTTTGGGTTTTTTTGTGTGTGCTGCTTGTGAGAAATATCAGATTCTAAGTGAATTTTTCTTTAGGGGCAGTCTATTTACTAGGGTGGTTCTGAGTAAGGAAAAGCACTAAAGGTTTCTGGGTTGAAGGTTTCATGCTGAACTCACGTTTTCATGAGTGCAGGGTGGTTTCAGTCCCTACAGTGAATCACAGAAGTAGAAACCTATTACGAAACTGGGGATGGGGGATGCACGTGTGTGAAGTTCTACATGTCAGTACTAAAGCAGAATGAGATATTTATCTAGAAAGAGCATAATTCTCAACAGGAAATTATTGGAGTTCAAAACAGATTATTTTCTCTTGGTTATTTTTATATTTTCAGTGTAAATGGATGTTGCCACTGCTTACACTGAACACAGATCTTGTGTTCAGAGTGTTTCTTTAGCTTAGATGACCAGAGAACAAACAAATTGAGAGATGGGGAACAAAGAAAGAAAAACATGTGTCTCTAGTTTTTTCACACAGAAGAAAATGTTTCCTCTCCATCTGCTTTCCCTGAATCATGGAATTGGACAACACTCCCTTATATCCCTCTGCCCCATGATGCTCAAACCAGCAAGTGTGTAACTTCATCAAAAATGCTGAAAGCTGCCTTCCACAATGTAAGACTCCAAAATTCTTTGTTGACCTGAAATTTCTAAAAGCATCATCAAAATTCAGCAGAATTCTACTTAAGAAAACGAGAAGAAAAAATGTTCTATTTCCAATATCTGTTATTATATATTACTGCTTTTAATTGTCTTGTTCTTATTACTGTTGATTTTTTTCCCAGAAAACTTAAAATACACAGAAATAGGCTAAACTTGGAAAGCAGACAGTTATTGTGGTATCTCTAAAATGAAAGGAAGATTCACCTTTGACTTCTTTAGGGCCAGGGGTTCACCAATAATTCCTGTAAATAAGGATACAGAATACTGCTGGAAAACCCTAGGGTAAAAGTACCTTGCAAGGCATCATGGTTTTGGTATTTCTGCGCCTCTTTCAAACCGATATTTTTTCAAATGCCCTTTAAAATTTTGATATCAATAAAATTGACTTTCACTCCAAAAAATTTTGAACAACCTGTACATTAAGAGTCAGCTAATCTATACCTGTTCTGTAAATGAAAGCAGTGGCGTGCCGAAGTATATGAAATATTAGGTAAATCCCTCTTCTCAATGTTAAAATAATCTGCAGCTTTTCTTTCAGCAGTGCATTTCATGAGTAGGTTGAGCTCTCCCTAAGTAATTAATAACTCTTAAGCTGTCTGAATAGTTTCCCTTGAGTTGCATCATATAATGTGTCGTATGAAAACAACTTGAGGCCTAATGTAACATGAAACTATACAGCGCATCTTAAAGTGATTTGAGGAAGATGGATGGGAAGGAAATGATTTCTTATTCTGACAGAAAAGACAGCTGTTCTTAGCTTTTATTTGAAAAGAATTTGAAATACATTTTCTAGTCAGGGATTGGTAAATTGTTCTAGTTAGTTGATTCCTGTTCTCCTGTTGTATCAATCAAGTTAGGTAAAACAACTGAGATTCAAAAATATACCAGTTTGTTGTAAAAATATTAATAATAAAGTGTAGATTTTTTGTATTTGGTCCACCTGAGCTTTACTTATTTATTCATAATAGATCTGAGTTTAAACCCTTTGCAAACATGAAAAAGTTAACACTTTAGTGTCTCCATCAATGAAGTATGAAATAAATCATTACCCATCACAGGAAAGTTTTTTAAACTAACTCCTTGAGCTCTGGTCACCAAATTATTGTAACATTGTCATGTTACAAGTGACATATACCAGGTAATTGTATATGTCAGCTGGAAAAGATATCTCTTGCCATAAACTCAAAACATCTCTCACTTCACTCTCAGGAAATGCAAGTTGGCTCATCTTTCTCTTCTTGGAAGATATACAGCAAGCTGGAGGCTTCATTGATACTTGTAAATACGGAAGTTTATCATATACTGTAGTGTATTCTCATTCGATATGGAACAATTGGAGTTCATAGGATTCAAAAATAGATACTGCTTTTCCATTAGTGCTTTTTTAAAAATAAAAACAAAAGGTAAATAAAGGATTGCCTTACTAAATTCGATATGGGTAACTCAATGCTGCTTTACAAAGATAGAACTCAAACTGTTTATAGCATAGTGAATACACAGTTAATTCATTCATAATTACTTCTTTTAGTATGCTAGCACTAGAAGTTCCAGCTGCTATCTGCATTTCAGAACTTTTGAGGAAACAAATGAATAAAGAAAATATTTTACCAAAAATCATTCTATACTTAATCTTTATAAACAGGGGAAGGTATGCACAAATACAGTGGTAATGTTCATGCAACATTCTTATAACTGCTCTTCTGGTAACTCCATAATGTACAGTCATAGTATACACCTGTTTTCAGGAAAAATTATGGCTACATTTGATGCAGTAAAAAAGAAGAGAATGCAGAAAAGCCTTTGCAATTCTGTGTATACATATGCTTTGACAGAGTGACACACAGTTGTTGCAAGAACATGTGTGTTTGTTACCACTCTGGCTGCATCTGCCTCATGTTTCAACCAGTGAAACATTAAGACCTGAATGTATGGATTTGTAACATATCTACGTACAATCTAAAACCTTGTATTGTTGGGAATGTTCCTGCTGGCTGTTGATGGTCTTCTCAATTTGCCAGTTTAGGCCTCTGTAATTTGCAGTATATCTCAGTCCAGCAGACCAGGGTGGTGGAAATTCAAACCTCTGTATTCAGTTCATGTACTTCAATTCCTGCTATTGTTTTCAGTAGTTTCCACCAAGTATGTGCTTCGCTTTGAGAACACAGTGCTCCATTTGTCAACTTGAATTTTTTATTATATACTACTGACAATATAGACAGAGGGAGAGAATCAAACTGTCAAAATTCCACCTAAAGTATAATTTAATCAGACTCTGGGTGCCTGAGTCTGAGAATAATTCAAACTGCCCACTCTCAAGCACCACCCAACCCCTAGTGGCACCTAAAATGAATAATTTTTTACAACTGATTTCCCCTGGCATCTGGGCATAAATTCCAGGCATGCTTAGAAGCACCATAGCTTAAACAGACAGGCATGTAACTCCCACCCAAGTTCCATTGTGACTCAAAGATGTGTGTAGAGATGCCAGAAGATTGCCTATGTCCCTAGAGGTACCTAAGCCACTGACTGTGCTTCAATCACACACAGTAAGCTTGGGCAGCATTGGATTCAACACAAACCACAGCAGTCCAAGGGTGTTTTGAGTGTAGAAGAGGAAGAGAGCACCTTTTTAATAGCCTTAAAAGTCTGAGTAGTCATCTGGGAAGGATGTCTGGTTTGGTAAGGAAATTAAACAAGAATGTGAGAACTTAACTGTTGTTCCACTGAAAAGAATATTTGCTTTCCATGGAGAGTCAGATTTTTTGCTCCCAACTCTGATCATGTAATTTTGTTCAGACACTGTTGTCCACAAAGGCATCTGGTTGAGAGATCAGATGTCAAGGACACTCTCATCTACTTGTCTGTGTTAATTTGTAAGTTCTTTTGTCTTGTCTTATCAGTTGCTACCCATATTTCTGTAACATCATAACTTGCTTAAAACCTATCTTCTCTCTTACTGCTTTTGGTGTAGACATCATTATTTGCTACCTTAAGTTCATGTTCCCTGTTTGTGCTGTGTGTACATCTGTAAACACTGAGGTGAGCTTGGTGTAGGTTTCCTTCACCCTTTTTTATCTCTCCTTTTCTTATTGTTTTTATATTGTGCCATGTGAAAAGCTTAAATACTCTGTGTTGGAGTACTTTTTGGGTTGTGGATGTGTGGAACAACTTGCTTTTGAATTTTTTATTAACGTTTAATGCCATTCCTTTATTGTTTTCACGCTCTACATAGTACCTCATAAGTTTTCTCAGGTTTAAATGTTTGTAGATGTGATCAGATGAAACAGTATAGTAAACATTCAAAGAACTTCTGAATTTCAAATTCAATATTTAATGAAAATTTGGTTTGGCTTTTCTCATGTTGCAACATGAGGTTTTATGTTAATTTTTCTTTTTGGTCTTTTATTTTTCTCATCAAATAGCATTACATTTATTGTTTAAAACATGTACATACTCTGCCTATTTTGAGGATTTTTAACTGATTTTACACAGTAGAAGATGCCATGGCAATAAGACTTAAATATAACTGAAGTATGTTATTAATCATCCATATCTATGTCACTTCAGTGCTCAATGCATGCTTTTTTATTCTTTTACAGTCACTTGAAGCCATTCAGGGAGGAAGAGCATAGGGAAAATTGTGTATGGTAGCAGATAGCCTCCTTTTTTTCTAGATATTTCATCCAATTATTTTGTGTCTTCTCATGTTCACCATCTAGCTAGAAGGGTTGACTGTCAAGTGTATACTTTAAAGCATCTGTTAACAATTATTTTGCCACCAAGGAGTTTTTATATAGGCACCAATGATAACTCTAGTCAAAATAAAGATACTGCTTCTGTTAAGTTATATCTCTTGGTATATGGTAGTTGTATATTAAATTTGTGCTGTTTGTTGGCCAGATACTGGAATAAGTTTCCCAAAAAAGCTGTGAAATAATTTTCATTCTAGATACTTCCAAAACTCAGAAGGACAGGACTTACAGTAACCTGATCAAATTTTCAGGTTGTCCCTACTTTAAGCCCAGGGTTAAATTCATTGACCTCCAGAAGTATTTTCCTACCTAAGTTATTTTTGGAATCTAACTGAATTTATCCTTGGTCCAATTCTGCTTAAATCTTGCCCTTTAGCTGACTTCACTGAAATTGTTAAGATCCTTAGGAATTAATTTGATGTTGCCTGCTTTTTTCACTTCTCTCAATGCAGTTTTCTTTGTCAGCTCAAAGGTAAGGGAAGTTAGTTAGAGTGAACTCCTTCTGGTTTTTGTAACGCTGGCCCATACCTTAGCTTTTCTTTTGTTTCCTGAATGGTTTGGTAAATAGTTAAGGAAGGTAAATTTTTATTACATGTACTCACACAACCAAGCTTATTTGAGAAAATTCTGAAAGAAACACAATTTTAGAAGACTTAAGACTGTCATACATCTAGATGGCTGTGAAAGTGTTAGGAGGGCATGCAGTGAAAAGCAATGGAGTGGTGGGTGGGTGTGGGTGTGTAGA
Source organism: Chloebia gouldiae (assembly GCA_003676055.1). Lineage (NCBI taxonomy): Eukaryota > Metazoa > Chordata > Aves > Passeriformes > Passeridae > Chloebia > Chloebia gouldiae. The sequence goes on from QUSF01000002.1 coordinate 24,485,232, forward strand.
AATAGTGCCACCTTGCCCAAAGACTGCTTCTGCTTGATTTCCAGGCCTACAGCAACAATCATGGTTTCCTCTCTTTTCATTTGATGGCTTCTGATCATTTCTTTTCCACAGTTGTCTGTCCTTTGTCCATTAATGTGAATTTCCCAGTGTCCCCAATATGGAACTTAGCTGGGAAAGTTAATTGATTTTAGAGAGCTAATCAAATGCTCCCATCCACATGAGGTGCCAGATATCCTGTCTAGCTTACAGCTGTAAGCCTGAGATACCATCTCCTTAGCCTGACTGGAGTGCAGGAAATCATAGGGCCGATCCCATGTCCAGATAGTTTATTGTTCTGCAGTCACACACTCATGCCCAGTGAAGATATTTTTTTTTATAAATCATGAAACATGTTCTTTATGCTATATTTGAAATAAAAAGTATGAAATCTAGATCTAAGGACAGCCAAGCCTATTCTCTTTTGCCTTGCCTTTTGACATTCCAACATCTATAGCTGTACAACAGCATATGGGTCCGCTAACAATGTGGGACAGCAGCCAATTGGGTCCTAGGATAAAACAGGAATCAGCTGTGGGAAATAAGCCAAAGAAGTGTGATTCCCACGTGAGGGACTTAAATAGGTGCTAGTCCATAAAGAAGCTCTTTGGCAGGATTTAGAGCAGGCTTCTCTGCACAGGAGGCATTTTTCCTGAGCTCCTAAGTGCAACAATGTCCAGGAGAGTTGTGGGGCTATTGTTTTATCAGCTGTAGTGCTTTGCTCTTTCTTTGCCCCCACCTTTGTTGTTTGTTTTATTTTGTTTTGTTTTTAGGAAAAGCTTTATAGCACATTGCTGTATAATTGTAATCCCATCAGTATTTTTTTTAGAATTAAACCATTTGCTTCATGTGACTCTGGGAAATAAAATGAAGGACATTTTTCTGCTGCGTGGGGGGTCAGGTTTCCTGAACTCTGATCCAGGGAATGCTTTTTGCACCATGGCTAGCTGATTACAAACAGCAATGTGAACACTTTTGCTACTGCTGTGTTGTGTAGATATCTCTGGTTTTAATTTTCTCACTTCTGTCTTAGAAAATAAATAATTTGAAATGCAGAACTTCAAATTAAATAAGTTTATTGTATCATCCTAATTTATTTATTACATAATTAGTGTATATTTAATGGTTACCAAATTCTGTAGAGTTGAGGTACAGATTTCATTTTTTGTGAAATAACTTTTCAAATGGTTCATGGAAGTGGTGTTGAGGTGCATTCTGTGATAGGTCAGACTTTTTTGGAGACATTGACGCATCTTAGGTGAGAAAGTAATAACAAAATCAAGCAATAGTAAATAATTTGTTTTAAAATACATTCCTTTTTTTTTTCAAGCTTGCTGAAGTCCAACTGTTCTGATGTTCAAGATGTCCGAGTCATTGCCCATGGAGGTCACTAGATCAAATCCCTGCTCAAAGCAGGACCAACTTGAAAGTTAGATCAGGTTATTATGAGCCCTATCCAGCTGTGTTTTGAAAGTCTCCAAGGATGGGGATTATTCCACAAATCCTCTACAAAACTTATTCAAGTATCCCAAGCAATAAACTGGGAAAAGACATATTTTAAAATACTTCCATGTAGGACATTCACTTTGCATCATTTCTTTTTAGACTCCTATTTGTATAAATCACAGATGCTAAAAAAATTAGAACAAAAACTAATTAAAAAACTTTCAATCATTTATTCTTATAAAAAGACTGAATTGTACTTTTGAGAAGAAACACTTCTGAATGGTGAGGCCTATGAATATGTATGAGTGGGAGCAAGTGTTTGGCTTCTTGTTTTCACCAGGTATTATTTCTGTTCATTCCTGTTAAGCAGTGCTTGTTTATATAAGAATAACAAAAAATCTTTTTCCTCCCTCCTGTTCCAGGCAGGTATTTCCAAATGGGCTTCCTGAAGAATACTCTCTGGTTGCTACATTCCGTATACGGCGAAATACCAAGAAAGAGCGTTGGTATATATGGCAAGTTTTAAATCAGTATGACACACCTGAGGTTAGAGTCATCTTTGATTTATTTCCTCAAAAAGTTTCTTTTTTCCTGCATGTAACATGGCACGTGTAATAATGGGTGTTCCATTAATGGATATAGCTAAAGTTTATATGAAATAGACAGACTGCTCTGAAATAATTTATAATTTGTGGTAGGAATGACAGAAATTTAGCAAAATCTATTCAGTTTAGACTGCAAAATAGAATAAATGCATGTTTTGATTTATAGCTGATAGGTATTTACCAAGTTACATAGAAGAATGATTTATAACATGATTCTTGCCCAGTGTATGTATTTAAAATATTTCTGTTATATATAGTTTATTTATTTGCTTATTTCTTATAACTTTTAAATAGCAACTTATTTTATTTTGTCTTGCTTTCAGATCTCTGTCCTCCTGGATGGTACAAAAAAGGTGGTGGAGTATATGACCAAATCCTCTCAGGGAAATATACTGCACTACACTTTTAAGAGTCGAGAAATTTATCCATTGTTTGATCGGCAGTGGCATAAGCTTGGTATTAGCGTGCAGTCAGGGATCATTTCCCTCTATTTGGATTGTAATTTAATTGAGAGAAAGCAGACTGATGAAAAATTCACCATTGACTTGCAGGGAAGGACACTGATTGCTTCTCGTGCTGCAGATGATAAGCCTGTAGATGTGAGTAGTATGAAAGGACAAACAGATAACTTGAAGTAATGTTTTAGCCATCCTTTTACTAACACAGTTGTAAAGAATCACATAGATAAAATGTTCAAACCCAGTCATTATTTTTGAGTGTGTATTCTTAATTTGAAGTCCTTAAGTGTTTTTCTCTAAACATTATTCAATGATGTAGCATCTGCTAAGACAAAGCTGTTGCCAAAGTAACTGCATAGAACTCAGTCCTGGTTTAAGGAGTCTGTTTTTCTGTATTTAATTTGGAAAAAGAGCCACCTAATTACCACTGATATATTATTTCTATGTTTAAAGGTAACTTGCAGTCCTAATTATTTTCTTTCATTTTTAGTAAGATTTATTTATAGGTTTGTATCAGTCATCTGTTACACTTTGTCTTTGATAAAGGGAAGACACAGAATAATTAAGGATTACTTCTGAATTGAGGTCTTCAAGAATAATTCAGCTATGTAGAAATAGGGGCACATTGTTCACAGTTGTATCTCCCTTACCCAAAAGAGAAGGATTAGGAAGTGACCAGAGGTTGTTTCCTGCAGCCTTTGGTGCAAGAATTACCCAAGGAAACACCATAATATTCTGAGCTATTTTCTGTCCCAGGGATGCTCTCTTCTGTTTCCTCATGCAGAGAGGAAAGTAATTTGAAAGCAAGTAATTTGAAAGCACAGCAAGTAATTTGAAATCTTCAGGAAATCTTAGTTTGTTTGAAGTACAGTGATATGCAGCTACCAAGTTTAAAGCATCTGCCTTGGGGTTTTTAGTGACCATCAGAAAGCTTCAGCGATGTTATGTACGCTGTAGGGTTCCAGAGGAAAATAGCACATTGTAACTGCAAGCTAACATTGCAGGAGGGACACATTCTTGTGGGGCACTAAGCACTTTGGCCACGACTCAGATCTCTTATTTCATGGAGCCAAACTCATTCTTTGTTTTATTTTCTAGGACTTGAGTTTAACATTATTTGAAATGTGTCTACTGTCTTCTCATTTCCAAATAGCATGCAGCAGAAAAAGCATGTTTTTTTCTGCTGGTTGCATGGTATGAACTGGATAATTCAGAGTGGAAGTTGTCAATTGGGGTTTCCAAGTTTGCAGGAAAATATTATGGACTTTAAGCTGATGGAGGCAGCAGAGCAAATCCTATTACAATGGTCACTTTTCTCAATACCAAGTGCAAGAGAGAGATTAAGAGGATATAAAACTGATGCAGAAAGAGGAATGTGAGGACAAGAATAGCTAGTTAGAATTTCACTTGCTTCTCATTTTTTCAATCCACACAAAGTCTCTGAAGCAAAAGCTTTATATAAAGAATTTGTGATTTTTGCTCTTCAGATGATTTAGTGGCAAGGTCCAGGCAAAGGTCTGTCCAAAGCAATAGATGCATGTGATAGAGAGTTTATAAAATCTTTTCTTTAGTTTCCTGCAGAGGAAAATTACATTCCTGAAGAGAAGGTTTGCAGAGGATGTCTACAAGGCTAAAATGCCTGTGTAATATAGCAAATCAATAGAGATGGATGCAACTTAAATGAAAATAAACGAAATCTAAAATGTGATTTGCATCAAAGTAATAAATTGCATAATTTGTTCCTTAAATGAGGAGCCATATAATTGTTTTGGATTTGCCTTTTTCTAGCATTTCAGAAATATGCAGTGTTTCCAAGAGGTTTACTAGCCCAGGATAAGAAAAAGCTGCCACAATGCATAATTTTTTACACCTCATATTAATTTCTTTTGTATTCCTTAATAGATTGAACTTCACCACATAGCAGTTTATTGTAATTCACAACTTGCAACAGAAGATACATGTTGTGAAATATCTGCAGACTTGGTAAGTTATCTGTTTATATTCAAATGTTAATACAAAAGAAATTGCTTTATTGTTTCTTGCTAAAGAGCTGTAAAAAAAATTCAACAGAGGTGATAGTTTAATTACCTCCTAAAAATTAATTCCATATCTGCAGTCAAGGTACACAGTTTTTTTGCTGCCTAAATAAATGGTACAGTGGAACATCAGCAAAAGGCACTAGGTGCTGCTAGTGCTTTTTAAATGCATTCCTTAACACTGATTAATGTCTAAGTAGTAACTGAAGAAGCCTCACAGAGTAGGAAACAAATCACTGTGATGGCTTGAGAATGGTTTCCAACAACAGAGGCCATTTCAGTAACAATTGTGTCTTGTGGAGCTTTACAGATGATATAAGCATTGCCCATGAAAGAGTCTGTATGACAGTGGAAGAGAAGGAAAATAGGATGGTGTTGACTTTTCGTTATTTTAGTAGACTAAAATGGAGGAATGGGTGTTTAATAACTGGAAAGTTGTAGTGGTAGGTTCATGGTTGGACTTGATCCCACAGGTCTCTTCCAATGTTGATTCTATGAAATACTTTCTTCTTTAGAATGCATATGCTGATGTGTATATATTATTTAACATGAGGGAAAACATTGATTTAAAGAGTTTACTTTTCCCTCTTGTTTTGATAGACAAGAATCAATGTAAACTGGAAGACAGTGGAACCATAGCTTGAAGTTGTAGATGTAATTATTTTTTTTCAATCTAACCCATTAAAAAAAACAACAACAAAAAAAAACCCCAAACAAAATAAAAACCAACCAAACCACAAATAGCCTCAGAGAGACATTGTGTTTAATTATTGGCCTGCTAGTCGTAAGTAGTCTGTAAGATCAGGCTCCTCTGAAACAGTGAATAGTGCCGTCACCACCAAGGTTGTAGTCAGCAAAAAAAAAAACCCCAGAGCATGTAGGAGGACTGATTGATTACATCTACAAAGAGATAGGGGAAAGTGTACCTGAATGAGAGAGAAAAATCTGCCCAAGAACCAAAGACCCCAAGACTGCCTGGTGCTCAGACACATGAAAGAGACATGGTCTAATTTCAAGGGGGAAATTTCAGTTTTAACAGTGATTAATAGTTCAACTATATTTCTAAATATATTCTTGATAGTAATGCAGACTTTCTCAGTGCATAACCTTACGCAAAATGGAATTAATGAAATTTGTGTATGTTCCACTTTGTGCTTGGAAATAGAATTTATTGAGTAGTTATGACACAGTAGCAAAAAAACCAAGAACAAAACAAACCTGAATTATATATGAACACAAAAAAGCTCAACAATAGGCTTTATCAATAATATCTAGATATTCATGCATCTGTGTTGCTGAAAGCACCACCAGTTTTGTTTGTATGTCTTATGTTTAAGATGTAAGAAATGTGGACTACTTGTTAATGACTTTCATATTCAAACTAGCATTACATTTTCTGACTTATTTTTTTCACAACTTCCTTACCCACTATAACAGCTACATTTAATTTAAGGGAAGGAATTTATACTTGGATACAAATTTCTATGCTAAGCAGAAAATCCTGTGGGAATTTCTTTGACAGAAGGCTTGAAAAAAACTTCATTACATCTTAATGAGACTTACTGAGATTTAGCAGGTTCTGTTGGCTTGTCCTGTAGTTTCTTCAGGGTGACTCAGTTCTTAGAGTCACAGACAGGTAAATTTTGGCTTCAGGGCTTTTTTGCTTGTTTCTGAACTATCTATGCCAGAAGTATTTAACTACCCAAAAAAAAAAAAAGTTTTTCTTAGCACTCACTTTTATATTTTGCTCTTAGGGGCAGGGCAGAGAAGAGGATGAGACTATGCAGTACTATCTTTTTTCTTTCTCCCTATGGACATTTTCTGTTTGCTACTTCTAATTTTGGGAGACTTTATTCCTCTTTATTCCTCTGTAATTTGGAAGAACAAAGTGGGACAGTCATAGCAGTTTTAACTGGCATCAATTTTAGTTCAGAATGATCTCAATATCTAGAATTCATTTTCTTGCAGCTTTTTTCTCTGTTTGGAAATTGTTGTCACTTTCTGTATATGGTTTGTACAGGAGTATTAAAACAGAACATAATGTAAAACAAGTGGTTGGATGGTATTTACCTGTTAACCAAAGTGGACCAAAAACCAGAAAATCTTTTCTTTTTTAGTGCCCCCATGAGGAGAAGTTACTAGCTACAACTTCGTCACCAGTGTCTGTTCATGCCAGCAAAATATACACGCTTCCAGGGATGCAGCAAGAATCTACACAGAGATGCTACTGCTTTCCAAATAAAGTATAAAGTTTTCCTGTTGCTTTTTAGTGCATCATACTGTTTAATCCTGTTGGATATAAAAACAGTTGGGTTGGGTTTTTTTCTGGCTTTTTTTTTTTTGCAGTCATGAAAAAATCTTACTGGTTTGTAGTATTGCAACATTCTTACGTTGTATTTCTCAGTTAAGAAACAGTACAGTTTGGATTTAATTTCAAATTTTATGTCAGGTTGGAGATGTCAGTAAGGTTTAATTGTTTGAATATACACCCAAAAAAGTACCATGGTAAAACTGAGAATTATATTTAGGCATTATATTTAGTATAAATATTTTTACTTCAGAATGAATTATATTCTACCTAATGTTTGTTTTAATTTAATACTTCTCCTGGGTGTTGCACTATATTTATTGAGTCATTTGCTTTTTTTAGGCATTTGGGACAAAGACAGGAAACCTAACCAAATACATTTTAGATCTGCTTTGTTGACATTTTTATTTCTTTTAAAATCAGGGAGAAGCAGGATTGCCTGGAGTAGCTGGTTTGCCAGGCCACAAAGGAGAGAAAGGTGAAAAGGTAAAATATCACTTGAATTCTCTTTTTCAAGCCTTGTTATTGGCTTGTCTTTCTTAAATAGGAACTATATGGATTCTGTTATTCCTAAAAGGAATCTGCCTGAACACAGAGTAAATCCTTTATCAGTCAGTGTCTGGCTCTGTGTGTGAGTTCCCTGCCAAGCATCTTACAGCTTTCCCCACTTTGGGGTCACCTCATCAACTCTGGAGTGCAGTTTACCTGCCTGGGAGGCACATGCCTCCCCAGCCCTGTCATCATGCCCTATACAGCAGGCATATATATAATCTGACAAGAATTTTTCCATATCACGTGTGTACATCACTGCTGAGGGACAGAATCCCGTGTGGTGGAATCATCCTTGCAGTCATCAGTAGGAGGGTATGAAATATGCCCTCTGTATATTCTTTGACAACACTCATACCTGAAACTGTTAATTGTGAAGAGAGAAGAATCTGACATTGGCAAGTGTCTAGGACAGGCCAGTTGGTCCTTTCCTTGGGCCTTTTCTGAATTTTCTTGTAATGCTTACCATGATATTCTTATGCTATGTAGCTTGGAATTTTCTAATAATATAGGTCAACATATCAGATTATTTCCTCTCACACTCCATTCCTTAAATTTTGTTGGAGGAATTAAGGAGGAATTTTGTTGGAGGAATTTTGTTGCTGAATTAAAACATGTCTGGGAATGTGTTTTCCATGTGTATTAGAGGGGGCAAATTGAATAAACTATTGAAAATCTGCCACAAAGACAGTAAAATAGGAATTGCGTTCAGGGAATGCAGTGTGAGACGAAGATGCCTAGACTGTCCTAATGCAGAGGTTAGATGGAGGTATCCTAACCCAACATCCTACCTTGCAGCACACCATTTAATATGTGATAAAATTGTTTGGTAAGACAGCCAGGGCTGTTCCTATAACTGTAGTATGTGGCTGAAAAGGGTCCAGTTCTAAGAAGGCTTAACTACACAGCTGGTTGAAATTAAGAACATTCCTTGACAGTATATTGCCCCCCACCATGACTCCTCCCCTCCAGTATATATTTCACCTTTGACACAAGCTGTATTTTTAGGTGAAAAAAAAAAAGCCCAGTCACATTAGTTTTTATAGTCCAGATGAACCTAGAGGGACTGCTGTCAGTTTTCAAACCTAATCACAAAGTTTTGATCTGGAGTGTATTAAGCAATTGTCAGTTTTTAGTTTTAGCTTATGCTATTAGCATAAGGAGTTTCCTAGCATTTTTTTGGGAAACAGTTCTTCTGCTCCTGACCTGATCCATTTAGACCATTATTGCTACTAAATTGGGAAAACAGACTTCACAAGTGTGATTTTTTTTTTTTTTGCTATTTAATGTCCCAGCCAATTAGAGGTATTTGCCATACTAAGCATAATGCCTCTAAACAAAGCATGTAAGGTTCTGTTCTCCCACTTGTTTTACAAAAAGAGCCTCATTGCATGGAGTCTCTGTGCATGGAACTATCTGAGAGTCAATGAACCCCGCTGCACCCAGTAACCTAAAGAGAGTATATTGACATTTATAAATGTCCTTTCACAAAATTAAATAAATCAGCAGGTTAAAGTCAGGGGTAGTACACCAAACAGGTAGAAAGCTACTTAATTTGAACTTTTCTTATAATTGACCAGTACTGTTACTTCCTAGCTTTGCAGTGGGTGTTTTATTTCTTTTTTGGGGGGATGGGGAAGGGGGGCTGGATGGAGGGCACAGTATGACTGTGATCAGGATTGGCTCACTGACCTTTGGGAGCAAACAAATCTTGTGTTAAATAGTGCCTGCCATGATGGAGCTGAAAGCAACATTCTCTGAGATTTTAATACCATTTTTCTCATTGACTCTGCATTTACGCAAGTTTTCAGTAACACTCATTCTCAATGACGGCCTTGTTACATCAATAATTAGACCTGAAGAGGCAGAAAAGCTCCAGAGCATTCCAGACATGTAGGATACATGACTTATTGTCAGATTATGTAAAGGAAACTAACAGACTCTGGCTGAGTGTCTTGTAATATATTATACACAAAATAGGCAGCTTCTTGATAACTTTGCTTGCCTGTTACAAAAAAACAGGTCTCCACTGAGTTGTCTGTGGTTCCTAAGCACATGTTTCCTTTTTGCTTGTGCTCAGCTTCTCATTTTATTGTTTCTTTTGTTTCTAAATCATATTACTATAGGCATCCAACTAACTATATTTAAATGTCTTTGCAGTATCTAAGTGAAATGTTAATTTTTTACCTTCTTTAATGAGAAATTTCTAATTCTGTTGATATTATCTCCTTTTCAGCACAACAGTTTTTATTCTTTTATTTTGCTTTATCTCATTCCAATTTCCCATTCACCTTAATTAATTGTATGATTTAATTTACATCTTTTTTGTTGCTATGGGATTGACAAGAAAGTCTTTACTGACAGAGATTGATATTAGGCTATATTCAAGCCCCTCAAAATTGCCCTTCTCTTCAGTCTAACATCATTGTTCCCTAAGGTCAGACTATTCAGGAACATCTAAGCTATCACCAGTGTAAAGTATGATAACTTATAAGTGATTTTAGCCATTTTGAATTTAATTATTAGCCTATGTTCACTCCATTCCTGTACTCTTGGCTCATCTTAGTACCTCTGAACAGAGGTACTTTGGTCTGAGCCAAAATTCAAAGTATATTGCAGGCCTAAAGGACTGGAGTGCCATATTTAAACTGGAACAAGCATTCATGCAAATATTGATAGAACCCTGGCAAGCTGTGCATCTGAATGCACAGGAGCATCACTGATCTAAATTATGCCATTTGTGTGAATGACCTTTCTGTTTGTATACCTGGCCTTCCATTATGACTTCATGAGGACAGTTCTTCACTCAAAACTTTTATCTCCCATCCTTTGGGCATGAAATGATTTCTTCTGCAGGATATTTTTGCTGTGACATCAGTTTCTGTACCAAGGGACCACTTCTTGTGCTTTAATTTCTCAGCAATTAAAACTGAAAAAAATTGCCTGGACTAACTTTGTTTGCTACTTACTAAGTGTACAATTTGGACTATCCCTAAATAATATTCTCTATTATTCTCATGATAGCTTGATTATTAGTACGGTGTATTTCACAAGTTGCAAATGGACGCAAATCAGGTGGAAGTCTCCTGTGATTTTAATACATTTTGATATCTGCACTGAAGCTGGGTTTTGTCTTCTGCTGATCTCTGTGTGATGTTTACTGTGTTTTCTATTTGGTTGCAATTTGCACTACTTCAGCATCATATTTAGCTACTCAGAATCTTACAAACATATTTGTTGTTAGCAAATGTCTTTTGATAATGTTGTAAAGATCCTGTTTTGTCCTCGGTATGTAGAAATTCTTCAGAAAGACAGAATATGGGTGACCACAATTGGAATGATTGCATATATGCTGAATATACAAACTGATTTTCTCTCTCAAGGAGGCTAAGAAAATAACTGCGTTTTCTGCTTTTATTTCTTTTAAGCAGACTGAGTGCCCATGAAATATTTAAAATTGAGATCTAAACAGAATTAAATATTTTTAAATAACATTAAACCAATGTTAGCTGTGTTAATAGGTCATTGGTTAATACTGTAAGTGAAGCAGGGACCAAAAAGCCAGAGGCAGATTGCTTTCAAATATTAAAATGCCTGTTGATGCACACCATGAAGAAATTGATTGCTATGCAACTTCATTACTTTAAATTTTACTTAAGAAAAAAGCCATTTAAAAGGCTATTTTGGGATTGGTAGAGATAGGTTTATGCAATATATTATTGCACTAGGAAAATATTTGTAATAGAATGATATGAAAAAAGATCTCCTGGAGAGCAAGTGAAGTGCCTGAACTGTTCTTTCTGCCTATTTTCCTTGCTAGTCTTTCTTTCCTGCTACTCTGACTTTTGTCTTAAAATCCAGTCGACTTGATTCCACATAAACCATATCTATTGTACTGTGCAGCCTTGAGAATGGTTCCAGTCTTTTTTGCTTTGTTGGTTTTTTTTGTTTTTGTTTTGTTTGTTTGTTTGTTTTAACCTGGATATTTCTGGTCATGTTGTGTCCTGATTTTAGTTGGGACAGAGTTCATTTTATTCACAGTAGCCAGTATGGGGGTGTTTTGGATTTGTGCTGGAAACAGGGTTGATAACACAGTTTTCATTATTGCCAAGCAGTGCTTGCACACTTCAAGGCCTTTTCTGCTCCCTACCCCACCCTCCCAGCAAGGGGCTGGGAGTGCAAAAGGAGCTGGGAGAGGACACAGCCTGGACAGGTGACCAAAGGAAAATTCCATACCCTAGACATGGTGCCATGATCAGTATATAAAGAAGTATATAAAGCAGTGGGAGGAAGGAGGAAGCAGGGGGACATGTGGAGTGACACCATTTGTCTTCCCAAGTCACCACCATATGATGGAGCTCTGCTTTCCTGGGGATGGCTGAACACCTGCCCTACCACAAGAAGCTCAGTTGAAAAGGACTTTCACTATCACCCTTAGTAAATCCTGACAGTACATTTACAGCTCATGGTTCTACCTTTGGCTGTTGTTGCACTGTACCTCATAACCTATAAATGCCAGCCTTGTACTACTACTGTTCACCACCTTACAAAGCTGTTTACCCAGCAACTTATCTTTCACTTCTGTGCAAGACTCTAAGGCCTAAAGAAGGAAAAGAAAATACCATTAAAAATATAAAAATATTGAAGATGCATTTCCTTTATTTTTGGCTTTAGTCTGTGGCACTGTTTCTATGAATACTATTAGATACCTATAGTGTCAGATATTTATATTCATAAAGGCATGAAAAACGACCACCTTTCCTCATGTAGTTATTAAAATCGCAACTAGAAGATAGAAGCATAACTTGCAGATCAAATTTGCAGTGGAAAATAATTGTCTTCAAGATGGGGAGTCTGTCTACAGTTAGTGGAACAGAAGTGTAAACATACCTTGGTTAATTGGCTAGTAAGTCATACAGGATAAAGGTTTCCTGGCGTGTAGCAGGCTGTGTAATTTTAGACTACACAGGGTATAAATATACACTGCTGAAGGCAACAAAGTGGTACTGGTCTATTAAAATACTGGCAAGTGGGAGAAGGGAACAGAGGATGCATAGATAAGAGAATGACTCTGTGGGTGATTAGATAAGGTAACTTTTACCTCTCACAGTGCCAGTGGATTCATGCTATTCACACATACAGGATTCAGGATTTTGGTCTATTTTTGAGACAGAGCTGTTTAATATCTTTATCTAAGGTCTGAGTGAGGGTTCAAGTACATGCTCAATAAGAACAAGTCCTATAAGGAGTGACTGAGGGAGCTGGGGGTATTTAGGCTGGAGAAAAGAATTCTCAGGTGTGACCTTAATGTTCTCTACAAGTGCCTGAAAGGAGGTTGTAGGCAGGTGGGAGTCAGGCAGGGAGCCAATGACAGGACAAGAAGAAATGGCCTCAAGCTGTGTGACAGAAGGTTCAAGCTGGACATCAGGAAGAATTCCTTCATTGAGAAGGTGGTCAATGTCCTTGGAATGAGTTGCCCAGGGAAGTGGTGGAGTCACTCTCCCTGGAGGCATTCAAGAAACAACTGGACATGGCACTCAGTGCTATGGTTTCATTGACATGGTGGTGTTCAGGCAAAGGTTGAACTTGATGATCTTTGAGGGGTTTTTTAATCTTTATGATTCTCATACGACTCTTGTGTACTTCTGGCCAATCTTACTGCTCAACTTCAGAAAGGCTAATAATTCTTTTTCAACTTCAGAAAGGTTAATAACTTCATTTCAGACCAATTATAATGTTATTCTTGCTAGAGAATGTTCTTTTCTTGGTAGAAGTAGGCACACCTAATGTTCTGTTTTGTTTTAAAATGAACACTACAAGGTTTCAGTGCTTTTGTTGTATTCCTATGGAATCAAAATTATTTTAATTTTAAATTTTCTAAACCTTACACTTTACACGATTTAGCAACATTTCTGGATTTGATGTTTTCTTTGATGTGTCATTTTTAAGACTTATGGTTCAATTTACAGCTGCTGGGATCTTCCATAACTTTCCTGACCAGTCAGTCATTTTTCTCTCAAAACTAAAATTTTCTTACAGATTGCTTATGATTTGGGGTTTGGTTTCTCTAAAGGGGTAAAAGGGAGGGAGAGAGAAATTTAAACAATGCCTTTCAAAAATATTGAGAGCACATGGATTTGTACAAATCTGTGTTACACGTTGAGCTTTCTCAATGCAGAACTGAAAATGCACCCTCTTGGTTTCCATCTTCCATCTTCTTTCCATCCATTGCAATGAATTCCTTTAAAATTAGCGGATTTGCTTTTATGGAAATGTGGCTATGCAAGCATTTGTCTGATGAAGGACTTAATTGATGTTATAGGTGTTTAAAATGCATTTATTTTGCTGATTTTAGTGTTACATGTAAGGCATCCTCCTCCACAGTGGTTGCATTACTAAAAAATTAGGTAGAAGATGCTTTTCTATTGAGTCTGATATGACCTGAGTAGTTGTTGTTAACCTCAGAAGTCTGTAAAGCTTCTAATTGATCAATTTGTTTTGTAGGGTGAGATGGGTGTGAAAGGACCAGACGGTGTTGCAGGTCTGCCTGGTGAAAAGGTATGTTTGTGTTTGTTGAATTGTGATTTAACTCATGGGAAGTGTTCACTATGTCAGTGGCTTCTCTGCACTTGTGTACAGAAATGGGAGGATAGAACTTGTCTGTTAGAGCCTTAATGTCTTACCTGCACTGCCGTGTTTTTGTAGCACACTGAAAAAGCTGTTCAGATCAATAGCATTCTCTGCAGATGTGCATCTTTGGTGGGGTTTTTCTCAAGAGGTGGGGGTTATACACAGAGCTAAAGGAAGTTACTTTTTCCACCTGCTCATTTTGTGGTCTGCAAGCTTAGATAAGAGCTCTTGTGCACTCAGCAGTCTGCTTGGTAGAGCTTGAGATAAACACCACTGACTTCTTAATCAAGAATAGTCATGGCTAAGAAGGCATACCAGCCTACTGGTGTATTCAAGGATAAGATTCACTTCATTTCAGAATGTTAGTGTGCCAAATGAGACAATTGTATGCACTTATGTGGTTTGGTGCTACTTACCTGTATTAGAGGAAGTCTATAAGTCTAACATCTAGAATCTTCAGTATAGAGACAACCCTCATAACACTGAAGAAACAGCTTGTTGTTGTCAGGCTTAAAATCCGTGGATTTGCAGGACATAAAACTATGAATTTGTCTTTTATTTTTACTTAGTATTTCTATCTCAAATTGTGATTTTTTTTTTAAAAAATGGGAAGATGTATATTAGCAAAATTTAGAGTAAAAATCAGGGTATTTGTTGCTGATGTTAAGTTATATTGGTAGAAAAATGGAGAACAGGCTGCAAAATGTTCAAATGAATTTGCAACATTGAAGAACTGAATTACCAAGTAGTATGTAAAAGTCAGAGAAAGCAATAGGCAAGTGATGCAGATGAAGATGAAAACAAAGGAAGCATTATGCATTTCATGCCAGACTGGACTAGCTATTACTGTTCAGGAAGTGATTTGGAATTACAGATCAAGGAAAACGTGGACTCACTGTTTAGCACTAGTCAAATTACTAGGAAGAGAATAGGGAATAAAGCAAAAGACTTTTAATACCACCATTTTATACAGTTCTGGTTCTCACATCTCAGTGTGAATCTGATAATACCAGAAAAGATTCAGAGGTGTCAAGAGTGATGAAGAGCGCCAGACATCTTCTAATTTAAGTGTGACAATGTGGACTTCAATCTGAAGAAGGCACAATTAAGAAAAAAATGTGTCATGTTCTGTTCTCTGTACAGTCCTGAATGGAGCAGAAAATATAAATAGGGATTTATTTATTTATTTTATTCTTCATTGTGTGAATTAGACCTATCTTATAGCAGGTTCAAAAAGGATAGAAAGAAAAGATAGGCTCATTCTTCCTGCTCCAATATTACAGTTTGAACACTACTACAGAACTTGAAAAATCTGAAAATGTATTAGAAAATTAGTGAAGTAAAATTCCATTGAGTGTGTCAGTCTGCTTGTACTTCAAGAAGCTGGAATCTGGGAAAGCCACAGGAGGAGTCTTTATGGCTGCCCTGTTATATTGTTCTGTAGACATGTGTTGTTGCCATAATTGTAGTCCTGTAATTGACTGGAGAAACCTTTGTTTTGATCCAGATAGACGGTGTTTTACTTTACTCTGCTCCTAGATGTGAATTAATGGAAAGAGTTATTGTAAAGCACTGTGGATTGAGATTGATCTAGAATGAAGCTGTGTTTTCCCTTGGCTCTTTCCATAGCTCCTACTCTGATGTTATCTTGCTATAAACTTACCAGGCTATGTTGCGTTTCCAGTCCAAGTTATTATTATTACAGTTTCCATGGTTAATATTGTTTGGGTTTTTTTGCTAAGCGCCTTGCAAATTCATTGTCAGGCCAAATCCCAAAGCTCCTGTTAGTTTACATGAAGATCAACAGTCAGATCTTATTTAATATCCAGACATTGTACTTTTTCTGAACGTTATAACTCTTTCAATTCAGCCTATATAAAATACAAATTACAAATGAACTACAAATTAAAAATGAACTACCATGAAATACAAAACTGTCAAAGCTTAAAGCTTCTAAAATAAAAAAAAGAAAGCCGAGTATTTGTACATGCATAGCTAGATGAAGAACATGAGACCCAGCTATCCAGCTTCTGCTAGCCAGAGTGGTCATGTCTGTGTGGAGTAGTGCAGTGCTGTGTACATTGGCTCCTTTCTGAAGCTATTAATATCTTCAGAAGAATTAATATTTTCCTCGTGTTGTGAAAAGTGCTAATGTGTTCTCTCCCAGGTGATGCATCAAGAATCAAGAATATATACATTTGTAGGATCTTTTATTTTTGTTCTCCCCTAAGTGTGGTGTTCCGGATGCTAACATTGTACCTAGAGTTAAAGATAATGAAGTGGGGAAGCAGCACCAAACCTGTCTGAGTTGAAGAAGCATTTGGACAAAACACCCTCAGGTACAGGGTGGCATTCTTGGAGTGTTCTGTGCAGGGCCAGGAATTGGACTTGAAGGTTCTGATGAGTCCCTTGCAACTCAGCATATTCTATGTAAAAATACCTTAAGCACTGTTGTTTGCAAAGGCATCTCCTACATTTCAGGGTGTTGAGGTGCAGACTGTGCAGTGCTAGGAGAGCATTCTGAGGAGTTACTGCTGTTTATGTATTCTTTCAAATACTTCAGCACATTATCTATTGTTGGAGATGTTAAATTGCTTAGTATGGATTTTCTTATGTTTTTGCACTGTGTATTTCTGAGCTTTGTGCAGATATGCCCCCGAGTCACTAGCTAGAAACAAGAAGAGGGAAAAATAAATTATACTTTTTAAAAATTTAAGTGAAGATTGACGCTTCAAAAAACAGAGGTGCTTTTGATAATACTCCCCAAACCTGTCCACTGCAGTACTCCTTTGCTTATACTTCATTCCCTGGGAAAAGGTTCAGAAGCAATAGATTTTACTCATGTTGTTATGCACAAGCAACAATATCAATTAATTTGACCTATTTTAGATGTTTACCTTAGAATGAGATAAACTTGGCTGCTGAAAATCCTGTTTCTTTAGACAGATTATTTCAAATATACCTGATATACTGAAAAACTAAACTTAGAATCATACTATACAATGGACTTTATTACTTCAGAGAATCTTAACAGTAGAATCTCCCAGAACAGTGCTTGATGCTCATATCCTTAATTTTCAAGATGTGGGTAAATGGTGAGACATCTGTGAGTCTTTATATATGGCCTTGACTTTCAAGGATCTTAAGTGTGAAAATTGTTCAGTCTGTCTTCAAATGTGACACTTTGCCTTCTGTCACTTTCAAGACATACTGTCACTGACAACATAATTTCCCATTCACTAAATGCTGCAGTGGTTTTGCCACAGTCTGCTGGCTGGTAGATGCACAAGTAAGTGGGGTAGACTTCTAGGAGGCTCTTGCCAATTAAGAGGTTGGATGTGCTGAAAGCTAATACAGAGAACAGAGTTTAAGGCTTGGTGACTCTAGGGTAACATAAGAATAGCCTTAACACCCTAAAAGAACTATAGGAATGTTCTGGCCACAATTCAGCAGTTTTGTGGATTTTTCTGGTGCAGTTCTTGTAAGCTGCCAAAATAAAAAATGACGTTTTCATTGACTGGTGGCACACCACAAGATGCCTGTTGTCTCATCTGCCTTTGGGTTACAAGAGGTCAGTGTCATGGTGCTTATGACCAGTCTAGAGAGTCAAGAATCTAACACAGACACTGTGGAGCCCTACCTCAGGCCCCAAAGTCACAGCACAGTAGATAGCACCATTACATATGAGACTGTCTATTTGATGTCCATCTACCTAGTTTCTTCTCCCCATCCTTTTTCAGGACACTCTTAAGAGATTTTTCTTTTAAATAGTAAAACCTATTTGGGGCAACAGGATAAACTCTTGATATTATTATCCAAGGAAATAGTTCTGAGGTATTTGTTTATAATTCTAAAATAAGAGGGTAGTAGTCTTCCCTTGGAGGGAAATTTGCTTCCTTTGTTCACTATCAGAAGAGATGGAATACAGTGGCACGATCCCTTTCCTGCAATCAGGACTGATTTGTAGCTCAGCCTTCTAGGTACTCTTCTTCAATGTATCTGTCAAACTATGATACAAGAACATCTGGAAGTTGTGGTAAAGCAGAATCCCTATATGTATGAGACCTTAGGCTCTGTCCTTCTGGCAATGTTCAGCAAAGGCTGTGAGTACAGGATAAATGTGTTGAAGAAGCACTGTGTTAGCCTACTTTTTGGTGATCAGCAAGTGAAACTGCCTCTGGATACACTTCTAAACCATTTAGTGTAATGGGATTGTAGCCAGAGTGCTAGTTATGGCATGAGAAATTAAATCTGTCCCTGAAGTGGAGGTTTGAGGTGACTGGACTGGTTGAAGATATAATATGACAGTCACCTATCTGCTCCAGAAATCAACCAATCCTGATCTAGCAATTAGACTCATTATGGCAGCAAAAATTAATTACTCAGCCATTAAGAATGGCTTTTACCTATGACTGCTGTGTACAGGGTCACATCACTGGTGTAACCTGAGCAAGGTCAATACGTCGCTGTAAAGTATTTCTTCAAGAGTTTAATGATTTTTCTAGTGTTCCAGTACTACTGAAATGGAGAGACAACACTTCTGTTGGTGTGACCCACAGGCTTCTCCCCAACTGAAGTCATAATGTCATCTTACTTCCATACAAGTTGAATGTGTGCAGGTCCTTTCCATATCACCCGCTGGGGCATTGTTACAGACCTCCATGACATGTGTTTTGTGTTGGGTCCCTGCACAAAGTATATCATGTGATGGATCCTCCCACTATTTACAGGGGGGCTTATAAAAAAAGAGAGAGCTACCTTTTACAAGGGCAGATAATGATAGGACAAGGGGGGATGGTTTTAAACTGAAATATGAGAGCTCTAGATAGAATGTCAGGAAGAAATTCTTTACTCAGAGGGTGGCAAGGCAGTGGAACAGGTTACCCAGAGAAGCTGTAAATGCCCCATTCCTGGAAGTGTTAAAGGTCAGGTTGCATGGGGTCCTGAGCAGCTCTGCCCATGGCAGAGGGGTGGGAGCTAGATGATTTTCAAGATCTGTTTCAACCCAAGCCTTTCTATGATTCTATGATCCTCCCAATATGGTGTATTTCCAGGCTTTACATACAGTCTCACACCACTTTGAACCATGATTATAAGATCAAGTCCTCAAGCCTTAAAAATGTGTTAGACATTTTCTGAGGATAAGGGGGAAAAAAATTTCCACCAACCACCTGATCCCAGTGTTCTCACTTACAGGAAGCTCATTTTTTACTTTCCTTCATAGCTTTTTGTAAACTTGAACAAGCTGGGTTTAATTTTTCTTTGTATAGTTGAGACTTTCTTTTTCCTGCAGTTCTTGTGACACTGATCCAAATAAGTTAAGTCCTTTCATTCTCTTTGCTTCTAGCTCCATAATGCCATGGCAACGAAGCTCCAAATTGAAAGTTTATTTAAGTTCTGGATGTTAAGTGATGGAGTCCTGTTTGGGTTACCGGGTTATTTTTTGCTGGTCTGTGATGCCTTGACAGTCGTGGTGAATTTCTCAAGCATTTTGGCATATACATTTTAGGGGGTAGACAATCCCTGTGTGCTTGAACTTTAGCAGGAGAGTTCCTGGCTCTGAGAGATAAGCTGCCACCTGTGGCAGGTACTTTGTTACAAAGTATTAATCCTCTTGGGGAGTTGGGGACCTTATGGTTCCCTCCAAGTACCTGAGAGGAGATTTTAGTGAGTGTTGGCTTCTTCTCCCAGGTAACATGTGACAGGATAAGAGGAAATGGCCTCAAGTCACACATTTCATACTGGGAAAAACTTCTTCACCAAAAGGGTGATCAGGCACTGGAATAGGCTGTCCAAGGAAGTGGTTTGAGACAACATCCCTCTGTGTTCCAAAAATGTGGCATTTGGTGACATGGTTTAGCGGTGGAGATATCAATGTTAGGTTACTGGTTGGACTCAATCCTAGAGGTCTTCTCCAACCTTAAGGATTCTGTGGCTTATGTGTGTTATGAGTTCTGCTAGCCAGAAATGCTTATGCTTCTGAGAACGTGCTGATGCCAGTAAAGCTCAAAGGATTCAAAGGATTCAATGTTTTTCTGATTTTCCTATTATGAAAATATTTTTCTTCTTTATTAGTGACTACATTCTGAAAAATGAAATTGATGTAGGCAGAAGTAAATCAGTAAATTTTCTGAATTCAGAAAATTCAGATTTACCTAATTAAATTGGATTTATCCATTCTCCTTTATCCAAACCTCTATAGTAGTTGCTTTCTCATGATTCATGGTATAAAATTCACAGTATACAACTCATAGTGACAGAGATCGCGTAAAATCACATGTAAAATGTGATGGAGATCAACGTCAGACCAGAGGAAAAAAAAAGTATACCTTTCAAGAGCTCTACCAACTGTATGAGTGCTATTTGTAGTTCAAGAATTGAAAATGAGATTTACATGAAGTGAGTTTTACATGAAACTGTTCAGCAGGTATCTGTAAAAGGATTACTTATTTTTTTTCAAGCACATGTATTTTGATGATGAGCCAACAAAAAGTACATGAAATCACATATTTTGTGAGCTAGAAGATAATAGTACTGTTATAAATAAAGCTGCTTGTAGTGTTGTTTTTCTTAATTTAACTGTGTCCTATGGTTATCTGGAACTTCAGTTTTCTCAAGTCCAATACCTATGCTGTCTTCAGTTTTAGCTGACTTGGAAACCAAACACTGATGATTTCAGTTCTGATAAATTTGATCATCATTTTGGAATAGGGTTCTCTTTATATTTGGAACAGGTAAGGAAATAATTAGTAAAAGGCTACTTGAAATGTGATATAGATACCGTTTGTGGTATAAATACTATCAACACAGCTTCCTGAACAGTCCGCTTTGCATTGCCTGGTGGGAAGAGTTCTCCTTTCCCTTAGTGGTACCTGAGAAAATGAGTTTGAAAACAGCTTCATTATAAAATTTTTTTTTCAATATAAAATGTAGCTTAAAAATGTCCAGTGCTTTGTTTTCCAATATGATTTAATTTATATACATACACTTAAAATTTTGAAAAAAACCCCCATAATTCCATGCTAGTGTAGCATGTGACTTCAAATTGCTTTCAGAGATGTTTTTAATACAATTTCCATACTGAGTTACTACAGGGTCAGGGCTTCAGGGCTAGATGCGTCATGAAATCCACAACTGGAAACTTGTTAAATGTACATCCAAATCGAAACCTCATCATGAACATCCTTGTGACTATTGATCTGCTTTGCCCATTGCTCCAGCTAAACCTTATAAACTCTAGAATTTTCCAGGGCATATTTGACTTTGCAGAAGAGCCATGGATATTTGGCCTCTTGTGCCAGTTCAGCATATGGTTCTGGAGCATTAGTCACTCATGTAAGTGGGCAAATCTGTGGAGACATTGGTGTTGAGTTTTCAGTAATGCAGTCTTTACCTTGCAGCTGTCTTGAAAGATCTCTGGACATACTCCCTTCCACATTTGATGTCCTATACAGATCCTTGACAGGGATCAGGATATTTCTGAAGTAGCTCATCAGCATCTTTGAGAAAACTTGCAAAATGCATGTGGAGCACTGGATAGGTACTGCTTAAAATCATCTTATTCAGTTTATCTGTCTTTTTTTCTGTGCCATCCAGTTTATGAGCTCCCATCACTGCTAAGCAGTTATATTTCAATATTCGGAGATCCTGTATGGACATAAATTGTGTTAGTTATACAACTTTTGAAAAATATTTGTGCTGCTTTGCTCTGGAGTCTCTAACAGAAGCAAAATAGCATAATCAGTAACACATGAAAAATATTTGACATCAGAAATCTTTTCAAAGTAAGGGTCGTGAGCTGTAAGAATGTAAGAATGTGGTACAATTAGAAATTTTATTACCACTGAGTTTAAAGCTTTCAGCTTGAGAATTGCTGGTGATGGCTGGTAAATCAGGCAATTGGATGCTATCTATTACAGCAACAAATTGTCTACAAGTTTTGTATTCTTTTTGTGTTTTCAGTGGTATCTTAGTGTAAAATTAGTATACATCTGATTTTAAGAGATGGATGCATATGAAAATAGTAGGTCTCAATATATTTGTGATAGATAGGTATGCTTAGAAATAAAATAAATTATCTTACTTGGAAAATACACTTTAGATCATTATGTTTTCCAAAACTTGTTTCATTGCTTCAGCATGTATGGTTCTTGCCTGCTTTCTCTTGCTCTCTCTTTAGCATTACAAGAAAGTGTTTTGAATAGCCTTTGATCATAAATTTGATTCCAGAGAGCTGTCTGCTGTGCTGACTTATTTTTGCCTTATTAGGTGATTTTTGCAGTTCACAACTCCA
The DNA here is from genome assembly GCA_003676055.1 of Chloebia gouldiae. NCBI lineage: Eukaryota > Metazoa > Chordata > Aves > Passeriformes > Passeridae > Chloebia > Chloebia gouldiae. The sequence continues at coordinate 24,507,593 of QUSF01000002.1, forward strand.
GGAACTGTTGAGCTCCCTGGTTTTTCAATTCCTAAAGCTAAACGACAGCAGTTCAGTTCAGTTCTCGAGAGAAAGCTCTGTGGAATCAAATTACCTGGCGTGCAGTGACACTGCTTGGGTGTTATTTCCATTCTGGAGGGAAGGGTACTGGCGACTGCTGTAGGTGTTGGTGAGCAAAGACTTCATTTTTAATGAAAGAATCATTGCTTTTGAGAGAAAGAAAATATGCTTCAGTCCCATCTGAGGAAAGTTACAGCATTGTCTTCTGTGCTCTCATGGGTTTCCTCAAAATCAAATTAGTATGTCTCAGTAGAACAGAAGTACAAATGTGATTTTGGAGCCAGACATTGCTTGTATTGCTTGGCATCAAAGCTGTGTTCTCCTGCAGGCGACTGACGCTGGTGAGATAAGAGTGGGAGGTATATATACCCTCTGGGATTTGCACTGCAACTGCAATAACCAGCAGAGCCTGGCTCGTCCTGGGGGCCTGGAGTGCAGCAGCTGCCTTTGTGATGTGATGTGAGGTGTGGCCGAAGCAACCAAAGGTCACCATTTATTTTCGAGGGCTCTGGGATACAGGGAGCAAAGCAGAATATGGCATAATGCCATGGAGGGCAGGCCTTTGTTAGCCCCTTATATAACGTGGAAGTAAAACATAATGCAGTTGTTAAATAATGCAGTCATTAAATGCAGCCCTTTGTTCCTTAATAAGAGTCATGAATACTCTAGCTGTGAGTCTGCTTGGCTCTGGGATGCTTAACTGTGTTTGAAAAGCTTCAGTCAGGACCTTATAGAGCTTGAAAGGGCAGGGGGAGGCTTGAGGTTCCTTCTTCAATTGTTCATAAATTGTATTTATTGGAGTCTTTCTGGAAGGTTTCTGTGGCACATAGATTTTAATCTGGTGTGTTTTTTCCTCTTCATTTTTTGAAGACTAGAGACTGTAGGTTTTGAAACTGATATTCTGAACATTCCACATCTCATCAGAATGCAGAGCTTAAAGTACCCATTATTGCACTGTAAAAGTTGGCAGCCGTGTGTTGCAGGAAATGGGCTAACTGGGGAGGAAGGAACTTTCTCACTGTACTGCCACATTGTACATCTTTTCTGACACATTTTGCTTAGTTTTGTTTGTCTTCTTTTAAGGCACTAGGTATTGAACTTCACAGAACATTGGATTTTTTGATCTGATGAATCATTGATTTATATTAGGATAATTATGAATAACATGTTATTGTCCTTCATTTAAATTATATATAAGAGTATTTTATGTCTGGATAATAACTCCTATTATGAGTAGCACATTAGATTTTCTTAAAAAGTTATTTGTTTCATACAGTAAAAAAAATATACATAGTACAAATTATACAGAGGTTGTAGATAATACTGTTGGCTGCTGTTACTTCTGGTCTGTTAATTCTCCTTTGCCCTTTTTTTTTACTGTGTGAGTTATATTATTAAAATTTAAATAAGTGCAGCTCATATGTACATTTTTAATGTCAACGAATATATTTATTGCCCCCAAATAGACTAAAACTGTAGCACAATTTTTATATTCCAAATTCAATGTAAATTGCTTTTTTAAATTCACAGGTACCAAATTGTTGGAAATAAAAATTCCATTTTATTAGTATAGTAAAATCATTCACAGGTATTGCAAACCAGAATATATTTTTGGTTTCTTCAGTTCTCACTGCTAGCCCATATTTATAAACACCTAAGATCCATACTGCATGTTTCAAGTCTAAACCGATTAAATTAATGTGACACGCTGAGACTGGGCCAAGACTTGTCTAATCAGCAGTCAGCACTGTTTCTCTGGCATGAGGCTCCCAAAAATAGAAACACAAGAAGTCAAACAAGTAAGTGGAAGGGCACTAAAAGAAAAAGTGCTGCTAATTCCACTGTTGACTTTTTGTCTAATGGATTCATGTTCCCAGGCCACACTAAGTAAAGCAACTGGCACAGGATGTGCTCCTGCAGATGGCTCAGCAGTGACACACGTGGCCCAGCTGGGTGACAGGTGTTGGATTTGTGTTTAACAAGTACCTCACACAAGACAGACTTTTTTTTTTTTACAGTTACTGAGAAGCTAGTCAGATAATGCTTTTTCTTCAGAATTAACACCCCTTTCACTATGCTCCCTTTCTATTGCACATGACAGTTCTGATTGTCTCACACACATGAAGAAAACATGCTGTTACTTTGAAATAAGACTCTAAACAGGAGAAATGAATTCATAATTAACTTTTTTTAATAGTTGTAACCTGTTACCTTTACACATGGAAGATGCACAGCATATTCTTTGTAGCTATTGACAATAGTATCTCAATAAATAATTATTTAGCTGTCCACCTCGCAGAATGAAAATTCACTTTAAAAGTATGAATGGAAGGAGAGTGCCAGGCTTCTGGGCTGTGGCCATATACTCAGTGTTGGTGTGTTTTCCAGTAACATGACAAGGTTTTGGGACTTTCTCAGACAGAGTAGCAGAAACCTGGAGTAAAATAAATTCCCTGTCCAGTGGAGCATACAGTATTGATAGAGGTGCACCCAAGGCCATGAGGGAATAGCAAAGGTGGGAAACTATTTAACAGATGGGAATTGTCTACAATGTGGACAGTGCTATTCCTTAATGAATTTTTGAAGCTTTGTTGTAAGCTGCATTACTGCACATTGCATAATTGGAGAGAGATTGTCTCAGTGGTAGCCTGGGGGGTGGAAATGGATTGTTTTTGTTTTGATGAGAAGAAGGCATTTGTTAGTTGCTATGATAGCAGCTCTGCTAGCAAAGGCAGCAATGAAAATAGAAGAGTAGCAGGATGATTTTGCCAATCACCTTTGTTTAATGGGAACCTAAGCAGGTAGAATGTGTAATGTAGGAGTGGCTGTAGCCAATTTGTCTTCCCCACCCCATTTCTTCATACTTTGGTCTGAACATTTTTGTCTTCTGGTATAAAATCTGAGAGTTGGAAAAATGTAAGACTTCAGGATCTATTAAGAAAAATGTGTGACTCTCTGTGGTGACAGGGTTATACTGCCAGTGCAGTCAAATAGCCAGAAAAAAAAACAAAACACCCTCTAGAGTACACTGTACTGACAATACTTCTGCTGAACGACAGAAGAATGAGAAAGGAATGCAGCTGGAGAAATGGGTGTCAGAGTAGTGCTGATTCTCTAAATAAACATTAGGCTTTAATGAGAGGATGGTGAAAAACTCATGCAGAAACTTGTGTCCCTCGGATAGCGGACAAGTTGCTTTCTGTCAGGCATCCCAGATGTAGTATAGAGAGTAGGCTAAAAAGCCTCAAAGTGGTTAAGAAAAGGCCTAAAAGGGAAAATTACAACTCTAGTAGGCTGAGATGTCATCATTACCCACAGAGGTGGTCAGAATTTGCGGAAATGAAGACTTACCTTTAGGGAGCAGCTCCTGGGTTCCTGTGTTGACAGTAGATCTGCTGATCCCAGATTCCCAAGTTAGTCTAGGTGAATTTGAGTACTAGATATGTGGTTATCCTCTTAATCTGTGTCCAAAAGACAGTAAATGTTCCACTGTTTTGGAAGTAAGGAGAGACATTACTTGGAAAAGCCTTAAAAATCTATGTGTAAGTGGAGACCTGGAAACTGTACTTTGAACTGCTTTATTTATCAGTGGTTGAAAAGAGATTTGCAGCTATAAGCACACTAACAATATGGCATTTCAGGAAAAGTACTGATGTGACTTAGATTAGAAATTTCAGTCTATATGCAGTTCTATTTGATTCTGATTTGGCCTAAATTCTTACTCTTTCTACTGCTTTTTTGCATTTCATATCTGTGTGGTTAAACATTGACGTTAGTATTTAATGGTCTGTGGGTCTGACTTTTTTAGCATAAACTTACATTTGTACCAGCTGAGAATCTGCCTCCTGAATCTTCAGATTATGGTACTGGATACTGATGATGATGGTGATGATTACGATAATAGTTCTCTTATAAAGAATAGCTTTTGAGATGCAAAAGGTTGACCAATGCTGTTTACATTCCTAATATAAACCTGGGGTTCCAACTATTATGTTGAGTATAATAGTCATAATATATTATATTATTTTTGAAAGACCTCAGCAATGTGTTCTTATTGAATAATACTTTTTAACATACATTTAGCATTATTACATTTCAAATATTATTTGAGCAAGGCCAATTAGATTACTTTCCAGTTCTGTTGAAACTTTAATACGATTTGGATTTGCTTTAACGCTGTTATGGTTGGATTAGCAGTAAATTAATAGATGGTGTGTAGGTCTGTCAACTTTCCTTTTGACAGAGCTGCTGTAAGGGAAAAAACATAGTTGCAGTAAACTGTCAGTTGTCCATAATTATAATATCACTTCAAACTTTTTTAAACTGTATTGCTTCAGATAATGGAAAAACTCAACTGGCTAGACTTAATTTTTAAACTGTTCATCTATAAGAACTTTTAAATCTTTGAGAATTTTTTTCAGCCAGAAGCCTATTTGCTTGTTCTCACTACTCTACAGAAAATGTTCTTGTGAATTTTATTTGCTTTTTTTAAATGTTCTGTGTATGATGTAGGTCAAATGAACTGGATTGTTATCCAGCCCATGTTTAATTTGTGTCTGCACTGTATTTTCAAGTTGTCACCTCTTCAAGGACATGCAATGCCAGTGAATACCATTTGTAATTGCCAAAGGCAGAAAGAAGACCTGCTGATAACAGAGGCTCTGCTTCTGCTGATACTTTTTTGATGGCACAGAAACCAGTCCTTGACGTATGTCCCAAATACTTCAGTCTGTTTTTTACCAAAGAAAAAAAGGTGGGGGGAAAAAAGGGCAGTATACCTGGCTGTAGTTGTGCATGTCAATAAATGGAGTGATCCTTTCATGTTTGGTTTTTCAGAACAACTTCTCTGACTTCATCTTCTGGCTGGAAATAATCCGTGGAGGAAAATATAGGAACAAACTTTTGACTTATGTACTTTATGTATGAAAATATGTTTTATGTATTTGATTATAGATATGTTTTATGTATTTGAATATAGATATTGTGTGATTTGCATGGTTTTTGAGATATGCTCATAGCAAAAAAAGGAAACAATGCTAACTAAAGAGAGCACAGTCTGGAGTAAGGAGCCCTGTGGCAACGTTTTTTGATGTTCTGAGGCTGCTTACAACTGATTCTTTAGTCTGAATATAAAGTATCAAAACCTAGATTTTCAAGTGTCATTTAATTTGGAGTATATTAACATCCAATTGACTGAAAGAATAGACAAGTTGGTCTTGTCCCAAATATGGGTAACAGGAAGTGATGGGAATGAGGAGGATTGGTGCCTTCTGAACTCTATGTAATAATATGCAAATAAGATCAGTAGAGTTATTGCCATTTGCCTTTCTCTTGAGCAGTTACTTAACATGAGCCCTCTGACATGCCCTGACCCCCTTGGCCAAACCTTGGTGTGTCTGCTCCACTGGGGCTGCTGTGGAAGCAGAACAGACCAAAGGAAATGAACCATTTACCTGTCACAATCCCTTCTTCGTTGGATTATTTTAAGGGAGGATCTTATTCTTGCTCACATGGATCAGGTTTACAACAAGAACTCAGGAAGTGCTGCTAGGTCAGCAGTAACCAAGAGGGAATGAAAGGCTTGGTAGATGCAGTGAAGCCAAAATGTTATAATGTTCAGCAGAAACTTCTTGACACAACTAATCCAGGAAATTCATGGAGCGAGTTTTAATAAGTAAATTTTGAATACATTTTTACATAATTTATATTCTATTGGATGATCCTAACCATTAACATGAGCCTGTTTAAATAAACAAGGAAATATTACAGTAGGCTAAGAAAGGTGTCATATAGTGGACTATAATTGGTGTGAGATTTTTATCTGTTCAAGGCAAAGCTCTGCCCCTGCTGGTGGCTCTGCACCGGCTGGGTACGTGCTCCACGGGGGAGGATGCTGCTCAAACCCACTGACAGTAAATTGTTGAACATTCCGCTCCATTTCTGCAATGCTAAAAATAGTTGTCCTCATTTTAAAACACCAGGCTATTAGATTATTCCAAGGGTCTGGCATACTTAGACTAATGGAAGGCACATATCCATAAATTATCAAAACACTAAGTAGTGTTTTACCGTGCTGATTTTGCTTCAATTAAGATGAATTTCCTTGCTAGTAACCCTGGAGTATCAAGCTTATTTAGTAAATAAAGCTACTGGCAGTGCCCCAGTAAATTTAAAAATAAAAATGTTTGGTTTTCATATTGAGAATGAAGAAGCATTTGATTGCTTCTTGGTGACTTTTTTTTTGGTGGGGGGGTTTCTTTATTTTTTTTTAATTTCTTAGAACCATGTCAGAAAAATGCTTAAAATATTTAAAGTAATTGGTTCTCTTTCCCAGCCCTGAAGAGAATCTCATGAAGTTCCAGTATGTTTGCCATTATAAATCTTGTTAGTGCCTAAAATAGTCCAAATAGCAAAATGCATTCCAAGTGATTGATAAAAGTTTCTTTCAACACTTGTTTTTTTGGTTCCATTTATTTTGCTCTTTTTTTGTGTGTGTGTGTGTTTACATAATATGATTCCTAATTCATTTTTTTCTCTGATATTCACAGTAGAGGTAATAATACTCCTGATAAAGTTCATACACTTGTATGTTAAGATAGCCACTCCTTTTATTTTTTCCATTTTTTAGTGCGCAAGTCCTTTATTTGGAACGGGAAATAGCTAAATGTGGAAATCAAGGTATACAAACTGATGTAAATCCATGCTAAGAATGATGGTATATATACACATACAAAGCATCTTACTCTACCTTCAAAATTCTTCTATAATTTTATAAGATCTTGCAGTGTAATTAAAACTGAAAAACTCAATAAATTATAAGTATATTAAGGACCAAGTATATAAATACATGACATATTTTCAAAAGAGTTAAAGCAATCACATCATCAATCATTTTAGATTTAATAAGAATCAATACTGATGATATTGATGTCAAAGTGTATTTTTGCATTGTTGTGTTAAAAAAATAGTAATCCGTAGAGCACTAATTAAACAATGCAAGACAAAAGACCTATGGCTTGTCTTCATAGAAAAAACCTGTGATTATGTTTTGGGGATGTTTTTTCTAGTTTACAGTGATCTAATATAGCAGGGAAGATGAAATTTTATTATCTGGTAGCAGAATATGAAGAATTTTCCACAATCCATCCTGTAAATCTAGAGAAAATGAAGGGCTAATGATTACTTGTAATGAGTAATTAGACTTTTCCCCCAGTATGCTACCATGTATTGTAACAGACAGGAGCTGGAAAGAAGAAGTTGTAACTCCACTGTACCATAAGTGGAGTTACAAAAATACCATTTTAGCAAGCTATTTTCTAATTTATTTTAATTGTTATATGTCATTAGGGCTTTGTATTTATTTGCTTAATTATTTGCATCATTCTGATGAATAATCATTCTTTTATTGGCTCTTTCTGGTTTTAAGAGGGCCTGCAGTTTTTCTTTTGTCTTTGTTCTTTTTGTGTCTGTGACGCATTTGTCTCCTACTTGGCTTGGAATTGAGCAAGGGAACTTTCAAAACTTTCTTTGGTTGGTGAATTTTGGCATGGACAGAAAACTCAGTTGTGTGGTTTACAAGTTGCTAGGGCCAACTTCTGTCAAGGACATCAAATCCATGAATGGAATGGAGAAAGGATTTAATTTTAGATTATTTTAATATGAATTCTACCAGAATTCAGCTCAGTAACTATAGTTTAATTATGACAAAAAATTAATGTATTCATGGTGGCATATTTCATGAATCTGTAAATGGAGGGTGGTTCTTAGCTTTGAGTGGCAGAGCCAGGTTCTCACTAGGTCTGTAATTATTTAACACACTTTACTAAGAAAGAATGGAAAAGGAATTTACTGCAATTTTTTATACCTTAATTCCAAATGAGATATTACTAGGCTTTTAGCTATAACTTTTCCTTGTAAAGCTATATATTAAATGCAGAATTTAATTGTCTAGACCTCAACTCAAAGTTCTTGATTTATGGTTTTATTTTGTTCAAATACTCCTATTCAAATATTGACAAGAAAGTTTACTGTGTTGCTCAGTTTGAATAGTTGCCTTTTAAAAATATTTTTGATTAACACGGCATTTGGTTTTACTTATGCTCAGTTTCTGTAGATAATATTTAAGCATTTGTTCCCTGAATGGAATTTGCAAATTCAAATCAGATCCTTAATTTTCATGGTCAGTGTAAGGAGAAAGTAATTTGGGAGCCAGGGGTGATGACTGTTCAGATGACTTACTTTGCTCTTTTTGTAAAACGTTGGGTAGAGGGCACAGTAAATTAGCAGCCTGTATAAAACATTCACTTGGGAAGTAGGGCAAGCCTGCCCGGTTGCAGAGGTTCAAAATTTGCCTTTCTTCCTGCTGGGTAAATTGGGCTCTTGGAGATGAAGGAAGATCTGAAATGGCCCTTTGAGCAGAGCCTAGAAACCAGCAGTCAGCCTTGTGCATACATCTCCCTGTTGGACCCAATGGTTTAAGGGTGGGTCCCGTTGTGCTCAAGTGCCTGAGAGGTACTGGGCAGACAGTGGAAGCTGTGGTACACTTGTGGTTTTAGCATGCAAATGCCTTCTGGGCTGTTTTCCTCTAAATTTAGCCTGAAATGAAGCTTGAGAAAGCTTTTCATGTGATCAAAATATCTAAATTGTTGTCCAGTTGTCTGAAGTAACCTATACCTGTATCTGCTACAGAATTAGATAACCTGTGATTGTTAATGGCCTATTATTTTGAAAGTGAAAAACATATTAACCAAATACAAGGTAGGAGATAAATGACCCTAGAAATGAATTCAGCTATTCCATAGAAAATGAATGAGAAGCAATTCATGTCCAGATGCCTTTTTCTCTTAATTTGAGTTAGGTCTTTAAAATGATGCCTGTGTACATTTTGTTTCAGGGGGCAACTGGCTTAGTAGGTGCTCCTGGCAAACTCAGTACTACTGGCTCCAAGATAGACGAGAAACCAAAAAAATACCCCTCAAAAATAAAAAAAAAAACTTTCATTCTAAATCATTTGCAGTCTCAACATCCTTTTTGCCAGCTGTCCAGTATCTACATAAATGGTACTTGAATTACATATCCAGTTTCTGAGTTATATAATGTGACAGAGGAACTTTAGTATTGACTTCTCTTTCAAAAAAGAAAGGGCATGTGGGGCTGGGGTACAAAGTTGCCCCACAATATTATTTTGCATTAAGACCAGTTGCCTAATTCTTCAAACTGTACAGGTCTTTTCAATTACAACATTACAGATTCAAAAAATTGAAATTTGAGAGTCTTGAGATCTCAGCAAAATGAGATGAGGAGCAGCACTTCTACCACTCTTCCATTTTAATCTTTTGCTCCTTTCCAGAAGTGGAATATTGTAGGAAGGCCAGAACTTGCAAAAAGAGACATGTTTATTATAGACTATGCTGGTAATACTTGTTAAAACTGCCTTCTTTCATGGTCAGGTTTTTTGTTGATTGCAGGTGCTTTTAATGGCAAATATTTGGAATTAAATCTTAATGCCTGACCAGCTAATTCCTTTTAGAAAATTGTAGGGGAAATAGTTCTGCTGCTTCAACAAATTAAGTGACCACACAAAAAATTCCTCATTATTTTGTTATTATGAAAATTTTCAGAAAACGTTCTGCAGCATGACCTTAGTGCAATTTGTGTATCTTTAGGGCAGACACTTCCTGTAATATAGCACAAGGGGAAGGAAGGAAGGAAGGAGGAACTTATTTTCTGCACATAAGCTAGCCAGCATTTTGTTCGGCAGCAAGATTACCACAGTCTATCAGTTTCTACATTCAAAGCCAGGATCCCACTGACTTGTGCTGCAGACATATTTAAAACACTGAAAATCAGATGAGCAATCCTGCAGTGATATCAGGACAAGCAATCAATGATTGTCCGTGAAAAACTTGAAAGGTTTTGCCTAACTTAATATGAGAATTTTGCCGCACAAAGGAGAATTTAAATTAGCCATACATGTGACATTTTTTAAATTTAACTTTTTTATTTCTGCAGCATTTGAATTATTTGAAGTAAGTTACCCGTGGTTAATACTGTTATATTTTTTATACTGTCAAGTGGAAATTTCCTAAACTGTACCTACATTTTGCTGACTATATTTCTTATTTTCTCTATTTTGGATTTTTTTTTTTAAATTCAAATATATGAAAAAAAACCCACAAAACTGGGCAATTTCTGAAACATAAGGCATTGTTGATCACTAACATTGGTACAGGCAATAATTGACTTGTGCAACAGCAGCACTGATGAAAATGATGGGGATGTAGACATGAGACTCAATTATGAGCTAACAGAATTCCCCTACTGGAATAAAATTAACCACCTATCGGACTATATCATTAGAATTTCACCTATCAGATCAGGAGGAGATATTTTCACTTCTTTGCTTGGTGGTGCTGCTGGTATGTTGGTATGCTGTGTCATGTTTGAGGGAGTCCTCCACCCTCACTTCCACAAGAGATGTGGAGAAACCAGAGAGGGTCCAGCAGGGAATTAGTTTATGTTCAGGGGCCTAGAAAACAAGAGATCTGAGGAGAGTTTCAAGGAGAAAAAAATTTTGAGTTTGGCAAAGAGGAACCCAAGGAATGATTGAAACTGTCCTGCACATCTGAGGAGCCCAGCTGGTTAATCTTCAAGGACAGCTTCCTAAACTCCAAGAGCACTCCATGTTGTTATGCAAGGAGTTGAGTGAGTATGGCAGAAGGCCAGCATGGATGAACAAGATGCTTCTTTCTGGCTGACCTCAGACAGAAAAGAAAGTAAGCAGTGGAAGCACGGGTGAGCTACCCAGTAGGAACATAGAGACACTGCCAGAACATGTGGTGATGGAGTTAAGAAACCAGAAACTCATCTGGAATTGAAACTAGTAAGAGAGTTTTAAGGGCAGCATGAAGGGCTTCTTTTAACTCTATTCATAGCAAAAACAAAACTGAAGAAAAGGTTGACCTGCTTAATGGGTGGGGGATGTGGAAAAGGCTGAGAGTACCCAATTTTTTTTTTCACGTTGGTTTTTTCCCTAATAAGTTTTGCCCTCAGGCCTTCCAGTTTACTTATGCATGTTAGAAAGTGTGATTATGAACCACTGGCCACGCAGACACTGTTAAGGAGCACTTAAGCTACTTGAGTTCTTGCACAATACCAAACATGATGGATCCAGGGGTGCAAGGGCAGCTGGCTGATGTGAGTGCAGGGTTGCCCTCTGTCATTACCAAAAAATTGTGATTACTAGGGAAGGTCACTGATGACTGAAAACAAGCAAACCTCACATCCATCTTCAAGAAGGATCCATTGACCTGCAGGCCAGTAACCTCCACCTCTGTCTCCGGAAAAATTATGTAGCAAATCCTGGAAGGCATGTCTGAACAGGGGAAGGACTAAAAGGTCACTGCAAACAGCCAGCATGGATTTACCAAGGATATATCGCACTGACCAACCTGATTGCCTACTCTGAAAAAATGTCTGTCACTGTGGACTGGGGGGGGCAGTGGATGTTGTATAGCTTGGTTCCAGCCAGGCTTTTGGCCTGGTCTTCAGACACATAATTACACTAGAATCTGTGGGGTTCCAACGGGATAAATGAACAGCAGAGTGGGTGGAAGATTGTGGTCAAAGGTGGAATGATGTTAAGCAGTCTGACTGTTATCTCATTATAAGTGTCAATTGCCATGAGGCAATACTGGATATTATTTAATGTCCTTATTAATAACACGCATGATAGGGTTCTCAGCAAGTTCATGGGTGCTATCAAATGCAGGGAAGTAGTCAGTGCACTAGAAGGTAGGGAAGGAACAATATTGAGAAATGAGCTGTCACAGAACTCTTAAAGTTAAGCAAAGGAAAACACGTGGGCCTGCCTCTGAGAAGGAATAGCCTCATGCCACATTACAGGTCAGGTGCCAAATTTCTAGAAAGCAGCTCTAAAGAAAGGGAGTTGGGAGTTCACCAACAAATAAAGGATGCCCTTTGTTTGCATAAGGCCAAAGACATCTTGGGCTGCCTTAGCAGGTGTCCAGAAGACCAGGAAGAGTGATTGGTGAGTGCTTGTGTGACCACATGTGGAGTTCTGCATCCACTTTGGAGCTCCCTGGAGAGGGCAAAGAGCAGCTCCTTGGGGCGAGTCCAGCTGAGCCCCGCCAAGATGGCCAGGGCTTAAAGCCCATGATGTAAGAGGGCAGGCTGAGGGAGATGGGCTTGTTCAGCCTTAAGGTGAGATGATTTGGAAAGTGGGATGTGGTGGGTGGTGTGCAGACTCACTGCTGTCTGTAAATACTGGGTGCATGTGGAAAAGCCAGAATCAGACTCCTATCAGAGGTGTACAATGAAAGGATGAGAGGCAATGAATATAAGCTAAAACTAGAGAAATGTTGACTCTATCTTAGAATAATTTTCATATAATGAATTGGGGATTGAATAAAAACACAAATGAGAAAGTTAAATGAAGAAAACACTTCCACAAATTTTTTTAGAGTGTTTTTTAGAGTGTCCAGCAGTTGGGGAAGAATGGGAATCATAGAACAACTCAGATTGGAAGAGGCTTCAAAAGACTATCTCACACAATTTTTCGTAAAAAAAAGGAAACCAGATTAACTGAACAGAACTCGTATATAATTGTAAATTGTTTCAGGAATTAGCCTCTTATTTTTAGGTGAGGACATACGAAAGTTTATTTCACTAGATACCATTTTGTATGCTTGCTCTTGGGCTTGCTTCTAAAATTGAGCTGTTGATTGTATAAGCCACCCCCTCTAAAAGAAAAAAGTAAAAGGCAGCCACTATAGGAATTGATGAAAAGTCCAGAACTATTTGATAATTTATATTTCTTCACACCTCCAGATCTTTAAATTCAATTCCCAGACGGGTAGTACATGATCAGTACAAGATACGTTACTTGAAAGTTTTGACAAAATGCTGCTACAAATTTTGCAAGTTACAGCCAGCTGTTCTAGTTAACCTCACTTAAACCTTAGACTTCTATTTAAGGAAATTACACTCTCTGAAGGGTGAAAGCATGTTTAGACATTGCTCTAATTTTTTTAGAGGAACTTTAAAAATACCACAAGCTTTCATTTAGATATTTTCCACTCTTTTTGTCTACAGATGTATAAAAATCATGTGTGTTGTACTGAGGCCATGAGACTGAATTCTGGAGACTGGAAAAGACATGCAAACTATCTCCTTCTAGATGATTTGAGGGAAAAATAAAAAGTTTGCAATTTTTTAATTAGGTAGTTTTTGTGCTGTCTTTATATAATTTTGCCCATCTGTCTTCTGTATATCTCACAAAACATGCAAGTATACATTAATAAAAACCTAGAGCAGGTGTTATTTTTGTATAATGTAGACAGACTGCAGATTTCATTTGATGAAGATGTTAACATATTAACATTGTACACAGTGGTCCTTTTCTGAGCTAAAAATTAGGAAATTCGAGCTGGAAAGAGCATTATAATAGGCCTTTTTATTGAAATACCATCAAACAAAGAATTCAATCTGCTGAAATAACCTGAGCTTGAGTTGATAGTTTAAAACTCACCCCTTTTGTGTTTTCTCCTTCTGTCTTTTGGTTTGTTTTTAATACTTGGGTAATATGATATGCTTTTCAAAGTGAAATAAATTAGTTTTCTTTTCATAAATCATATCTGTATATTTTTTCAGTTGATCTGGGTAGGAGACCTTCACAGTTGACTAGTTATATTTAAAATTAAAATGAAGGTATTAATAGGAATAAATCTATTAAAATCGGTTCTGCAGAAGAATAGAAGTCTTTAATAGGGACATCTAGAGTCAATAAATAGTTGAGAATTTTTAAATCTGAGAAAATCCCTTAGGATGAATGGAAAAATAAATTACTCTTATTAACTGACAAAACTATGGAAAGCCATATTATTTTTTTGTAGACATTTCACACCTTTTTGAATGAGAGACAATCAGCATCCAAATTACTTCATTTTTGTCTCATAATAAAAGTTCAGTGCTGTAAAATTATTTTTAAAAATACAATTACTTGAACAATGTTTGTTTGAGATTTGTATTTTATCCTTTTGTGTTCCAGGGTGAACGTGGCTTTCCAGGTAATAAAGGTGAAGAAGGTGAAAAGGTAAATTGTTCTGTCCATGTAATTTATTGGTTTAATATATTGGTTTAACAATATGATATATGGCCAACCAGGTAGAGCTTTGTTCTGACTGTCTACCTTAACTCTTTAATTAATAAAATTCTTAAATTTTTGACATGTAAATGCTTAAGAATGAGAAGTTCTTTATGCATTTGTTGAGTGCCATCAGGGCTTCATTGAGATTTTTTTTTTTCTCTAAGAAAAAGTTTTTGGAGGAACCAACAGAGCCTCTTCAGTGGCAGAAAATAGTTCAATAGCTTGTTCAATAAAATGAGAGCTAAACTGGCCTCGTGGAAGGCTGTCTTGGCTGACAGAATGCCAGCTTTGGGTGGCATCAGATGATGCCACCCAGTCTTCTTGTGTTACTTCTGACAAGTCTTCCTAGGTCATCAAAGGCAAAAAAACTTGTGTTAAGGGACAAGTGGAAGGAAGAGCCAGACACTAGCTTGTCTAACAGGAATTACAGTAACAGTTGTGATAATTTATGGTTGTAACTTCAGTGCCTTTTTACTGGTTTCTCACTAGTTTTGTCTGGTCTGGATTAGGCAACCTGAATTTTTTCTTTAAACAGGTAGTTTCTCTGCTTCAGCCCACTGTCTAAAAAAGGGTGCAGAAAAGCATTTCTGCTGAATTTATATATCATAAGGATGAAGAATGACAGAAGCTGCTCTTCTGGCAATATTCAGACTGATGAAAATAGAGAGTAGGTGGCAGCTTCTGAATTTCAAAAAGTGTAATATATTTGTGAGTTAGGCTGCTTTGGACATGGATATATTCACTCACCCACCATACCTCTTCAGAAGTGTCAGACAGCTTTCCAGTGTTCATATTTTTAAAGAAAGCATGCTATGGATTAACAGAATTGAAGCTGATTTAAAATGTGGAGGTTTTTTTTAGGAAGAAGTATCCCAGTAACCAAGAAGAAAGAAAGATTAGAAGTAAAAACCAGCATCCATAGCAACTAACATATATAATGTGAGGATTCAGCCTCTGAAAAAACCCACTTGTTAAGTTTGAGTGTTTCTAACTCCAATGACAGATCTTATTTCCTTGGTAGTATCATTATTCATCAGTTTTGAAGGGTTTGTGGATTTTTTTCTTTTTTTTTTCCCCTCCCCATAATTGCTCTGCAGCTGTGCTGTGCTCTCCTTGAGTTTTATGTATAAATTGTGTTTGAGCACAGGCATAAGGTTCCAGCTGTTGCTGCCACTCTCTTTGCTTTATTTCCCTTATTTTAAAGCAGATAGAAAATGGCCCAGCCACTGGTAGTCACATTTTTCTGATGCGGAAGCTAAACAGCATGCTTAGACCATTTTTTTTCTTTCTGTCTCCTAAATTCAGATGATAATTAAGAGTTCCCATTCAAAAATCCTTCCAGTGTTTATTATTATGTTTACTATTATTACTTATTAATGCTGCATTCAACTGCCCTTCAAATTAAAGGAAATAAAAGAGTGGAAGGTTCTTTGTTTACCAGTGATCACTCAAAAATAATTTGGGCTAGTCTCATCAGAAGCTACACATGATATTTGTGTGGGAAGCATGTGTTTGAAGGCTATGGGCAGTAGGTCTTTAGAAGTTATTTACTTCAGCTTTAATTCAAATAATTGTTTTAGAATAACAATGTAGAGTTTCAGCTACTAAACCCCAGTATAAAAAATTATCAATACATTTGCATTTTAACAGAGCAGCACAAAATTAAACAGTTATACTACTTTGTGTGTAACAAACATAATTACAAAGCCTGTAATGGAAATTTTTCCTATTACCAAAAATTCTGCCAATAGTGCACATTAAGGAACAAAATTTTTGCACACACTATTTTGCATATCACCTAGGGTGGGGCACAGCTACCTCAGCGCAGGGTATTTGCCATTCCAGTCTCCCTGCAGAAGTACATGGCAGTGAACCATCCTCTACTTTTGGTTTAGTGACCCTATCATTTCTCTAGGATTGTATACTTGATACCAACTCAGCCTTATACCTCATTTCATAAAATGAAAATAGTTGTTTTTTTGTATTAGGGTCTGCTTTGGCAGAGCAAGCCTTGGGGACACCACAGAGACAGAGACAGCTGAGGTGACAGTGTGTGATCATTTGTACATTACAGTTATGGGAAGCAGCTATAATGTAAATTATTGAGGGAGATTCCTTTATGATGTTTAAGGGTTTCTCTGCCACACTTGGTTCTTCTTGAGGAATCCAAAAGTCTTGTTTTGCTTTTGGTCATGGCTGAACTTGGTTCTCTCTTACAAAATCCAGTAGTGGTATGGGAAGTACAGACTGTGGAGGTGTTATGTTGCAAGTTTTCCCTCCAAGGGAAATATACTCTCACTGTGAATTTATTTTAATTCTCCTTTGTATTCTGTTTTAATGACATTCTTATGTGATAGTCTTATAACTGCAACAAAAACATTGGTTTGCCCTTTTATAGCATGACTGAAAAAGTATATGCTGAGAGAAGTTTTAATTGGTTTGCTGCCAAGTAGGCAAGCTATAATCATGGGGATATGTTCTCCTTCTAATACTGCTTCGAATTTTAATTTTACAGTATGGGATAGAAAATATGACTATTTCATGATGATAGGAAGTCAGTAGGTACTGATAATAACTAAAAGAAAGCTTTAAAATACAGAATGTTCTTGGTAAATCAAAGATGTAGCCTGAAAATAAAAATGAAATTGCAACTGAAAGACTAAGGTGTTCTAAAGAAAGGACTTTTTAATTAGTCTGCAACACTAATTAAAAAGTCCTGTTAAAAAGTGCTTTTTGGTGATGACATGGCTTCAATTTTACAGATTTTGAAGGGCAAGTGCTGGGAATGACTGGTGCTCAGGAATACAGAACCTTTGAGGAAGGACTGCATGATTTACTCTTAGTGTAGAGTCAGCTGAAAATATGTGAACAGTCTTCAAATACATAACATTGCTGCAAAGGCAGAAAGAAATGGTCTGTTTGTGTGTCTGTAGTGCATGCCGGGCAGTGGGCTGGAAATGCAGCAAGGAAGATGCTGTGTAGCCATTAGGAAAGGGTTTTTAACTTTAACACTGTTTATTAAGGAAGTCATTTCCTCTTCCAGTGGTATGCAGTTTTTATCTTGGTAACACAAAAGGGAATAAGCTAAAGACTTGCTTCATGAAAACACATGATATGAGATTATCTTAAATGACTGCAATTTTTGCTTAATAGCATCAAAATTATGCAAAGTGTCCCTTACATTTATTTCTAATTCAATAAGCACAGAGAACGGCAAGACCATTTATTTTTGAACATACATACTTGTTTGGTTTTAATGTCCAGTTAATCATTTTCTGTGATAGGACTGTAAAGCTCTGGAACAAGTTGCCCAAAGTGGTTTTCTAGAAGCTAGTTTTCTCTGAAATTTTCACGGCAAGCCCTGAGCAATCTGGCCTGATTAACAGGTTTAGGTCTGGATTTCAAGATCTCAAACATATCTTGAAATTTGCAGAGGTTAAAATCTTATTTATTATTACTTATTCTGATACTAGAAGTATGTGCATAACTTGGTGGTTGGAACAGACCCAGTGCCTATTAGCTAGGGGGGAAAAGTCCTATGACCTAACACTACCTTATTAACTGGACTATGGCAGTAAGTATCACATCCAGTCTTTTTTTAAGCACTTCCCATGACAGTGACTCCACCACCTCTCTAGACAGCCCATTCCAATGCCCACTCACTCCTCTGTGAAGTACTTGTCTAATGTCCACATTAAATATCCAAATTAGACAAATAACCTCTAAGATACCTTTTTCCTTTTTTTAAATCTGCAAATAATTCTCTTTCCTCCTGGTTATTGCTTCCTTTGGTCACCCCAGTTGGTACTCTTTAACCAAGTCTCCCACTTTTTCTGTTGTCTTGTCTATATTTCTGGTTAGAATATGTATTTTCATTAGTACACTTTACAGATACGATTCTTTCTATAAATGAGCTAGAACACTGAGAATTCAGTTTTCTGGGACACATGAAATGTGAACTCCATATATAATTTTGAATAATATTTAGCTGTCAGTATATGTAGAACAAATCTGAATTTTATTTGAAATAGTGATGATGGAAAAGCCAACACATTTACATGTTGATTATAGCTGAGCAAACATGTCTTGTTTGTCACTAATAGATATTATTCATTTTACAGAGCTTTGCTTAGCTATTTAAAATGCTGGTATAAAATCCCTCTTTGTGCTGTAACTCAGACAGGCAAGGTGTGCTGTTATATAACAAAATCACAGGACTAGCTGAAGACTCAGAAGACTTTTTCCTTCATAAAGCATATTTCCTTTCTTCTCACACTGGAAGTAGAGGATTGTAAAACTGGATGTCATTGGACCTGAGCTATGTTGCAGTTTATGTGTTGTGATATGCACTTGTAAACACTTGATCTCTGGTAAAGTAAGTACTTCACTATAATTCTGTGAATAATATTTCTCAGTAAAATTATATTAATTAAAAAGTTACATGTATTTGAATAAGGGAAACTTTGAGAATAAAACTATATTGATAGTTATTTATTTTTCCAGAGTTTCATCCTTTTTACATTACATATTGTATGTCTTAATTGTGATTTCACCTGTTTATACATATGAGAAGAGAGGAGGAGTCTGGAGCTTGTCCAGCTTAAGTGTAGAACAAAATTTCATCTGCCCAATTTTCTTCTAAACGCAGGATGTTCTTTGTATATATTTACTATTTTCTGAAGTACAATTTGAATTATCCCAGGAAATAGGGCTTCATCTATTTCCTTTAGAAGACAATTCCTAATAGATCTTAGTGTCAAGAAGATTTCCTGGAGGTTCAACATTTTCTACTTCATCCTATCACACCTAATAAAATACTCCTCTATCTACCTTCTAGCCATCCAGAACACAGAGCGCTATAAACTTCCAGGGTGTCCCCAGGTGTCGTCTTTTGTTTCAGTCTTCAATATGCTTTTCTTAAATATGCATAAGGAAATTAAGAAAGAATCACCTTTCCTAGATCTAGCATGCTGATTTGAAGGTAGTCATTATTTAGCGTTTCTAGTATTTTAATGTCTGTATCATAAATTTCAGTGGTAAAAACCAGACAGCTCAAGTACTGGGGAAGCGTCCAATTTACTTGAAAAAATTGAAGCTATTTTGCATATATAGAAGACTAAAATACTACAATTAAGAGAAGCAGGTAGTAACACTGTGTATTAGTAGAGTGCTTCTATTTATGAGTTCTAGATTCTACTAGAAATGCTTCACTCTGAGCAAAAGGTTAGAAGATAAATTCCATAAACTGCAAATCTTGGTGTAACCATGGACACTACCTGGTCTTAATGTCTTTGGAGTAATGGAAGAATGTGCAATTTGCATTATAGACTTAGGGTCCTGTTCCCTTGCTTGTTTGGATGTGAGTGGAGTTTGTGCCACTGTACTTAAAATTTGTCTCTTACCTGTGTTAACCATCAGTGCAGATACTTTATTGGGGCAGGGAGAAGAATATTTGAAATCCTTGAAATCCTGTTTCATGCAGGTAAGACTGAACGCTTTACCAGCTGGATATAAATGTAAACAGAGATTTTTTTCATACTTGTCTCCTAATGCTATATAGAGAAATATACAAGTTTTCTTTTTCTCATCTTGTAACAATTTAGTCACCTCTTCACACCTTCTTTTATTTCTCTCCCTGAAATAAATGCAGGCACACTGGCATCCTAGTAAGCTAAAGATTACATGGGTTTATCAGGTAGTTCTGTGATACTTGGCTTGATCTGTCCATCTTCCTGTTGTTTAATGCTCTTGCCCTTTGAAACAGGCTTAATCAAAAGTGTGTGTTGGAAATAGTCCTTAGCTTTTGAACTGTGCCTGGGAATTATATGAGGAAATGCTAATTGGATTCATTGAAATGTCTGAAAAAAACCTTCACAGCTGGGGTCTATGAATTAAATGATATAGATGACCAAGTTCCAGCTCCCAATATCTATCACTGCTTAATTTACTTACACATGCCCATTTGGTCAGATTAAAGGTTCATCAGCCTCAGCGTCCTGTTCTAATGATAACCTGAAGTGGTGCTCTGGGGACAAGTGTAAGGATGAAGTAAGTAAGTATAGTACTCTTCCAGACTTCAATTATTTGAGACTGCATCTCAGCAGATGTGATTTCAATGAATTTAGTAGTTTTCAATTTACTTTTCTCCCACTAGAAAGTACAGTTTTCTCCTGGATTCATGTAAACTTTAAGCATCTGCAGTATCCTGTGGTGAGGAATTACACTGTTTATCTTTCTGTTTGAAGAAACACTTCCTTTTGTTTATTTGAAACCTGCTTCCTCTTAATTTGATTTTGCGTCTCCTACTTCTTTCAGAAGGTTCCTGTTCTCCTTTTCAGTATCAATCGAGAATCAATAAGATTCTATTACACATTCCTGAGCTGTCTCTTTCAAATTGAAGAATATCAATTAGTGTCTCCTGCTATGAAATATGTTCTGTATTGGATTATCTTTACTAGTTGCTTCTGGATATTACTGAGTTCTGTTCCAGTATTTAAAGATGGAAATGACAAGAACTTCAGTCTGTGTAATATCACAGTGAAATTCTTTGGTTTATTCTCTGTTCCTTCTTGTCTTCCTACAGGCACTTTTCTATCCTCTCTTTAGTTTTGAGTGTGGTCTCAAGATCTCATCCTTGATCCTTTGGAACTGGTCATTAATAGTCACTCCATTTAGGAAGTTGTGTTTGTATTCACAGGTGTTATGGCTACATAGGGGATAAAAGGATTTTACAGTCTTCATAATTTGATGTATATCTACACTGAACTTCATATGTCCTTTTGCCATATAATTTCATTTTACAATGATTCTATTCAGTTTGTCATAGTTCATTCTCATCTGTTTTATCCTTTATAATTTGGTATTTTAACTAGATTGCTGTGTTCTTCAAAACAGTTTTCTTTGAGTGTAAACACTTCAAGTCTTGCTGAGAACAAGATTAGCGGAAAACTGATTTTTGTAATATGTAAATGCTGGTGTGGACTCTCACCCTCTTTCTGCCTTGGACTAGAAATATAATATTTGACAGGTGTGGAGGGCTTCTGGCATTATCTTTATCTTAAACTCTGAAAATGGTAATTTGCACATATTGAGTACAATTGTTCAAAGGCAACTTGAGCCTGACAGAGTTCAGAACTCTGATGATCCCTGAGGGTCCTTTCCAACTTAGTATATTCTGAACCACAAAGCTCTCCAAATTCCAGTTGCACACATAATGTAGGAAGCTTCTTGCATGGTAGGCCCAAATGTGGATTTCTGGGCAAGAAAGTTCACGTGTTACTCTGCAAAAACAGCCATGCCTGTTCTGATGAGCTGTCTGGGCTATCAGGAATGTTGCAGCTTCCTTAGGGGGAATTCTGTTGAGATATGAGGTTTAACAACAATGTGAGAAAAGTGCTGAGTCCTTTGGATGTACTGCTTCCAGTAATGGTGCTTTCTGTTCCACTTTTGGAGATTTCTGTGAAGACATATCCAGAGATGGATGTCTGGATGTTATTACAGCTGTAAAGCCTAGACAAAGCACTTGCTAGTTTGAAAGTAAGACTGTAAGCTTTTTGACTGATAGCTAATAAATGGTAATTAATTTAAAATAAATGTGTAAAAATTTTTACTTGTAACAGATAGTGCACATTTAGCAACTGAGAACTGTCGTAGAGGATTATTCTTTATGAAAAAGGCTGTACTGACAGGTATCTAATGAGAAGAAGAAATAGGATAATCTAATAAATGGTATTGATGCTGCAATATTTGAAAATAACATTTAGCATAAATTGCATACATGCTTATGGAGCCTTGTAGCTCCTGTAGTTTAGCCTCATACTTTGAGACCTCATTAAAAATTATTTTATTTAATATATATAAAATAGGCATGAATGCAAGGATGTGAATTTGTAGATGAAATTACAGAATCATGGAATGGTTTGATTTGGAAGGAGCCTTAAAGCTCATTTAGTTCCAATCTTCCTGCCACAGGCAGGGACATTTACTATACCAGGTTGCTCAAATTTCCATTCAAACTGGCTTGGACACTTGCAAGGACTGGGCAACTTCTCTGGGCAGCCTGTTCCAGTCCCTCATTACCCTGACAGTAAACAATTTCTGTCTTTAATGTAATCTAAGTCTATCCTCTTTCTCTTAAGCAAATTTAAGTCAATGGGCTCTGTATGTAAGCTTTTGCAACTTTGAGTGAGAGTTGGTTTCAGTGAGGAAAAGGATTAGAATTCATGAACAATGTGATGAAAGAAGAAACAACAAAATAGTTACAGGCATTGTTCACTGTAGAAGAGATGACAGAACTGTTTTCATCAATATACTAAAAATAGAACTCAGTGTGTGCATATGAGGAGGGGAATCTTTCTCCAGCCACAAAGACAAATGTGGATGTTACTACTGAAAAATCAGCAATATACATCTTCAAGTATATTTAAGTTCCAAAGCACTTTTTTCCCCTCCACTTAGCAGTAGTTAATGCTTATTAATGTAATACTGTCAGTGATAAAAATGGTCTTCTTCCCAACCTCCTCCTTTCCAGGTTGCTTCTTCCTATCCCCAGTGTCCCTGTGTACAGCTATTGCAACTGTTTGTGATTCCTAGTAAAATAAACAAGTCAGGGAACTGTTTAGACCAAAAAAGTGCTTCTGTTTACTGGGTTTATTCTGTTTCTCCAGACCAGTATGTAGCTATTCTTCAGCAACCCATGTAATTCAGAAGAATAGGCATATTTAAGTGACTAAAAGGTGCTGCAGACATATACAGGTGACTTTTGGGGTTGGAGAATAACAGTATAATTCTTTTTGGATGAAGCTACACTGAAAGATGTACTTTGGGAACAAGTCTAAGGTGCTGCAATTTCTAATGGCTCTTGAATTCATGAAACCAGACTAGAGCTACTTCAGTGTAGGTTTGGAATAACTCCAACAAAATAACTCCAAAAAAAGAATGTTAGCATCTAGTAGTCTGTGCCATTTTCTCCATAAATCATGTCTCTTTTACTACACTCTATGCTCATCTGGACATAAATGAAAAATATTTTGAAGAAGACCTGACATAACATGGCATGGAAGTCAAGGGTATTAAGACTGTTATAAAGGATCTGCACAAAAGTTCAAGAATGGTAAATTGTACAGAAGGATGTGCTAATGTAGCTAACCCAGTCAGCAGCTTTATGATGCTACTTTTTACAGTATGCACATTTATCACTTTTGTGTATTGTTAAATTTTAGTTTAAGAGGCCAAAGAATCTGGATTAGAAGAGCAGCTAATTTGCAACACCTGCTGAGAGTTTCTCTGACAATAGGTGAAAAGTAGGTGAAGACTGGATTTTCCTAGATGTCTACAGGGAACGTATCACTGATCTTGGTATGCTGATGCCAGTATATATTGTGCACAGATAAAGAAAAAAGCTTTATCCTGGTAGCCTTTTCAGTTTTATGTACCTATTAAAGGCTAGCAGTAAGTTAAACTCCTGTTGTCGGTAGCTGGCCAGTGGATATAGTTCAAATTTTGCAGGATGACCTTTATAAAGATAATTCCTCCCATTCAGCAGCAGAATATTGTCCTGCCTATTTACTCTAGACCCATTGGTTTTTCACCCTTCACTGCACAGTGGTTCAACTAGAAGAGAAATGTAATTGTTTCTATGGATGGTATCCATAGAACCTATATGGGCTGATTGTATGGACAGTTGCCAGGAAGGTGGGAACTGCTTATTTCCATCCTCTCAAAAGGGGAGAAAACTTCCTTAATTAAATCTATTTACTAAGTTTTGCACAAAAGGCAGAAATTTTCTACTTTTCTAATCACATTTTGAACTGACCTTAGTGAAGTCTGACTGAGCAAGGTGGGTGTATTTTGAACAGATCAAGTCTCCACCTGAGATAAATACCCATTAGGAGACTGAACATACAATATCTTTTAACTGTATCAGGGTTCGTGAGAGCTCTATTGAAACACCAGTTTCCTGGTATAAAGTATGGATTTCTATGACCTTAATAAACTACTTACTGTAGTCTAAGAAAATAGGTAACTGATACTGCTGTCTGTGTAGTCCTGATGAAGATGGTTAATAGCCACAGCTACAGAAAAGGCTATTATTCTGGTTGTCATGTGACACAAATAAAACTAGAGGTGCGGCCTTTGGCAGAAAAGACGTAGCAGTCCATCAGCTTGTGCAAACACTCGATGTGGCTTTAACCATCTGCAGAACATCTTTTCGAGTATAAATAACAATACCAATGCCCTGCCAAAACCATGAAAGCATGTATGTCTAAAAAACACTACGTTCTGTGAAAGCAATACTATTTGTCAACTGATGTCAAGAACAGATTGGCTTTTGGTTGCCTTAGGAGATAAGCCCTGAAAGGAAACTAGTTTATTCCTCCTACGGAAAAATCTTCATTCAAAACAGACACCAACCCGGTATAAACAGAAACCTCCCCACTAAAAGGCAGATAGAATTTTAAACAATTGTAGCTGCAAGTCAAATCCATTTCTAGTATTTACTTAAGAAATGGAAAAATCATCTGCTCATTAAATGAGACAGTTTTTTCTTTTTGAGGTTTTAATCTATTGATAGATACACAAGATATTAAGGTTATCATTACTGGGAAGATCACTGAGGAGAAACAGCCAAATTCAGCTATTAGTTTTCTTCTTGAATGATGTAAGAAAAAAATTGTAATAGCTCAGGGATTTGTGCAGGCTGAGATATGTATTATGATTCCATTGTGTTAGGCAATGTACAAAGACAGAGTGGACCATTTATTTAATCCAAGGGTTATTATAAGTAAAATGTAAGATTTAAGACAGAAGATGGATACCTGCATAACAACCAGACCTGACTTGCTAATTTAACAATTGATAATACAAAAAATGATGCTACATCTATTGTGCAGATTTTGTGTTCATAACACTAGAGGAAAATTTAGCTGAAGAGTGTAGTTATTGTATTAAAATAAATGGTATGACCTTGTGTAAGCCTTGCAATGCCAAACTGTGCACTGAGTTTTACACTCAGATGTCCTGATATTTAAGTATGTGTGCATGAGAACCATCGAAGGAGAAAATAATGATGACTGGAGTTTTAACTGTGACAATCCTAATGGGTAGGTGAGAGCGGGATGAGGGAGTATTTGTGAAAATAGCCTGGATCAAAGTGGATGTTGTGTAGAGGGATAAAAAACATTGTGCCTGTGGTGTGAATGTGGATTGTATCTGAGAGACTCACTTAAAGATAATTCCAGTCCTTGCTGACCAACAGAATCAGTGTTTTTTACAGTGACAAAAAGAGGAAGCTTCCTCAAGTAAAAAATGTTGAAAGAAATATTTAAAACAATTTAAACATAGATTAGATATGAGGTACTGGAAAGTTAAGACATGCTCTTGGCAAGGAGTCAAGACTGGACGTAACTGATGACTCACAGAAATGATTGTTGATTTTATATTTGCAATGAGATTAGCCAGAGACACTGTGGAAGGAGAGGAAGACTGGACCACGAGTATTCCCTTTATGGCCTCTGCATGGAAAGATGCATGTATGTGTTGTCTGACTGAATTCAGGATTTGGAAAGCCTTTTGCTTTTGGATTATGAGGAAAGGTACAGCACAATAAATTATATGTAGTACACCAGTTTTTAAACTGAAATGGTATTCTCTGTGTAGAATTTATTGTAGAATTCAGCCAGATGGAGTGAGTAAAGAATAGAATATCCATTACTATTCAGAATGATGGGGGTATTTTTAGTTTTTAAAACATATTCAGGGTCTTTCTGGGGAGTTAGACTACTGTTTGTAACCACTAAAGTTTTTGTACAGAAGTACCAAGTAGGATTAGAACATGATCACCATGAAAAAGCTTTGTGACTCTTCCTTATAAACACGTTTTGTTAGACTGATGATACTTTCCAAAGAGCATATTAATATATTAAAGTGAATGTTAAGAATACATATTATCTAGCAAACTGAAAGTCTGCTTTCAGATAGCTCATGCTTTAGGTGGTACTATTTTTCTTATTTCTATGAATATAGCTTTAGTATTAGGTTAAGAATTTTTCTATCAAGTTAGGTCTGGGAATAGATGATCAAATTATTACCATAAAGAAGGGAGTTTTGATTGTTTTCTCCTCAACATTGAAAGATTTAAAAGAAAAGAAAAAATAAATTGAAATGGTCATGGCAGCATGAGCCATAGCAAGATAGCATACAAAGCAAAGTTTGCAAAATACAGTCTAAATTTCATGTGGCAGAAAGAAAAGCAGTGTGAGCATCTTAAGCATGATTAGGACATTATTTATGTTGGGATGTTTATTATTGAAAAACAAACTAAATGTGAGATTGCAATTAGATTTGCATATATTGTAGCAAGGAAGAGTTATCAAAAATCTCAGTATTTTTCTTCTTATGCTGGCTAATATCTATTACCCAGAAGGATCAATTTGTTTCTTTATGTTTCTTTTACCTTAACAAATCTCTTAGATGAAAAGGTGTTCTGTGTATCTTATCTTTTCCACTTATCACAGTACATCAGAATCCCTTTTAGTATTAATTTTATTAATGATCTTTAATGGCTCTGGTCAGCACTAGGGAATGTTAGGCAATCTCTTAGATTTCCACAGGATAAGGTTACAGTGAAGATAATAACCAAGAGAGATTCAGTAAGGAACACATTAAGAGATCATAGGAATCTTCAGCTGTGTTTCAATAAGGCATTACTGGTAGCCTTGCTGTGGCATTTTCTAGATGTGAAATAATGAATCTAACATTATTTAATACTTGGTTCTCAATCATAGTTCTGTAGCTTATATTATAAGAGTTTTTAATAGGACTGTGACTGAGGATACTTTATTACCTGTCAGGGTGCTGTGGAATTAATAGACTGTTTTAGAAATTAGTGTTTGTGAATGCTGCCATGGGAAGAGTTGAAATTTCATAAAGAATGTATGAGAAAGAAATGTATGCCTAAGCCACCTGAATGAATACGAACAGTCCTTCAAAGAGTCCAAAGAGATTTCTAGCTCTTCAGAATATGTTTATTAGTGTACTCCTGTTTTACCTGTGTTATTTGGTTTAATTTTTATTTTGCTGTTCTTTGTCTCTGAACCCATTCAATCATTTTGCTTGGCAATAATGGCACATGGACAGAGCAAACATCTCAGTCATATTGTTATTCTGTATATTGTTGGCATTTGTATTAATGTTTGTCTGTCTTTCAACACCTTCATGGTAAAAGGAGACATTGTTAAATGAGAGTTTTGACTCCTTAAGACAGGTACCTGCAAACAATGTAATCTTTACTAAGCAATGACATCATCCTAAAAGAAGTTAAAACTATTTTGACGTGTGACTTTGACACATTTTTTAAGAGAGAGTGATCATAGCAGAACCCTGGAGCAGTGGGGAGGAGTGGGGAGGAAATGTTATCCTGAAATTGTGTTCAGGGTTATATCTGCCTCACCCACAGGAAGACACACATACAATGGAGCATCGTCAAGTCTGCTTAGAGCATTCTCAAGCAAAATCTACAGTTGAGGCAAATTCATTCTAATCTTAGATCATTACAGTACTTCTCTGCCTTTTTAACACAGATTCCACACCTTGATGTCCCACTTATAACATTTTTTCCCATATTTGAGATCCATCAGCGTGTCCTATGTTCATTCTTTCCTTCTAAGTATTTTTCACACTTCCTGTCATTCTAGTTTGAAGAACAGCAGAAAAATATGGTGCCCTGAACTAGCTGTTATTTTTCATTTTTCTTATCAGTAGCAAGTAATCCAGAATAGTTGGGGGGTTTTCAGCTTGCATTAGACAATTGGAGAATGGAGTTTAGCCTTTTAAAAATGTCTTTGTATTTTTGGCTTTTTCATTTTGCATTTGCATTTTCGTTTTTCATTTTAAGGTTTTTATACAAAGAATAAAAATGGATGACTGCCTTATTCCTGCTGACAGAATGAGGCAGTTCATTGGTGCAGCTTTGGAGCCTTGGGCTTGCCTGGATTCAGATTGTTCTGTGCCTAAGGTTTTGCCTTTAGTTGAGGTGGTAATTTGCCTTTATGTGGCCTCTCTGGATAGAAATGCTTAGAGCTTACTTAGGCATGTGACATGTGACACCAAACAGTAATTAGCCACTGTGAATATTTTCGGTATTGCTCAGTCTATGTAAAAAAAGCAGGATGGAAAGATCTTTCTCCTGACATGGTATCCAGTATGTTCAGGCACAACACTTTTTAGGACTCTTTCACAGGACAGCAAAGGCCCAGTTTGGAATCAGCTCATTTTCAGTCATTATTTCTTGATAAGTGTGTCGACTGAGCTGTCTGATTTCTATAAAGCTTTAGGATCACCTGATTTATTGGTTTGTCTGAGAATCCTCACTATACGGGCTTGGGAACACACAGGCTTCAAGGTGACATCCTTCCTGATCATCTGTGTTGATTTTTGTTTTCCATAATAGAAGTGTATTTCTGCAATGTATTATGCTGTTCCCTTCTGATTCTGCTTAGGAAATACTCCCATGTGCTACAGGGTTACAGCCTGTTTGGAAATGAGCTTCATGTGTCACTCTTATGTTTCCTTGCATGGTACCTCCCAGTCTGGACTGAGTCAAAATCATTAGTTTGCCTTGCTTTCCACTCCTTTTAAATGGTACAATCTCTCAGCAGTCCTGAGGCGCTTCACCCTGTGTATTGCCACTTTCCTAAAGAATACTCTCCCATATTTTGTGGAAGATTTATCCCCTATTCTGTGGAAGGTCGGGGAGTAAGAATATTATTGGGGTTGAGCTCTTCATAACCCCAGTTCTTCAGACATCTATCAGAAAATCAGAATGAAACAAGGGTTTAACTGTAGATGTAGATTTTTTCATTCATAACTTACTGAAGAAAAATCAACAAGCATTATTATGAGCTGAGATCAGTTTAAAAGAAGATATGGAGAAGTGGTCACAAGAAAATAAAATTAATGTAGAACATTCTGCTGAGCCAGAGCTGTAACATAACAGGAAAAAAAGTATTAAAAATTACAAGTCATAACTGTCTTAAAGATGCGTAGGTAAAATCATGGAGTTTCAGAGGCTTAAAATTATAAGGTGTCCACACTGATTTAGTGGTATTATATACCTTGTGTACTTTGGAGAGTAATTCAACAAGTGTTAATTAACAATGGCGCTTCAAAATTCTTCCAGAAACTGATACTAGGAATTCCTTATTTGTATTATTAACAGGGCAGTGTTGCAGAAAAGTCTTTATCTTTTTAGTTCAATTTTTAGGTCTTGATGTATTATATTTCCAAATATATTACTTTGCCATTCTAACATGGGGGGAATAGTGTGCAGGGAAAATGAGGCAATCTTAAAGCAGACAAGTGAGTTGGAGGCTGGTACTCTTATTCTGCAGAGGCTGTGGATGTACCCCTGGCCCTAAATAAAGAATGCTGTCACTGAATTCAGTGCATCCACTATTACACACAGCAGACTGAGCCCCTCCCAGCAGTTGTTCTGGAGCAACCCCATCAACTTGTTCCATCAGGGTAATGAAATGCAGAAATCACCAAAAGAAATACAAATAATTCAGTGTTACATTGGGTTAGTTTTAGTTAACTAATAAAAAAGGCTTGATGCTTTCAGAGTTTTGTCATCCTATTTTTGCAATAAATAGTCTTTAATTGTCTCATCTGAATGTAATATAAGCAGGCAGGAGCACTTCTTATAAAGTGACATTAATGCATTTTTCTCTCTTTTGTTATTCTCTAAGGTACAAAGTCACAATGTTGATTATTAACAGCCTCCTCTACACTGTAGAGTAGCTTCAGCGACTCTGCAAATTGGCTAGACTTGAAGCTGTTAATTATGCAGTATAGTGTGCTTCATAAAGAAAGAAATGAATATAACTTGGCTCAGGTCTTGTGAGAATAAATTGTAAAAATTGGACCCCTGTTTGGTTTGAGTTCTGGCTTCACAGAGAACATCGTATGGACGTTCCATATGATAGGCTTGGCAAGTACAAATTGTGTACTCCATTAAAAAATTGGTATGTTCATGTAAAGTTGCACACCTGACAGAAAGCCAGAGGCTCTGCAGAGGTCCAAGGCTCATTAACAGGGGGTGTTTTTTATCATTTTGTCAAAGAAACTGAGCAACATCTTATATCCAAATATTGTGTAAATCATAAGGAATGGGGGGTTTCTTTCCTCCCTGCACTCACCAGCCACACTTTTATGTGTCTAGAGCTGCCTGGTGGCATTTTGAAGTTACTGTCTGCCTGCTGGAGAGGAAAAGGCACATTCACCAACTTGCACTGCTCATCTCACAGCCAGGCAAATGATAAGTGAGGCCGAGGGGACAGGCATCTTTTAGTTAGGCTCTCTGTTTAGCTTTTTATGGCAATGTAGATGTTGCATAAAAAATTATGACAAGATACTTTTACCTTAGGTCT
Source organism: Chloebia gouldiae (assembly GCA_003676055.1). Lineage (NCBI taxonomy): Eukaryota > Metazoa > Chordata > Aves > Passeriformes > Passeridae > Chloebia > Chloebia gouldiae. The sequence goes on from QUSF01000002.1 coordinate 24,538,247, forward strand.
CCACCTATACATCAAGGCATTTACAGGATGCTACTACTTCTGAAGGAAATCTGTACATATTTGCATCATTTTTCTTAAAGTATGAAAGCAGATACACAAGCCATAGGAAAAAAAAGAAAACCTGCTCCATAAATTGGAATGATTTGTAAATCTTCTAGAAATATATTCAGATAAGGAAATATTATGTCAAATATATCAATTTACCTTTGTAACTGTTGCAAGATTGCAGCAGCGTAGCTGATTCTAGTTGATATATTCTGAAAGCAGTTTTAAATGTTCAGTATGTCACAGTGATGAAAAGTAAAATGTCATTTTTGCAGTTCTAAAAGTTTAAGTGAGCTATTTAAAAAGAACAGTACACCTGGGATTTCAACTGGGTTATTTTTTAAACTGACAGGGAAAGAAAATTACTTTCTCAACCACTGTCTTAATCCATAGAACAAAGAGGTCTCTATAGTTTAAACACACTAAAATAATAGTGTTAAATTCCTATAGCTAAAATAAGTGTTAAATTCCTATAGCTATTTGGTGTCATTTGAACTTTGCAATAAACCTGCACCAGATTTATCCACCAGTAAGAAAGGGAATACTTGAGGGAAAACCTTAACTGTATGATTCAAGCTAACATGTAGCATTAAGTTTCTTATCAACAAGATGTATTAAAATGGAAAAAGTGAAGCAGCAAAGCCATCTTGGGAGTGGGATTATTAAATTCACAGTTTGCTGCTGCTAATTTGTTAGTAGGCTTCAGTTGTTCTACAAAGCTCATACACTCATTTTGCAAAACTGATTAGATGAAATGCCCTCTGTCATTGCCACGGGAGAAATAGCTCTGAATCAGGGCTTTGTCACAAATGCAGTTAGCTGAATAATCTCAGCTCAATGCCATTTACCTAACAGAATTATGAAGATGATGCCGATGTAATGAATAGGCTCTGCTCAAACAAATGTAGTCCCCTAGAGATAATGGAAATTCAGTGAAGAGCCCTTTGTTTTCTTTGGTTTATATGAAGAGCTTGGACTCAAAGTCAGTCCTAGCACACTATGAGAAGTATGTTACTTTATGGCTACTTATTTTGATTTGACAAACTTCATTTGAGGGACAGAGATTCAATTATGGAGCTCTTCAAACTTGTAGTTTCTGGAAGGTATTTTTTCTTAAATTATGCTTCTTTAGCAGGTGTATTTTATTCACTTTGATAAAATATGTCTTAACTAGAATAGCATGGTTGTTAGAGTTAATGTGGAACTGAATTATTTCATGTATTCTAGACAGATTATTGTGTTTTGTAGTCAGTGTTTCATGAGCAAACTCAGGAACCAGCTATAGTCAATTCTGAAGGAAACTTCCTGCCATTTTTTTTTTCTTTTGATTAATAATGTAGTTCATATTCATACTTGTAAGAATTTTCAGAACAGAAATTTTTCTTCCATTTCTCAAATGCAAATAGTGAACCATACACCATTATGGGTCAAACACAAATGATAATACTGAGGACTTTGTAAATAAACACTTACTTTAAGCATCTGATAACAAAACTGAATCTCAGAATAAAAAAAAATAATGCAATATTAAGATTATGATTTTCAAAAACTAAACTGTTCTCTGGTGTAAATTTCTGTTTCACCACAATATTCTTGAAACACTACAAGAAACAAGAATGTTCTTCTGTGGTGAGTCTTTATGGATGTTCAATGACACAATGAAGTACAGAGAACTATACCTGTCAGAGTGCTAGACATTTTTCAGGGACATTTATTTGGAAACAATTTCTGTTGGAATGTAAGAAATAGTTTTGCTTGTGAATTCAGAAATGTACATGTAGAAGAGACCAGAATGATAAAATATTTTTGCTGTTAAAAGCATTGTGGGTTAGTATTTGCCATGAGTATATATAATAAAATAAATATTAATTCTTCTAGGGTGAAAAAGGAGATAAAGGAGAACCAGGACCAGAAGGCCTTCCTGGAACAGAGGTAAATGGAAAAATAATGAAAGAGTCAAGTTACAAACTTCTGGATGAGTGGTTAAGAAATACAATTCAGACTTTATGTAAGCAGAGTGATGGATTTAGAAACTGGGTATGCCTGGAGATAACGTTTGCTTTATACCCTCTTCTTATCCTTCTCACTCTTGACCTTGATGGGGGTTACCCTGACTTTAGGTTTTAATGCTGGATACTCTTGGCTCTCCAATTGCAAAATATTGCTGTTGAAGGCAGAAAGCATCTCCCAGATGGGGAATGACTGACATTAGGACTAGAATCTAGATACAGGACTTGGAAAAAAACATTCAGTAATACTTTTTAAAGCATCTTTTCTAAAAGAATAAAGAAGGTCAGCATTTAACACAAATATACTATGGCAGTCTAGCTGGGGCTACTGAAAATGCAGTAACACAGGCTACGAAATGCTACGAAATGCTTTTTACATTACCTGGCTTTCTATGCACACTGTAACCAAAAAATTATTTTTCCTGTTTTAAGTAATTATAATTTAATGCTGGGTAAATCAGGCTATTTTTAAGTAATAGTGGATGTCCTTCATGTGAGTACATGCACTATGTACTAAGCTGAAACTACATTTAAGTATTTGTAGAGGTATTCTCTTGTAGCCTGTCTGTCTGTAAAGGTGAACCATATGAACTCTCATACCCATAGATATGCTGACAGCATGGAAAAAACACATCTGTGTTTGTTTCCATAGCTCTGGTGACATTTCTGTATTGGTCTTACATGATCTGCTTTACTACATGAGATCTTGTTCCATCAACCTTTTAGGAAGAGTAAGGTATATCAAGTATCTGATTAACTCTAGGATATGCTTACCATAGTGGCACTATGAAAGTGAAAAATACTGAACACTTATATTTTTAAGCATTTACTGAACTGTCGCAATGTGTCAGTAAATAGTAGATTATTATTAAGGGAACTGTCATTAAAACATTAAAATGGAAGTTAAACTGCATATGACAGTATAATATTGTATTGTTTGAAACCATATATAATTCCTTTTTGCAACACTTAGATAAAATGCTTTGAACTCAGTTATCACTTTGTGTGGAGATATCAATCCTTAAATTTACAGGACTGTGTATCATTGACTCCTAGTTTCTATCAGGGTCTCTCTAACTTGCTCTGCAAGCAGAAATGTAACATCTGATATTTCTGCAATAATCAAGTTAATCTACTTACATTGGTGTAATCTGCACTGCTGTATAAAAACAGCCTGAAAACACTTAAAGCTGGTGGCATTGCCTTCTGGCAGGTGTTGTCTCCGCCTGGGGGAGTGAGGGTTTCCATCCTCACAAGAACTAGAAGATGATGACTGAACATTTTTTCTTGAACAAATGGTAGAAACATATTTGAATGTATTTTAATCAAAATCGTAAAAGTAGGTGTCACAGAAAACTTTTGCTTGCTGTTGCTAACTTGTGTTTTCTTAGCTGTACAGAAAGTTCTTGCTAGAAAGAAGTAGCATGACAGAGGGGAAGCCAGACCTGCTTTGGAGACTAGGCTGTAGTGATGATATACCTAGAAAGTTTTAATTTCCTCTTCTCTCACTCGTGCTTACTGGCTCAGTTACTCTCATTGGGAACCAGGTTTCGAGGCAGGAACTGTGAATATGTCTAAATGTTTCGCACATCTCCCAGTTTATCTCTCCAGTAATCTGAGCCAAGTTCTACAATGCCGTGTCCCAGCCTGGGACATTATTCAAAATACATCTGACAACATAAATACTTGCTATAAATACTACTACTGTGGTTGCCATTGTTTTTAGTTTCCTAAGGAGTAGTTATAAATAACTTTATTTAAATAAATATTACTAATATGGCCCTCATGTAGTACATGCCCATGTAAGCATGGTATTTGCTTTTATAGGATGAAGAGTTAGTTTGCTTGAATAGTATCTCTTTCATCCCTTGAGATTCTTTTAGCCACTTGACATAAAACTCAGGTGCCATATTGCTGCAACTAAAATCCTGTAATTTTTTTTAGATGGTTTTTCCCTTCACCATTCTTTTAGATATTTTGTTTTACTGTTGGGTGTGAGACCTGTTTGCTTTTGTAACTGAGGAGTTATGAGTTGTCTGGTCTAGTGGACAAGGTGGTTATCAGTGAAAGGTTGGACTTGATGATTTTGGAAGTCTTTTCCAACCTTAATGAATCTGTGATTCTGTAATAATTCTGTCATTTGTATCACTGTATCAGTGTAACAAATGGAGCTTCATAGACAGACTATCTGGAAAAAAAAAGATAAAAAAAATTAATAGCCTGTGTGGAATAAGGACAAATTTGCAAAAAAAAAAAAAATATATATATATATATATATATATATATATATATATATATATTCCATGAAACTATCTGTGGAATATGTTCTCTGTTATATCCATATGTCTGCCTGCTGATCTGAAGTGAAAAGAAGATCTTAACCACTGAAACTTTTAGACTTTTTTTGAGTCATGTTGTTCTCTTAATCACTGGTGCAGGTAGGAATGAATGCCATGGGATACTGCCAATTACTATTTTCTGACATAAATTAAATCCTTCGGCAAAAGTAAGTCAAAACAGCAAGTTTTATCATATCTGTCAGCATGTGTCATGCATAGCTGGTGGAGGAATAGTGTCTTTCTTGTAAGTGGGAAAAAAAAGTAAAACAAATCTGAAATTAAAATCTAGGATGTATATTAAACCAAGTTTTTAACAGGTTATTTTTATTTCTCTTACTGGGAGAAGTAATGCCATAAGTGACTTTTCTAAAACTTTCCTACATAATATTTTATTCTTTACGCATCTGGTGTCAAAGGATGGACCTCTTAAGTTCAGTAAGCAATAAAGGAATCCCAGGTTTTCAATGGAAAGATGGAAAACATAAGAGACCTTTTTATTTTGATGCTTGTGGCAAGAGGTAATCAGAAGTATGATCATTTTTAAAGGCATCCTGCATCTTGTTATAATAGCAATAGTTGTTTATCTTCACACCCTCAGGGCCTGCCTGTCTAATCTTGAACTCTCTTAGTATTAGCATTGCAATACTAAGAGTCCAGTAAATTCTAGTAATATACCAGTTGGAAGTTTTGGAATTCCATTAATGAGAAAACAGCAGTGTCAGCATTTAAAAGTACCTGAGACATAAACTGAGAAAAGTATATTGTTTGGAGCTATGAAAAAACTTTGCTAAATTAGAAGAGTTATCCCAGCATATCCAAGTTGCCATTATACAACTGACTTTGAAGATATTGTTGAATTAGATTTTAAGGTTGCTCTGTGAAGGAAATGTAGTACTGCTCTTAGTGGTTAGAGTATTCCCAAGCTCTGTTACTCAGTAGAGATAATTGATCTGATCTGTAATAATGGGGTTGCACATTGTTGGTTAGAGTGTTGGGTTGTGTATGTATTTCCAGTATATTAGATAATATACATTGAACCAGATTACTCTAATGAAGGCCATGGGATTGCAAATAACAAATTACATTTTCCCCAAGAGGTATCTTTTAGAGTTGAAAACCTGTTCTCCTGAATACATGACTGCAGTCTGACTGCATTTTCCATTGTCACATGTGCAGCGCAGTTTATGCTGTGCAAATAGATGCAATTCCTGTAGGCAACGTTGGGCTCCTGCAAGGAGCTGCTGGAGTCTTCTGGTTTGGGTCCAGCTGATCTTTGCCATTTTTCATTGAGAAGAGTACCTGGTGTGAGCTGGTGGTACATTTTACCTGTTTTATCTGTTTTTCATTCATTCCACCAGAAGTACCGTTGTCATCCCGTCCAAACAAAAACACTGCCTCTAATTTAATCTTTCCCTCACTGACCCCAATTAACGCCCCTACTGATATTGTGATATACTTGTTCCATTAATTTCTCTGTTGGTTGGAAATTGCATTAAAGTTATCAGTCTTATTTTATGTATGTATATAGAACATTTCTCATTTTTGCTGTTTCCAGTGTTGTTATCTTGTTAGCTTTGAATTGGTCTTGTATATACATATTCTAATGCTTACTTTACATTTTGGTTTCCATAGAGGAGCCATAATGTAAATTTATCATGACCTATAAAAAGACCAAGCTGTAGTCCTTTTAGAGGAGAAAATGCTTCAGCTGAAGACTGTTCATGAGCTCATAAATATATATTATTATATTGGTCCCAAAAAAGCTAGAATTAGACAGGGATAGAATTCAATACCAAATTAATTTACTCTCTGTTATAAGAGCTGCTGAAATTTCTAATCTGTACCTGAATTTCTGGCAAAACTGGTAAAATACTCCTTAGATCAATAGAAATGTGTTTTCAAAGCTGACCTTGTTCTCCTAAAATATTGCAGAAATTAGCTTTTCTAACTTAAGGCTTGGTCTAAAATCATCCAAATTGTATCTGTTTAGATAACAACATTAATTTTACTGAAGCATCCTGTTCTGGTCTCTGCCAGAGACAGGATACCCTGCTGCACTGTGCTAAAAGGGACTGCAGATTTGACTTGGCACAGGAATTCTTTCTTCTTATGGCATTTCAGAGACAGCAGTTTCACAAAGGTCACTGTAGGGAAGGATGGGCATGGTGGATTCCCAGATGTGCTTTTTACAAGCATTCACTATGTCTGGAATTTACTAAGATTATAATATTTCAAATGCATAAATAATATGTAAGCAAACTAGAAATACTTATAATGGGCCTGTAACATTGGGTCCTTTAAAATCCTCCTTCCAACACTATAAGGTTTCCTGTAAAGCATGTGGTTTCCCCTTATCCTTTTTATTTGAGGTCAATTGCTATGGTCGTCATCTCTGCAGTAGCTCTCAGACTGCACACCTCACTGAGGTGCTCTTGCAGAAACACTACTAAAAGCTTTAAACACAGCAATTAGGAAAAAATAAGGTTTGTAGTTTGAAAGTGCGTGGCTCAGGCTCAGCATCTTTCATCTGCAGTTGCATTTTCTATTCAGTAGAGAAACACAGATATATGTCACCATCTGTGAGTTGCACATTTTTTTAGCCTTATCTTTTATCTTCTGTAAATATACAGCCTAAGAGCTAATTCCTAAACTCATAACTATTGTTCCACGGCTGATTTGCTAGTATTGATTTTGAACCAAATCCATACAGTTTGCATACCTGAAAAATCCCTAAAATGGCTTTAAGAATATGGATTGCTTGTGTTTTTATGCAGTCTTTCAGAAGGAGGCTGAAAGTAAAATGTAACAAATGGAGACAATATTAAAGCTATGTCATAAATATGCAGATTGTAAAAAGAAAGCAATTTTTTGGCTTGGTTTTTGAATCCATCTGCCTATTACATTTTTTAAGTTCAAACAGCAAAACTACTTCTGATTTAACTATTACATATTTGGCAAGCCTAATAAAGAACAAATCAAAGCTAAATCAGGGGTATTTACAACAACCACAAATTTAATCCAAAGTGGGTACTTAAATGCTCATATAGTTCTAAATGATGTTCCTTCCAGATGGTGAATTAATGTAATTTTAGCAGGAAGTGAAGTTGCACAAATATGCAGTATTTAGAACACTCATTGATTTCATGTTTCTGTACTCACCAAGGCACAGATGTTAGTTACCATTTTCGTGCCAGTTGTCTCTGTCTTCCTAATAATTGCAAACTGAGGAAGAGAGTTTGCAAGGACAAAAAAGGGAGTTGGGAAGAACTTTAGTTTGTAAGCCCTAGTTCAGATGTAAATGAATTTTTTCTACCCTTGACCTATTTAATCTCCAGAATAATAAAGATGGTGGCCTGCTTGTGGAGCATCTTATTATGATTGGGTCTTATATTGCCTCCATTGTTATCATTTCATTTTTAGGTAAAATATTTTAACTTGTAGAGGTGTCTCTGACTTTCAATATACACAGTCTCTCATGTCACTAAAGCAGTATTCAGAGGGAAGGCACAAGACAAATCTCTTGACTTAAATAAAAATGGATTCCTGGTAGGTTGGTCCAGCATGATAATTAAGTTCACTCATTGCTGTAGAATGGCTTGAATTTGTTTGGCATAATTTGAAACCACTCATTTTTCCATCTGTTTTGCAGCAAGGAGAAGACAACAAAGATTGTGTGCTGGGTACTGTAGATATTTTATGGGGATTTTTTGGGTGCTTCTGGTGAGAATTTCTTAGTGGAAGAGTTGTATAAGAGATACTGTAGAGTGTAGATTCAGATTAGGTGTAAGTAGAAAACACTTTATAATGAAAACAGTGAACACTGGAAAAGGTTTCTCAGAGAGGCTGTAGATATCCCATCCGTGGAAGCATTAATGAATGGTTGGATAGGCTCTGAGCAACCTGATCCAGTTGGCAATGTCCCTGTTTGCTGCAGGGGAGGTTGAACCAGGTGATCTTGAGAGGTCCCTTCCAACCCAAACTACTCTGATCCTGTGAGTGTGAAATGGCTGTGTATGCAAGTGTAAGGCTAGGCAGTACTAATTGCTTGTCCTGTTGAAGGCAGAACTAAAGAAGGAGGTATGAAGGAAATAGATTATTTCTCTAACTGCCTTTGTGAATACTGGTGAAAATGAGTTTTGGAAGGTGTGTGGCAGCTCTGAGCTGTACCTTCCAGGAGCTCATCAGTTCAGCACTGCTACTTGAAACATAAAATCTACAGTTCTCTGACCACCTCTGCCTCTTTTCCAATTTTAGCAGAGTTCAAGTGAATGTACTAGCACTCTCTCTAATATTCTATTTTATCTTTTTTGGCCATGCAAGACTGCAAAAGAATTTTGCATTTCTACTCACGACTTACCATAATGGGGCACAATAAAGGAGATGGCTTCATATGTTTAATTATGTGTTGAAGACACATGTGGTCTTTGATAGATATGTGTCTGTTCACAAAATAATGGAAATAAAGAATTTTGAGATAGACCTTAAAATTCTATCATGTTATTAATGCTATATGTTGAGTGTATACTACTTCACAGTGCTACAGGATTTTGTCCCAGAATTTTTCACAGATGACAACAAATATGTATTTCTCTTTTTGCCCAGGGACTAAAAGGTGACCCTGGTAGTCCTGGTGCAGATGGTCCAAAAGGAGAAAAGGTACCTTTTTAAATCTATTAAGTTGTATGTATATGTGAGTGTGCATAATAGTCTTCAGGTTTGAACACGTTGCAGTAACTGTGTGTGACAAACACCCACCTCTGCCATTTGTGCAACTTAAGGGTTAAAGTTAGAGGTTAAAATACAGGCTAACTGTAATGCAAAAGACACTATCACAATGAATTTTAAAAGGAGTTCTGAGCAGGAGGCTAAATTTGGTCTTCTGAATTGCTCTCTGGGTGCACTAATTTGCTCCCATGAACTAAACCTGAAGGTCTCAGATGTGATTTGTACCTCAATGACCTAATTCTGTGAATATTCACACAGTCAGATTTCTTTACATATGTGAGCTGTCACACTGCCTTCAGCAGCCACCTTGTGCATGTAAGCTGCAGCTTGTAACTTGACATATGGAAATGTGTTTTGAAGGATTGCTTTTTAAAGCTGTGATTCATTTATGCAGAGGCCTGGTGTTTCTTTTCCCTTTAACCTGTGGTAAACTGCATTTATCTCTGCCATTGCTGGAGAAGAATATCACTTTATTCACATATTTCCATAATCAACATGCTTGATGGTTGCACTGAAATCACTTCTGCAGTGCTGCATATTCTCTAAAAGGTCTAGAGGTTAAATACGTATAACTAAAGAGATTGTTGATTTACTTCCTCTCCTGTTTTAACTAGGGAGATGCAGGACCTCCAGGACCAGCCACCTTAAGTGTGAGTACATGTAAAGAAAAACAGCCAAAAGAAAATCTCTAAGAAATGCTGCATGTTTTTCACTAATTTGCAATGTGAATACTCCCACTAATAAGTCTTAAAGTCAAGTCCCTTTCTTCATAGAGCCTCTGCATTTTCTATATGACTTGTGAAGGGAATTCTATTAAAATAAAGAAATAAGCAGGTTTGAAACATCTTGTTTCCTCCCAAATTCTAACAAGGATATTATCTTGTTTATTACAGGTATAAATAGTACATACTTGTTCAAGTGAAAGAATTCCCTTGTTATTTTAGAGAAAAGCATTTTTCAGTAAAAGCTTGCAAAAATGCTCAATGCTTTTAGGGTATTGTATTCTGGCTAGATACTACTGTGTGGATGGTGGAAAATGTTCCTAATTTCCTTGCAATCCAGGCCCCAAGCATGTACAAAGCCTGAAGAAAATGCTCCAGGGCATGCCTTGTTTACTTCATAAAAGTAATAAATCCTGTATGAAGTCTATGAATTCTAGTGGTTTTGCTCATGAACTGAGATGAAAAGCCCTTCCATTCAGAACAGTCTATTTGCGCAAAAACAATTCAAAATGGTGCAAAAGTGTGTGGCAAAAATTAAAAAGAAAACAAAAGAGAGAAAATCTTCCAAATTCCGGGCTGTACTTTCACAATATCAATAGCTCTTCTCCCAGACTCAGTATTATGAGCTACATCTATATTATTCATCTTACCCATATAATCCTAAATAAACTTCAAAACAACTATTATTCATAGCATAAATGATTATACATTTTGTTTTCCCTCCCTTAATTTCCAACACTGTAGCAGCAGGATCTCCATTAGAACTAAAAACATTGAAGACCCATAACATAAAGATAAATTCTACTCTTAAGGTGTAAAAATTAAGTTGTCATATTTTAGACTACTTGTTTTTTGGATTATGAATTATAATATCCTGTATCTCTATTTCCTGGGAAGAAGTTAGTGTTTTGTCCCAAGATCAGTGACTCTTTGCTGCAGTTCATATCATTCTGGAGATAAACAAGTCCCTTTATGTCCTTTAGTTCTTGAGTATACAAACTGTGTGTTGGAAGAGTTAATATTTTATTAAAATATTATAAGTAACCTGCAGTTTTACTGTAGTAGATGCATTGGAGTATGTCTTGATTTAGATAGATTCTTACAGGCCTTGAAGGGATCATAAGAATAGGAATCAGACATGTCTGAACATATGACAGGAAAAAAAAACTGAGGATATCTATTTTGTGTGTGCTCTCGATTGAAAAATTAATACCTCTGTTCTGATAGAAGTACCTGGATATGTTAAGTCTCTTTTTTTTAATGTGTTCCTTGTCTTAAGTTGCAGTTGTGGACACTTAGCTTTCCTAAGAATTATACTCAGAGGTCAGTAGTATGATATCAAGAATCAGAGAATATGCTGAGCTGGAAGGGACCCACAAGTTGGAAGGGATTGTCAAGTCCAACTCCCTGCCCTGCACAGGACCATCCCCAAGAGTCACACCACATGCCTGAGAGCATTGTCCAAATGCTTCTTGAACTTTATCAGACTGGTGCTGTCACCACTTCCCTGTGGAGCCTGTTCTAGTGCTCAACCACCCTCTGGGTGAAGAATCTTTTCCTGATACCCAAACTAAACCTCCTCTGACACAGCTTCAGGCCATTCCCTTGGGTCCTGTCACTTTTCACCAGAAAGAGGAGATCACTGCCCGCCCCTCCTCTTCCCCTCATTTGGAAGTTGTAACTGCAATGAGGTTTCTCCTCAGTTTCTTCCAGGCTGAACAGACCAAATGACCTCAGCTGCTCTTCCCTGCAAGGCCCTTCTTTCTCCTTGTGGCCTTCATTTGGACAGTCTCTAGGAACTTAATATCTTTCTTATATTGTTGTGCCCAAAAATGCACAAAATATGCAAGGTGCAGAGCAGAGAAGGACAATCCCCTCCGTTGCCCAGCTGGTGATGCTGTGCCTGATGATCCCCAGGACAGTTTTGTCCCTCCTGGCTGCCAGGGCACGCTGCTTTCAGATTGACTGAACTTACTCCTTCTGTACCTGAATTGATCCAATTTCATAAAATGGATGTCAAAGAATTGCATTTCTTTGATTATAGAATGCTTTGCAAATGTTTCAGTTCATTGATTCCAGCACAACAAGGTGTCTGTGTTGGTACGTTTACTGATGGTCACCTTTACACTTTTTAAAAGAAAATATTTAACTTTTAGGAAAGCAGACACAGTATTCAGAGGGATGTTAGTAACTGATGTAGACAAGAGTGAGTGTGAATGGATTTAGCAGTTTGAAGACAGATTACAGCAGAGTGGGAATACATGGCTCAGCAGGAAGGCTTTCTCTCTTGGCCACTGTAAATCGTTGTGTGTTTCTCTTGGCAAGAGCTAAAAGAAGATTAATTACATGAGTGATGGTGGCTAAGGGAAAATTCTGTTTTCAGAGTAGTTTTATTTCTGTGACTTCTGTGCGGCTGTGATTCTTATGATATATAATCATGAAAGGAAGATGTTATATTGTGCTGTGAATAAATAGTAGTCAGATAATATCACAGTCCATATGTCACTAAATGAGAACTTACTATGTCAGAACCATTCATGCTGCTATAGCCAAAATATGATGTAAGTGTTTCATTTATGAGTCCTATTAAAGTTTTAAAATGTTCCATTCATTTGGGATGAAGGCATAATGTCATAAATTTATCCTCTGCTTCTAATAATTGTTATTTTTTTCTAGTGTCAAAATTATTTATTTTTATCTAAAAGATAAATGAATTATGCTGGGGGCAGGGAGAGAAGAGAAGTGAAAATAATGACACACTGTTAGAACTAAGTCCTAAGTATGACTTTTGGGCAGTAAGGAAGGGAATATTAAAAGGGACCAGGTTTTGCTCAAACTAGACAACTGGGCCTGGGTAATCAACCTTCTGCCCCAGTGCAATTGCACACAGGGGGTAAATGATGGCATCATACAGAGCTCTATTGCCCTGTGCAATTTTCCATTCCTGCATGTTTCCATAGATATCATACATCAGTGGAGTAAGCTGAATGATGTCTATCCTATATTCCTATTTCTGTATAAACTAGACTATAAGTAGTGTTGTTCAGGGTCAGAATGTTCTCCCCATACACAGATCTGTACCATGCTTCCATCCTTAGCACAGGGAGTGTGAAGGTTGCAAAAGACTGAGATTGCTTCACTGCAGCAGCTGGCTGGTCCAGGGAGAATTGCCTGTAGGTAATCTCTACCAGTATGTAACAGCATGCAGTAGAAATTCTTGGGGGTTTGGTTTTGGTTGGTTTGTTTTTTTGTTTTTTTTTCTCTGTGCTACTGGCAACTGCAAAAGTCTAAAAAGATGTCAGTGACTCTGTGTCCAAGTGTTTGTGCAACCCTTATGAATAGGAAATCCCACGCAGCTCATAAGTATGAGCAACATAGGAACATGAGAAAATACAGAAGAGAATGAAGGGATTGGTACTTGGAGGGAAAAAGATATTTTTAAGTGTCCAACTGACAGATATAGCCATTATACTATGGAATGAGGGAAACTTCAAGGCAGTATGTATGGCAGAATTCATAAATACCCAACAGCTGTAGCAACCTATTAGGTAGATGAGCATATGCTAAACTGCAAAAGAGGCAAAACAATAGCACTACTTTTTGAGATGCAAAAATTATTTTATAAGTTTGAAATTGAAATTTTATAGCTCAGAAAGTGCAGCTGAAAAATAAATTAGAGCTCTGGATCTTCCTGGCTGATGTGAGTTAACAGAAAATTTCACACTGTAATCTTAACAATATTAACATTTAACAAAACTTCTTACTTGTAGCAATAGCAGAGGATTCAGAAAGAGATGGGATTAGAATCCCATGTGTTTTTGTGCATTTATTTAAGGTACATACATAAGTCTTGTTAATACAATTTCATCAATCATGCATGAAGAATTAGAGAAAATAAACAGCATTGTAATGCAAAATATGCTAATCTGTAAGAAGAAATATGTGATAAATTTTATAGGACTTACATAGAATCCTACTGAAATTAGCAATTTCAATAGTTTTAAGTATATTTATTTGACTTGGGCATTATTCATGCAAATACATTTTATTGTAAATTTGACATATATATGTGTATATTTGAGCCCTTCTATTAAGGATGTAAAGTTTTCCTGTGTTTCTATGAATCAGTTAACACTCCCCAAGTCCAGATATATGTATGTATTTTTCTTCTCATTTATGGTGGTAGTTTTATGGGAGTAGTCCAAAATCATGACTGATTCTCAGCCTTTTTTTATACTGTCTCTAGTTTCCCTTCTATGTTCTGAATTGCTCTGTAAGTAATAGAAGTCTCTTTCCTTTAGTACCTTTCAGGTGTCTTATGAATAAATGCCATGATTATATTTTGAACTTTTCTCCTGTATTACATGCACTTTATGAAGCAATATGGGAGATGTTTAAGGCTTAAGTTCCCTGATAAATTGTACTGTAGCTGATGAACCTTCAGAGAGTAAAAAGGAGGGATTGTATTGCTCTGTAGTGTGGTTTTGTCGAGATGTGGGATTTAGAGGCAGAAGCTGGGGACTGTGTTCTGCAGGGTCACAGCTGGCTCCATAGCTTGCCTGATCTGGTATCCCCAGCTTAAGCCTGTGCGTGCTGTGTCAGAAGAGTGACAGGTGAGGGAAGGTAGCGCAGCCATCTCATGTAAAATATACGATAACCATTCCTCTCGACACTCGATACGCTGCTTTTAGTTCCTGGGGAAAATGAGCGTCCGTCCGTACGTTCCTGCGAACCTATCCCTTTCAGGAGTTATAAAATAGTCACCCAGATGGCACCAAGTGTTTACTCAGAAGCGAAGGCTTAAGTCAGTCACAGACAGAAGTCCCCAGGACTTGCTTACTAAACAGATATTTGGAATGTTGGCTCCTAGGTCTGGTTAAAGCGATCCGAAGGAAGCCGGTGCACAAGTGCCGTGTGGAGGCGGCTGTGGGAGGAAGTTGCAGATTCAGGTCTGGGCAAGCTCCACTGTAACTTTTGGCTCTCCCCTTCCTAAACAAACATCAGCTACAGATTGCACAGCTTTCTGCTCAGTTATTCATCTGAAGCCAAAAAAATAGACACATTCTCCAGTAGTAAGCAACTCAAATAATATTACCTTCTCTTTCTTTCCACGTAATGACATGAAGGAAAGTAATCCTAGTTAACTAAAGAAAGTATAGAATGTAAATTGAATTTTCATTCTAAATCTCTTATTTTCACACATATACTTTAAGGAAAATCTGAATTTTATCTATCTGAGCTTTTTTAATGCCGGTATATTAATTTCCTGAAAATACTAAACTGTTCAGTTGTTTTTCATTAAATATAGTGATCACTTAAGTTCCACAATATAACTTACAAATATTCTCTTCTTCAAAAGCATTTTTTAATTATGGGAGCAGGTTCTATTAAGATTATCCCTTTGTTGAAATAGAAGATGATTTAGCCGTTACAGTGCAGTTTTTATCTTCGTTATGCAGTAATACTGATAGTAAAGGCACAAGTGAAGATTGAAGTCTTAACCTTACTTTTAATTTGTTTTTTACCCTGATAAATTGGCATGAATGTGATTTCTATGTCCTTCATTAGAATAATGATTTGAAAATTTTCCCATATGCTGTAGACATCAATGTAATTAATAATTTTGATTTACTCCTCAGGATTTTGATTATACTTTTTTGCTTAACAAATAAACTTATGTTTATTAAAAGTACTAGGTTCATAAATGTAAACTTGTGTGAAATTACCCTTCCAATTTCCCTTTCAAATTATTTTCTCTGAAGGAAAGTACATTTCAAGGTTAGTCAACAGAGAGAGCTAAAGAAGTGGCCAAACCCAAAGAATAATTACATCAATGAGGAATATATTTTCTGTTTGCTGCAGTAATAAATGATCAAGAAAATGTAGCTTGTCATGTTTTGTGGCAGACTGAAATACTTCTGCTAAATGCTGTCTCCTTTTCTCCAGAAGAAAATGGATTGAAAGCAGTTTAGAAAGAAAAGTGGTGTAACAGCAGAACAGTATGGTCACTGCAGTAACTTTAAGGGCCCAAGCAGGTGTACAAATCTTTCCACTTGCTGTCTCAAGGTACTTCTGTAGTGATGTCACTGAGATCAGGTCATGTTTGGAAATGCTTAAGATAAAGGTAGTCTAATTTCCCTCATAAATGGTAATACAACAGGAAATTAGTAATCCTTCTGTGATTTTCCTGTGCCGTTTTTCCCATTGTAGCATATTTGTATCAGTGAGGCGTGTCTGCAAGCTCTGCAGGCTTCCGTGTGGGTGGTGATGGACAATCTTTTGGACAAGAAGAGGAAACTATGGTAATTGTATTTTAAGGTTTCCCCCTTCCTCACCCTCCTGTTTGGGGTTCCAGGTAGGACAGCATCATATAAACTGCCTTGAAGATACCTGAGAAACCAGCACTTTGGCCATCTTGACTGGAGGGACTATTTCAGTTCCTTTGCTTGCTGAGTGTGATAGTCTGTTTTTACCTGAGAGGAAGTTGTTCATTTACACTCAATATGTAAAGGCCAAAGAGGAAAATATTATCAAAACAGGATAGAAGGATCACAGTGACCTGCGCAGTAAAACTTGTTCTCCACAAACATCTCTGGATTAAGTGGATACCTTTAAGACCTATTGAACTGCATCTTGTTGCATCCTGTCTGGGATGCTGTGCCACTCTTAGATCAGTGCAGCCACAGCAGTACCACAAGCAGTATTTGGGTGGCTGGAGAGTGCTCCTCGAGTCAGTCATGCTGCAGTTCTTCACTGTGACCACCCATTGTGTTATGTCAGGAATTTGGAAATCTGTGGTCACTTTCTACTTGACTCCTGATTACCATGATTCCGTGATGCTCTGCTTGTGGAGTTTACAGAGGGATCATTGAAAATGTAGTTCAACAATGTGACAGCTCTTTTTTATCATGGACAAGGACTGTGTTTTAAAGAACTACATCAATCGCATGCAGTAGGAACTGCCTGGCAGTTTGCTTTTTAAAATGTTTCAGTGGTGATGTTGTATCAGTGGAACTATACCTTTCTGTTTATTAACATAATGTTTTTAAATTGCTTGGCAAAATCATGTATGTTAGAGCTGAGTCTTTTTGAAGTAGCAAGTTTTATAATTATAAAAGCTTCCATATTAAAATGATTTAAAAATTACCTATTCTTACATTATGACAAAACATTTCTGCATACTTAATTTAGACTTTTTCTCTGTCTTCGTTTAACTCATCTCACTAAATTACATACATTTTCTCCCTGTCTAATAGCATTTATTCTATAAAAGTTGAGGTCATGGGTTTGCTGGAATTCATAGTGAGGAAAGTAGTGAAAGTAGTGGGTGAAAGTAGTTTGTGTATAGAGCAGACAAACCAGTCTATAAATGAAATAAATGTTGTGCCTTAATTAGACTTCCATTATTATTGCTAACATTTGTATTACATTTAATTTTTGTTGAGAATGAAATTTATTCCAGCTCAGAATGTATTCCAGCAACACTACCTACAAGTACATAAGGCAGCTGTCTACCCTTCTGCTTCAAAAACTATCGGCTATGTTTTGAAGAAACTTTCAGAATCCCAAAAATATGTGTATTTGTCTAATATTTTACTCTCTTGACATCAACTATAATCTTCTGTGAGAAGTAATATGAATAACAGCTTTAAGTAACCTCACTATTTCACTTCAGCTGGGTTTTTTCCTTTTGTTTTTTAACATTTTTTTTCACCATGGGGTCACGATAATAACTTCATTTTTTTGAGTTCATTCTTAGGCACTTTCTCTGAGTTATTATATTTATGAACAATGCCTCCACCATGTCTCTGCAGATGCTTGTTGTGATGTATCAGGTATTTAAAAATGCTTTTGTACCTGCAGAGTCATATGACAGCCCTTCTACAGTAAGTGGTTTCTGATAGTTCCACACTCATACACTTCAAATTAACAGCTTTTGAAACTTAAAACAAGCTTAACTGGCAGAACTGTTCACTGATTTTTCTGTAACTCTCTAGCATATTTTTCTTCTACTGTCTCAAGTTAAATAATTTTATTAGTTTTTATCTCCTGATATTTTCAAAAAATACTGGCTGTTAAAGTACTAAAATGTTGTTCAATACAAATTCTTTTGAAAACTGACTTATTCTATTGCAGCATTTTTTAAACTTGTTGTTTTTTTTTCCTAGTTTCCATCAACTTAGACTAAGTTTTGATATTTCATTTAAATATTTGTCTGCATGTTTTTCACAGTGTGGTTGTTTTTTCTATTCTATGTTCTAACCAGCATATTTTCCCTTGTCAACCCTTCTCTTTATGGTTTACCTCTTACAAAGGGAATCACAAGTTTCTGCTCTTCATTTACAAGATTTTGTACAACCCTCTTGTGCCTACCAGTGCACCATGTATCAGCTCACTTTATAGCCACCCTCACTCATTGTGGTAGATTTTCTAAGTTTCAGTTGCACTTAAGAATGTCTCCATTCTATGGGCTTTTATTTTCCCCAAGCTACATGGTAATGTTTGAGACATTTCCACTTCATGTTCCTCAAACTCCTTCAGGTACATTGCTCCAAGGGGCTTGCTTGGTCCATGACAGGAACAAGCTTTATAGACTGTAAATGTTGGTTTAATTCACTGTTCCAAGAAGTAGATAGAGAGCTGCCGCCTTTCAGCCTCAAAGGTGGCCTGGCAAAGTCAGGAAAATCCCATGAATGTTAAATCACCTGAAGGATGCATCATATTTTCCTGCCAGCCTGATGTCACACAAATAGGCTGGTTTTGTACCTCACAGTACCTTGTGCTGTTCCTAGACATTGTTCTGCTCATCACCATAGCCATGCTTTTTCCAGGTCAAAAGTATCAGAGTGACAGTGACACATAGTGAATGATTTCAATTGCCTTGCAATACTTGAAGGGCATCCATAAAAAAAGTGAGGACAGACTTTAGCTAAGCCTGTTAAGATAGGATAAGGGATAAAACTGAAGGAAGTATTAAACTAAAGGAGGGTCAATTTAGATTAGATAAAAGAACAAGGGTTTTTTTTACAATGAGGGTGATGAAACACTGGAACAGATTGCCCATAGAGTTGGTGATGCTCCATCCTTGAAAACATTCAAGTCCAGATTGTTTACGACTCTGAGAAACCATTATGTGGTTCTATGATCTTAACAGGCTTTGTCTGTTGTTTACCTGGGAGTTTGTACTTGTAGAATAGATTGCCTTCTGACATAAATGTTTTGAACGCAAACCACAGCATATCCCATATACCGCTGATAGATAGAGAGATGGATGAATGGATGGATGGATGGATGGATGGATGGATGGATGGATGATAGATAGATAGATAGATATAGGTATGCATATTCAGTCTATATTCCATCCCTTTATCTGTGGTGGTGGGCTCCTCTGACCTACTATGCTATTCATGGCTGGAGGGAGTCAAATCTGATCTTTACTCTCCAAAGGAAGATCTCCAGAAATTAAATAGGAATGTGACCTAAGTAGATATTACAAACATGTATTTCTATTCATTGCCGAGTTCTATAGGGGTTCAATGGTAGATGTTTTATTCATCCATTTAGACAGAATTCACTGTAGAAGGTTTCTATTTTTTCATTTCTCCTGCAGGTTTCTTCTGCAGTTATTTTTCCATGATCTCTTTCAGTGAATGTTGCACAGAGATAGCATTGCTACGTCATTACTTTGGCCAAATTACTACAGTTTTAGAGCTGTGTTAGTTAACATGGCCTGTGTTGTCCTAACAATTTTTAAACGGAAGATCCCACTGAGGTTGGTGTGAACTTTTACCTCAGTTTCAATATCAGGATGTGGCTCCTTGTACAGGGGAGTCCTCCCTGCCTAGTTACCAATTGTACACAGCTCTCCTCCCTTTCCTTGAAGATAAATCTCCTTATCTGGTTCCTTTTTCTTGACAATAATATTGTAAAGAGAAGAAAAAGAATAAAAGTACTCCTTGGATAAAAATGTTGGCTATTAATTATCACTATTGTGCAGTTACATTCTTGTGTAATTCTTGTCCCCTTGGAGCCTTATTGTACAGATATGTGAGGCTGAGTATTTCCTCCCCATAAAACGGACATTACAGTTTTCATCTCATTCCCCTGCACAAAGTTGTCACTAAAATTAACAAAACAAAATTCCATCTCTTCCTGAATTCTCAGAATTTCTTCATAGAATTAGAATATTGTGAGCAATTAGACAGAGCACAACAAGTTCCACACTACTTAGATGAGAAAGTAAAGAAGCTTTACAGAGATCACATTGATGTGCTGCTTTATGGGTTTGTATATGTATAAGCTGCATACCTTGCCCTGTAATTAACTTACCATGATATTATTTGTTGGACACAACATTCTCATGCATATTTTAGTTCCATAAACTTATGGTGAAATATGGAAAGGTTGTGTATCAGCTTTGTAAAAGATCCTACACCTTATCCTGTTTACATTATAAACTGAAATGATAGAAGAAATATCCTATAATGAAACTCTGTCTGAGATATATTTTTAGCTTCAGTATTTGAAAGTGGAGAAATGGTAGAAATTAAAAAGCTCTTGAAGTGACCCCTTCTTTTTAAAACTGAAGCCAAACTACATTCTAATCAACTTAAAACTTTACTTGAAAATATATGAGCTAGTAGCTTTGGAATGCCTACTTACTTTCTCAAGTTTATATTGGGATTAGAGATCATAAATGAACTTGTTAAATTCATTTCTAGAAATCTGTGTACTTTAAAAAAATCATGACTTTCAGGATGCCTCAGTTGACCCTTATTGGATCAATAAATATGTGTAATTGATTGTAAGTAAGGTGTTTGAATTTGACCAAAGATACAACTCATGCTGAAGCAATGCATGAGGCTGAGTAATTTAAAGATTTTAAAATTTTAATATTTCAAATTCTTAAATAAACAAAACGTAAGTTCTGTGACTTAAGTGTAAGTTGTGTGACATCTCTAATAGTATGCAATATAACATGCAAGGCTTTTTTTTAATTATACAATGCAGAACTGTTACATATTCTTTGCTCATTACATTGAAAATTATTTCACATTTCTTGTTGCTGTAATAGAAATTGCATTGCTTCCTCAAAGTAATTTTTTTAATTGTGTTCTGAGGTGACTCATGGAAAAAGCAGGGAGTGGGGGAATGACTGTTTAAGTTGTTCTGAGATGTTATTTGAAGGCTTTATGATTATATTGTACAATAATCAGATATAAAATTAAAGCCCCAAAGCATCAGAACTGGTCTGTGATTTGGTCTCTGACTGAAAAAGGCAGGTCCTTGCACTGATTCAGACAGAAGGCTCACAAGTCAAGAATATATTCAAAACATTCAAAGCTCCAGTGCCTGTTCAGGGGAGAGAGAGAGAGAGAGAAAAGAGACACTAAAGTGTTTGAAAAGCCAAGCCAGAATTGCAGAGGAAGAAGCACAGGGCTGGTTCTTAGGATCCAGAGAGCATAAGGCCTTCTGCTATATTTAGTTCCCTTTCCTTGCCTTCCCCTCCCCCTTCAGTGCCTGTATTTGAATTTGAGTGGTAGAGTAAGTTGTCTTTCATTTAAAATAACTTTTTTTGTCAATTTTTATGGCATCCTAACTTAACAAGATAAATCACTTTTCAATTAATATTGTAGTTAAATATAGCTGCACTTAATTATTGCTGTCTTACTTCCTCTTTTCCAAAGGATACAGCCTTTATATGATGGAATGTGATTAATAATTATTGCCTGGGCTTTTTTTTTTTTTTGACCTTAATATAACATTGAAGGAGTTGTTAGGAATAGACAATTATTATTAGAAATAAATGCCTGTCTTGCTATCTGGATCTTTGGTCAAGTCTTACTTCTATAGAAAAAATAGAGGATGAGAATAGCACTGAATGTTATAATTATTTAATGTTTGTATTTTCAGGGTTTGCTGGAGGGTCCCCAAGGTCCACCTGGCAAAGAAGGTCAAAGGGTGAGTAAACTTGGTGAGCAACTGGTCAGTGTGCTAACAGCTTGATGTGCAACTTCTGCCTAAGCACTAATAGAAAATGCTAAGGTAGCAGCTGAGTATGAGGCTTGCTGACAACAAACTGAGCCTTGACACTTGAGGTTTCTCTTCAGTTAAAGGAGATTTAACAATTTCAACCATCTAAAGTGTTTTAATGACTGGCAGAACAGATGTTTTGTACTGTGTTTTGTGCAGTATGTTTCTGGTGTAATTTTAACTGA
Source organism: Chloebia gouldiae (assembly GCA_003676055.1). Lineage (NCBI taxonomy): Eukaryota > Metazoa > Chordata > Aves > Passeriformes > Passeridae > Chloebia > Chloebia gouldiae. The sequence goes on from QUSF01000002.1 coordinate 24,560,305, forward strand.
AAGAATATTAAAACTTTTCGGTTTTCTTTTTTTTTTGGCAAGGGTGAACTATACTTTGAAACATCTAAGCTATATAAAGATCTGCATTTAGAGTCATTATCTAAAATATTAGCAGAAACCAGTCGTACTGACCCATTTTGCAAGTGTCAGTGCCCAACATATGTGTACAAAAGATACGATATGGTCTGGGGGGGGGGGGGGGGGGGAGACAGAATTTGCAAAATACATTAAATAAACCTTTGGTAATTTAGATTTTTAATATAATTAAGTAATTGACTGACTGGTTTCTCCATGTTCTGTTTTTACTTTCCCTGACTTATTGAATTTGATAATTCATTAGAGCAGATAACAAATACTTATGATTGTGGTATCAGAAGAATTAATTCACTGTTATAAATTTATAATCTAGTATGTTCCTAAAATTTCAGGAAGATACTATGACTCAAACATTTTAATATTTTTACAAATAAGTGTGTGCCCAGTTTTCAGTATTGAAGTTGGATCTCAATAATTCTTGGTTTATTTAGGCATCTTGATATTCAATATCACAGTTAAAATATCTGAAGTAAAAAGATTAGGGGTTTCTCATCATTGATCTTAGTAAACAACAGTGAATTTTTAAAGACTAACTGAATGATACCAATAATAGTAATAAAACTAACAGAAGACTAGCTCTTGAACAAAATGAGTAATGACACACAGGCCCCAAAGCTATGTTTTATGTTGGTTGTTAAGTTTTAAAAATAGCACTAAATTCCATTAAGCTGAACACAAAGACACAAAAGCTGAGTTTATTTATGCTTCTCACTAAGGATTGACAACCTTATCAGAAAAAGCCGGTGTAGTAATGCAGAATTCAAAGCTGTGTGATGAAAATGTTAATGAAGAACATTTGCCAGCATATTAACATCCTTAGTAAGAATTTTATAATTACCATTACTATTACAGTTAGCAATTAAATATATAGGGTACTGTGAAAAGATAGTTGTATCCTCTTTTAGCATATTTTAGAGTTGTTGTGTGGAGTACTGAATCTGCATAAAGACAGGTTCTCCTTCAGGAACAGTTATAAACATTCTTGTGTTTTAGAAACTTCACTCTTGGAACTTCTTCGTTTTTTATGCAAAAATTCAGAGTTAACATACTGTATTATATTTAATGGTGTATAAAATGATTTGGAAATGGTGGATAAATTGATTTTCCATTTTGCAGTAGGAATTAGTAGGTTGATACTTTCATCATGGACATTTTCCTACTCACATGTAAAATTGAGCTGCTGTCACACTCCAGCCCCTGTAAAAATGGGAGCACTGATGGTTTTGTAATCTCGCCGTGCACACAGCTGCCTTGACCCAAGCAAGGGGAGCAGCAGATTGTGCAGTCTCAGCATCTGTCTTTATCTTTCTACCAGTGATATGCTCACAACAATACTCCTGTTGGCCACTCCCGCCCAAGCATTAACAACATTGTTGGCAGGCTTAATTCAACTCCCATGTGCTTTCACATTTCCAATACATTTAATTACACAACAACATACCATTTGTAACAAGATCTCTGCTCTGTTTAATGACAAACAGGACAGTGCACATCTAATGGCTATTAAATGCTCCTTTTATTCAGTTATAGATGTCATGTTCCTCTGTTCTACTTTCAGCAGATCCTTCAAATCTTTCACATTATATGAAGTTATTGCTTTTCTCATGGGCTGTCTTTTGAAGATTAAAGCATATTATTGAGCACATAATTAGCTAATATTTTTTTTTCCAACATATTATTCAGACCTGAAAGCAATATTGTGTCCATTCTCAAGACTGGAACTGCAACATATTAAAGGAAAAAAAGACACTCCAGAAACACTCAAAAGTATCTATTTGATTTGGATGCCACACTTTGAGAGCATTAAGTTGCCATTCATACGCTACTTGCTATATTCAAAATTTAATTCACCTACATCTAGAGCATTTTTTAGTGTTCAATTCCTTTGAAAATTGGTCTTAGATTAATAAGGAGTTGAGAGGACAAACATATAGCATGTAACTTACAGACCTCAGGATACCTACACATAGAAACAAGGAAATGAGGAGAACTAACAGTGTTAATGGTGATATTGAAGAAACATATAGAAGGCTCAGATTACGGCTAGTGACCAGTAAATAGCAATACAAAATGAGTAGAAAAGCAAGGAAAACAGCATGCATTTGCATTTTCAGAGTGTTTTAAATGAGGTTTATTATATTAGCCAAGATCAGAGTTTAATATTAGAACTACTAAGAAATACCAAACCCATCTCCCTGCATTCACTAGAGAGGAAACTAGGAAAATTGTACCCCTAGTGAAAGGAATAAATCTGAATAACAGTATATCTTTCACCTCACAGGAATAATCTGCATAAAAAATTACATCATGAAAGTATATATAATAATTATTATAGAAATAGAGTAAGTGTTGCTACTATTATAATTAACATAAAGATAACCGAACTGTAGTTTTTGAGTTCAAAGTTATGTCAACCTTAAAATGCTTATTCGCATGTACATCAAATTGTCTTAGAAATGCAAATCTACATCATTACTTTGTTAGATGATGTCAGTGGTTTATTTATTTCAAGTAAAAAGAGGGATCAATACATTTTTTCAGATAAGGTGGTAACAGCTTTTTTCTGATAGATGTGCTGTAGACAGTTACTGGTGTCATCTGAGTCCATGCATATTTATTAAAATACTGGATATGTCACTTTATGTGTCTTTGATACACAATATAGTAATGCACTATATTACTGCTGTATGGTCATACTGGGTTATCATCTTACTCCCACATCAAAGAGCAGTTTAGGTTCTTGTTTAAATGATGGTCAGCAATGGAAATTGGTGGCAGAAGTCTGTGAAATATCTTCTATCTTAGTTGTTCTCACTGGATGCTTTCCAGATACCCTAAAGAATTAGAAGATTTGCAGAAAGAAGTACACTAGTGTGATGTGTTTACAGAAATGTAGTGTGGGGACATCATTCAGAAGGAGAGAGAAGCCCTGAAAATTCTAGTTTTGCGCAGCATTAAAGGACCCTGTATCAGGATGGCCAGGTTCTATTTGTTGGCTTTATTTAACAGAAGATTGCAAATTTGCTAAAAGGTTTCAAGTAACGAAGTCTTGGAGAACAATCAGTGTGATGATAAATAAAAATTTGATTCATAATTATATTACTTCTCTCATACAACTCTAGTAGCAAAGTGCATAAATATCTCTTATCTGAATAAACAATTGATTAATAGTCTAACATTTATCAAGAGTATTGGTTGTGTCTGTAAGAGTAGACTCATCAGTTCCCATTCTTTCCTCACTTGTTGTGATACCTTTCCCTCTCATCTCCATTATCTCTTTTCATTGTGGTTGGCTTATGCAGGAGAGCAGCCTTTGTGAGCAATGGGTACAAATAATGATCTTCAGACTTGTATATCTTGTTTCCTTTGCACAGCACTAAAAAGAGGGGAACAGAGTTTTGAGATCAAGCGAACAAATTTGTTTTCAATTTTGCATGGTTTACTACCATGCTTAATAAACACAAAAGAAACTTCCTAGAATTTTTAGTAGCTCTACAAAAAGTCTTAGAAGATATTTAATGATTCATCAGATATTGTCCATCCTTAATTAGACTGTTTTTCTGGAGGCCAAAGTAATTGTCATGGCAGAAGATATCATAACCTGGTTACATCACAACCTGGCCAAATTCAAAGACCACGCAGTGAACTTATTTCTTATTCTTCAATCAACCTGAGATTTATACAATACTCATTTAAAGGGCTGTAATAACGTCATCAGTGAATGTAGTTAAATTTTGTGAGAGCATGTCCTTGTGTTTCTCCTTTTGCCAAGATACCCACTGCCATTCACCACTCACATTTGTTAGTCAATGTTGTGTTTTCCTGTGGCCTCAAGGAGTTCTCAAACATTTGCTCTTCTTAAAAAAGTCTAGTGTTTCCTCGTGTTCTACAAGCAACAACTTTGTATAACATTTTTTAAGGATTTTGATCTTTAATGAAGTGGTTTGTGTTAGACATGAGACCTTACTCAGCAGGAGTTTTGGCTTTTCATTCTGGTCACAGAAAGAAATGGGCCAGTAGAAACAGCTACTCATTCCTGTATGAGAAATACTAGACTATTCTGTGGGGAGGGACTACATTCATACATAATTTTTCAGTGTCCATCACGTTGGCTTCAGGCATGTTACTGCTGCAGCAACTCGATACTATTATACAACTGCTCAGAATGACATCAGGAGCTTCAAGAGGTAATTACACATTACTCAGAAAAGTCCCTGGTCCAGTATTACCAACCCACAAACAATACTAAGATTGAGTACTAACCTATCATTGCATGGAATTTAAACCACAGTGGACTACCATGCCATCATCCTGGATTCTTGTGTTGTGCAGAACTATTACTTTTCTCAATCATCTTGCACTTTCTAAGTAAGCTCATCTTTTGCCCAGTTTACACTTCAAAGAACATCAACAACAGACTCTGCAAGTCTCCTTGAATTTTTTCTTCCAGTGTGTCTTGTCAATCACATATTTCAAAATATGCATTTTATTTTACACTGAGCATATATCTAATTCTCCATTAGCTTCCAGCAACTGGGTTTTTTAATGTGTTCTTTATATTGAGGAGGTATTTAGAGTTTTTTCTCTACAATCAAATCACCATTGCATTAATTTTTGAACTAATTCCACTAAGGTCCTTCAGCTCCCATGCAAAGAATTTTCTGAAGTCTTCAAGTAATTTTGCCATGTTGCTGTGTCGTCTTAAAAAATTCTACTACCTATAGTTTACAGGCTGCATGGAGCTTTCCAGACTCTGCCTTTACTATATAAAATGTAATGAAGTTTATATTTCAAAAAAAATATTCCAAATTATTTGGAAAGTAATGCTTCATTTTAGTTGGATATCTTTGGAGCAGGGATTTTCCCTGAATTTGGTGCATTTTTTATAAATAATATTTTTTTTCTGAAAATTATTCAATTTTTAAAATATAATACATCAGCGAATTGCAAAAATTTTTTTAACGTGAAGGATCAAGGCAATTTTATTAGACAGCTATGCTGTGAAATCAAGACAGGGTGATTTTGCATTCTCAGCTGGCCCCTAGAAGAGCCAGGCGCAGCATGCAGCTGAAATACTCAGCAGATTGTGCAGCAGTTTCTGCTTCTTTACAACCCTTTTGATACCTTCTTGAGCTCCTAGGCACTTTTTCTGGGGTTTTGGCAGTTTTGGGAAGCCTCTGAGGACACTGAGGATGCCTGTTGCATCCAGGTGAGACTAAGGTAATGGTGGCTCTGGCAGCTTCTGACAAACTCTGTCAGCTGTCCTTGAGCAGCAGTGGCACAGCAGGCGGGTCAGGCTCCTCCTGGGCTGTGCCAGGATGAGGACTCTGAGGAGCAGTTTGTGCAGCCATGGCACAGGCAGCCAGGAGATGCAGCAGGTGGCTCAGCAGTCGTGCAGGAGGGCACAAAGGGCAAACCTTCTCTGTCCAGCATGCACATGCTTTGAGATGGTGGTCACAAGGCACAGGACCCAAGCGCTACTGAAGGAGCACTGACAGCTGTTTGCTGTCAGACTTTCATACCCAGATGGAGGACACAGCTGTCTTAAGTCCATAGAGCCCCATACATTACAATCCTCTCTGCATTATTGTGAATGTTCATGGTGACTGGGAGAGGCTCCTGAAAACTGGAAAAGAGCAAATATCACTTCTGTCTTCACAAAGGAACATACAGGGAACTACAGGCCAATAGGCTTCAATCCCTGGCAATGTGAAAGAGGAAATCTTCCCGAAAACCATTTCCAAACACATGGAAGACAAGAAAGTGATTGGGGTAGTCTGCATGGACTTATGAAAGGAAAATTTTGCTTGACCAAATACATTGCTTTCCACTATGATATGACTAGCTAGGTGGATGAGAGGTGAGCAGTAGATGCCAACCTCAGTTTTAGCAAAGCCTTTGACATTATCTCCCATTATCTTTGTAGACAAGCTGACAAAGTACAGGTTGGATGCATGGATGGTGAGGTGGATTGAAAACCACCGTCTTAAAAACAAGGTCCAGAAATTTTTCATTAGTGGCACAATGTGCACTTGGAGAGGAGTCATTAGTGGTGTACTCCCGGGCTGCTCCTAGAGCCAGTACTGTTCAGTGTCCTCGTTAACAGCCTGGACAATGGGGCCAAATGTAGCAGAGAACTGGGGCAGAAGAAATCAAGGGCAAATCAAGTTCAACAAGAGCAAATGCAAAATTCAGCATCTTGGGAGGAATGACCCCAGATATGAGCATACACTGGAAACAAACTGTCTGGAAGAAAGCTTTGTGTAGAACTGTTTGGACAACAAGCAGAGCATGAGCCAGCAGCGCATCCTTGCGGCATAAAACAGGGATCCAACAATATCCCAGCCTGCATTTGAAAAAGCGCTGCCAGCAGGTCAAGGGAGACATCCTTCCCCTTTGCTCAGCTCTGGTGAGACCTCCTCAAGGAATATACAGACTTCCTTAGGGCTGTCAAGGTGCAACTGGAGAAACTTCCATGGAAAGAGAGACTGAAAGCCAAGACTCTTCAGCCTAGAGAAGGCTCAGTGGGAATCTAATCAGTGTGTAAATATCTAATGTGAGAGAATAAAGAAGTGGGGGACGTATTCTCCTCAGTAGTAGCTGGTGACAAGAGGCAATGGGTAAGAAATTAAAAAAAAAAAAAAAAGAAAGAAAAAAAACCAACAAAAACAAAGGCCACAAAATTCTATCTCAAGAAAATAAAGCGCTTTCTTATTGTGAAGTTCATCAAATACCGATGCAGGCTGCCCAGAGAGGTTGTGGAGTCTCCATCTGTGGAGATATTCAAAAGCTGAGTAGACACAGTCCTGGACAATTGATCTTGCTTGAGGACAGGGATTATCCTAAATGACCTTAAGACTTTCCTCCAACCCAGACAATTCAGTGGTTTTTATGTGACTAGCTCTTGCTTATTCTCAGCATAGCTAACAACTTCATTTTTATGGATTAATACAATATTTTAAAGTCTTTTATATGTATTTAAACAGATTATTTCTCCATCATGGTGGTTTCCCTGGTTCCAGTGGTGAATCGGGTTCAAGCATTTAAAAATCTTCTGACAATATCACAGCGATATCCTTGACGCTTATATTCCTTGGGATGTTGCAGGTGTCCTGAAGTAAATATTTTTGAAAGAACTTCCTTATTTCCAATAGTTGTGTTTATAATACCAAATACTTCACTTAAGAGGAAGTTATTTTAGCATTATCTTAGTAATAAATTAAATACCTCATAAAACTAAGTTGTCATATCTAGTATTTAAACACTGATTTCACTAAAATTACATTTCTGGAGGGACTCTGTGAAACTGCAATATTTGCCTTATGTTAATTATCAGTTTACTCTCTGAGATTACAAATTTTTCTAATCAAGCATGAACAAAGTTAGTTTGACAGAGTAGAAAAACTTCATAAATAAATGAATGGAGAGCTGTTAGGTTTTCTTAACATAATTATTTAGAGAGGCATCAAAATTAATTTAAATTCAGATTGCATTTATCTGATTTATAGAACTTAAATATTTCTTTGACATAATTTCTTTTCTAGTTCAGTGAGTAAATGTTGTACTTAACCAATTATAAAACAAACCTTACAGAACAACAATAATGTCTGCATTGCAGGTCAGCCTCCTGGCACAGTGCAAAACATTTTCTTCACACCTAAATCTCTGAAATTTTGGAATCTTTTAATCTTCTCAGTCCTTGACTTTGATGTAAGTTCTTTTTAAACAGGCAAGGCTCCCATCTTATTTCATCTTTAAGTTAGAGCTCTGTATGTTCCTTCACTCTGACATTTAACAGTCCAATGTAAAACAGTTTTTCTCCCAGAATGTCTCTACCTTGAAGTACATGTCCAGTAAATTAGGATACAGCTTAAAAATATTTATTTTTCCCACTTTAGCATTTAAAGATGGAATAAAACAGTTGTAATTTGGAATGATGAAAATAGATTTGTCAATCAGAAAAATTCTTTTTTTTTTCCCTTATCAATTTCCACTGTAGAAATTAAAACCTAACTTTTAATGGAATGGTGGAAATGGTATAACTTTTAAGAGGCTCTTGTAGAATTTCAGACTCTCTTCCAAATACTCTATTATTAATATTTCTTTTAATGTCTGTTGCCCTGTTCTTTTGAGAGTTTTAAAGTTCTTTTAAAAGTTTTCTATGCCTTCTGATGTTTACATATTTCTACTAGAACTTTCTCACACTTTTCATATAAACAATGATTGTTTTGCATTCTTCTTTGTGGGTGGAGAGAATTGATGGACTTGGTTGGTTTGAGCAGTGTGGTTGGAGAGGCGGTAATTTCATCCTCCAATCCACTGTCACTTTTAATTTTCTATGTTATAGTGGAGTCAGAAAATAAAATCCCTATTTTGGTTCTTTTTCTTCCCTCTTTTACATCACATGCATCTGTGAGTTATTTCGTGTCATAGTGTGACAAATGTCTTTTAGCCAAAGGTATAGAAATATGAGAGAATAAGAAATTATATCTAATAATAAAAATTAAGGTATAAACTACCTAAATATAGTTGAAAACTATTTCTTTGGTTTTGAAATAAAATTGAACTTTTATGGATACACTTGAAAAATTGTGATGGATTTTGTCTAGCCATTTTTTTGGCAAAAGAGGGCATGGCATTTGACTTCTTGGCATTGCTATGCCTGTTTAAGGATGTTTTTTGTTTGTTAAACACATTTCAGTTTTTTGTAGCCTGGCTAGGCATTCCCTTTAAGCATTTTATTAATGTCATAATGAAGAAACTAGAGCTTTTGTAAATAATTCCTAAAATTATTTTGGAAACCCCAGATTGAGTGCAGGAAGGCTTTTGCATCAGTGAGGGGCTCCCTACTTATTTTTCTCCCAAAACAGGGGATTAGGCTCTGTGTGCTCTATTCTTTGTGAGCCGTGTTTCTGTGAAAGGTTTTAGTGGGGTATGATGAACAGACTTGCCCTTGATTTCTGCAAACGTTTTAATTTTAATTTCTTTCCTTCTGGCCTTATTTCCTGTGATTTTGTTCAGGTTTAACATCTAATACAGAGGTTAATTTGTAATATAGTGGTTACCATAATACATCCTCAAGGCCAAAGTTAATAGGATTGAAAAAGAAATGGTACATTCAAATCCTAACACTGTATTACTGAAGTTAACAAGGTCTCATTGTCTGCAATATAGATTTTCAATTTAGGGGAGAGCCTATGCAAACTCTTGCTATAATCTGAGTTAGTGTAGGCACTGGAATTGGCTCCTGGCTGCTTGGTGGCAACTTTGGGCTTCTGGAGTTGTTTAACTGCCCAGAGCTCAATGTGGCTCTGTTTAGGTACTCCAGGTGCTGACAGCCATCTGTAGGTCAGGCACTGTGAGGGGTCCTTAACTCCCCTCTCACCTCCTGTTTTGGTTATATCTGTGCTTTTTTTAAGTCTGGTTATGAGGGTTAACCAAGAGAATCATAGTTTAGCTTGGCAAAACTATTGCATAAACCTCATTAATTTTTCGTAACAACTACAGTAGTTAAGACTTTAAAGCCCAGATTTCTACTTTTCTTAGAACTACTTCTTGTTTTGAAATGTGATTATGTGTTTCAAAAAACACTAATTAGCACTATCCCTTGAAAATTCACATGGGTTTATTCTAAGAAATTTTACCTTCATACTAAAGTGTAGAGTCTTCAAATTATTAATTCCATAAATCATGTCAGTGTTCCTACATAACTGCTTGATTTTATCCTTAAATAATCTGCAGCTTATTTTTAAACCCTAGGATTAGAGATTTTACTCTTCTAAAGTTAGACATGTGAATAGATGGATATGGCATGGTACAGCAGAGGGTTACAATGCAGATTTTGAATTCTTGAATTCTTGCTGGACCTGCAGCAGTGCCCAGGGGCAGCAGTCAGAACCAGAGCATAAATCCTGTGGGAGGATGACCAGAGCCTCTCTTCTGAACAGCTTTCCATGTCAGGCAAAGCTCATCAAGTCAATTCACAGAATGGGTGAAGGAAAAGAGAAATAAAGAATGCAGCTGACCACATACTTCAGCTAGGCACTCAGCTGGGTTTCCTGAAGCATGTAATCTCTCATTTGCTTTATTTTTAGTATTTTATCTTATTTTGCCCCTAACCAAGCAGTTGATATTTGAATGATTTGTCATTTGAATGATCTAGCTGAAGTCTGTCCTTTGGGAAAGAGGAAAGTAGCCTGCTGTACAAATTAGTTAGGGCAGGAGTCAAGGGAACAGCATCCAGTATCAGTAACATTTAGAAAACTTTTTATTATATTGATTGGTAGCAAAAATATATGCAGCACAAAGAAAATAACCAGCAACAGTTTTGGTCTTCTTCAGGTATTCTAAGTAGCATTAGACAACTTGTTGACACCACATATCGTTTTTAAGTGAATGTAGGTGGTATTGCATTTTTTATTTAGTTAAAGGAACAATATGATGCCTAGGACATTTATTTATATTTTGAGTGGTTTTATAACCTCAATATCTGCTCAGTGATCTAAGCTAAATGAAGGTAACTGGCCTCCTGTGTGGGATTTCAGCCGTCTGCACAGCAGAGTGGCAATAAATATGGCTCTCATGGGGCTACCATGACCCACAGCTGAGCAGGAGATGGGAATTTTGACTCTCTGCTAAGCCCATTCTATAAACCAGAGAGGGCACTGAGATGTTTTTCATTTCTTTCTTGCCAGAAGGATGACTCAAAATCAAAATGTAAATATTTAGTCATGGTCTGGCTCATGGTCTGCCCAAGGCAGCATCATAATGGGCTTGTCAAAAACATTGTGCTAATTGTTTTAATTACCCTAAACAAAAACATAAACCATTTTTTTCTACTTACACTCTTACTATAGTATATATATTTTTTTTCCCTGCTGATGCTGAGAAGTCAACAGAAAGTATTCCTAATATTGAAGTCTCTGTATCTGAAAGGTATTGCTGAAACGTAGTGGCCTTTCATACATTTCTGTATTAAATTTAAAATACCAGACAGTTTACAAAGGTGCTTGGAGGTAAAAAAACCACTTTGATTACTCTACAAAAAGCTTATGCCTCATACTGATCTGTGTGGTTGTTTTGTATGCAACATTGCATAATGGCTAATAATATAATGATGGGATAAAAAGTGGGGCAAATGTTTCCTCTGTGTTTCACTGGGTATGTGTTCTAGTAATCAATAAATGATGGTAAAAAATAACTATCCCCAATTTTTTTTATATATAACTGGAATTTTTTTTTCAGAAACTTCATCAAGTTTTGTCTTTGTTATGTCATAAAGCACATTTTAGTTCATCTTGTAAACAGAGATAAAATTGCTTTCCCAACATATTCCATGTTTTCCTGTGTAATTAACACCTCATTCACAGTTGTGTCTGCCAATCAAAGCCCTGTCTTCTTCCTCCTGACACTTCCTTGATACTTTGTTTAGACGGCTGTGACTTTAAGTGTCACCCTCAGGATATTTTAGATAAGTTCAAACAGGAAAAGGAGGGTGCTTCAAGAAGTCAACACTGTAGATCATTATAACTCGGAGGGACTATTTTAAAAGTATGGAGTAATTTATCTTTGTTTATTGCAGTATTACCTCTCAGTCTGTTTTTCCTACTTTCTAAGGGAAGTTTGCTGTTTCTTTATTTTTTTTTTCAAGTCAAGAAATATCAGTGTCCACCTGTATTTCTGAAGCAGAGATCAGTCCAAAAGTACAGATGTAGCTATCTGCAGCCCCCTTTGCTCGTGCATGTGTGCCCAGGCAAGCTTCTCAGTTGCTTCTCAGCATCAATGAGCTGAGCAAAGTCAAAACCTACTCCACGTTAGCCCAGCTGAGCCCCCAGCCCCAGCTGGTCCTGGGGCTGCAGGGAGAGTGTTACCAGCACAGCACAGGACGTGCTGGGGGCGGGTAGTAAGGGCCAGTAGAGCCTTGAGTCTAGTCTAGGCACCTAGAACTGTATTTCGGTTCTAAAAATTCACCCTTAGCTGCCCCAGTTAAAGCCCTGCATGTGCAAGTACTGGTGGGATTAAACAGCTCAGCACATAACATATGTCTCAGCTAGTGAAGACCCAGGAATCTGACATGCCAAATATGCTGAGGGGGTTTTGTTTCCTGCTGACTGGCTGAAGACATTCATAAAATCATGGTGGCAGTGTACATGTTGTGTGGCACAACCCAATGGCTGAAACACATCCACACAATCTTTGTTCTGTTTCTTCTTCAGCTTGAAGGGCTTGAGATACCCTCTGAGGAGAGTCTCTGGCTTCTAGGCAAGAGGTTGCCCTGGAGAGCTGCAGGGTGTGAAGGAGGGATTTTCCACCCTTACTGTCATCCCCTCGGTATAGCTCAAGATTAATGAAATGCACAGCATGAGAGAGCTTTCCTACAGATCAGGGGTCTCACCTGGAAATAGCAAAACTGGATTTCACTTTCTGTTCCTGAGAATACTTCTGCAGTCTATGTGACACTCTTATTTAACTAACTACAGAAGCATGCTTAGAAGTAGCGAGCAGAGCTTACAGAAATATCCCTATGTGTTAATTGTGAACTATCAGCCAGAATTTTATTTTTTTCATTTTTTAAGCCAAGTTTTTACCAGGACACCCCTCTAATGCTTAACATTAATTTACATTTGCCATATGCAAGGGAAAAGTTTGCTCTTAATGGATAGAGCACCTTTTTCTTTGGCCTTTGCATCTAGATATTAGTTGTTCTCAGTTGTTGTTTCCAAAAAATGTGCATCAGATTTCAGCTTGGCAATAAAGGTATTAATTCCTGTAAATTACTTCCATTTTTATGTTGATCTTCCTAAAACAAAGCATATGTGAAAACAGTTGTTCAAGCAAACTCTGTACTAAAAAATCATAATAGTTACATATGCATGTGTTTTTTACAAACTGAGTGCAAAATCTCCCTTAAGTAGACTTTTATGGACTTTATGTTTTTATGCAAATGATTTTGCATATGCATTATATATACACAGATGGTAGTAATTGTACAAAGAAGGTGAACTGTTTTTGCGAATAAATCTCTGGCTTTTGTGCTCATTATCACATCCCAGAGAAGAAGGTAAGTTTTCTAATTGGGTTATATTGCACATATGTACATCCCAAGCTCTCCTGTATTCATACAAATATCATTTCTTTACACCTCATCAAGGTACTTTGTTAATAACCCTATCATTGTACACTGATATTTGAGACAAAGCTTTAAAATGTGACCAGGATGGAGATGCAAATATAGTTTGTTGGAACTATTAAAAGCAATCCTAGAACTACTCATGTTAGATAGTATTGCAGTCACTGATACAGAGTGTTCCTTTTGGATGGATTTTGTTGGGGTTTTTTTGCTAATACATAAGGCAACACATCTTTTCTTAAAATTCTTATTCCAAATCAGTCCCTAACCACAGCATTTATAAATGTCTGTTGTAATTTTTTTGTTTCCAGGGGAGACGAGGCAAACCAGGCCTTCCAGGAAAACCGGGGCCACCAGGACCTCCTGTGAGTAACGAATGGGGGAATGGGAAATTTTCACTCTGTCCTTGGACTTTGTTAACTCTTTTATAGCAGGTTACCGGATCATAATTATAGTTTCAAATAATTGATCTGTGTATACTCTGCTGTATCAAACACCTACTACTGGTAGCCTTTTGTTGCAGCATAAATAAAAGAACTGGGTCTACAAGTAGGAGGGACTACACAGGAGGGAAAGAAGAAGATGGAAACTTCAGCAGAGGAAGCAGAAATTGGTATTTCAAAGAAAGACTGGCCATGTATGCTAGCTGTGAATACTGTGCTTTCATTCCCGTTGCAAAATGCATGATGCTCTGTAGAAGAAGGGATAATTTCTGTCTCAGAGGGGTAATTTGAAAGATGAAGGACTCTGTGAAGCATGTGCCAACTGTCTGAATGATGGGGAGGATTATACCCAGCACTGGAATGAGCACTCAGCTGTAGTTCAAATGAGTTGACTGAAGAATTAAAAAGATTAAGAAATACATGACTTTATGAAAGGATTTGTAATATGAAGAACTAAAGGGTTTAGCTCAGATCTAAGAGGTTTGGGATTTTCTTTTTCTTCTCTATTAAAAAAAATATAAAGAATTTAAAATTCAAGTCAGGCATGAATGTATATTAATCTTCAATGAAAGCAGCCCTTTTTTTTGTTAGAAGAAGAGCATTGTATTATAAAAATGCTGTCATGCACAAATGCAAAACAGCTATTTGTGGATTAGGTAAACTTCTGCTGCTTTACATTCTTAATATAAAACAAAAAACTTATAATTCCTTTGTTTGCTTACCTGAGTAAAGGCTAGTGGTTTATGCATCTGAACACTTGATTCAAATGTTTCAACCTGGTATTATATGTAGAGAAGAGAATAGTGCACTGCTGCACGGGATACAATGACTAAAATGAAACAGATGTCATCTACCCTCATCCAAAACAAAAACTGCATACATTTAATAAATAATTTTTTTTTCTTGAAAAACATGTTTAGAAAGAGGCATTTATAATGGAATTCATTTAACCTGCATAAAACCAGTTAAAAATCCCTCCCTTTCACTCTTAAACCCTCCATATAATCATATTGAAGCCTTGCTTGTTTGAGTCTTTTGCACAGTCCTAATGCTGAAATGATATTGCAGATTGCAGGAGGCCAAACAGAGGAAAGGAGTGATGCAGAATCTCTCTTAATACAAGTGCCAAATATAACCTTTAAAGGATAAAAAAGCAAACCATAGCAGAGGTCAATGTTAGACCTAATCTACTTAGCTTTTTGTGAGCTAGTTAAAAGCTGTTTCTGCATTACAGATTTCTGCCATCCTAGATTTGCTGGCAGGTCAGGCTTGTGAAGATGTATGATCCTTGACAGATATACCTGAAATCTTGAGAGGAAGCTAAATTACACTTCTATTACTGAGATTTAGCTCAGATTTTCATGCAGCAAGTGGAAAGCTCAACTTTGTCAGCATGGCAATGTCAAGACAAGGAACTCTGTATTGGGTAGTAGTCTAGTACTACATAGAGAAAAGCATTCTTTAAACAGCCATGGCCTAAATATTGGTTTAAAGTATTTGTTTCTTGTATAACTCTCTTGATGCACTCCTCGCTTTGAGTACAGCTATGCCACCATCTCATGTTCCTCTTCCAAGGCTGAGAAGATGACACATAGAAAAGGCATACTCTAAAAGCAGCAATGCCTGCTAACCTGCACTGGCAGGATCCCCATACTTCAAGTGCCACAGCTTATATGCATCAAGAAAACTTTAACAGGATCCATCATTCCCCCTCTCCTTTTCAAGGCTCAAACTATATTCAGTTTTGCTGTGCTTCCAGTTACCTTTCTCCCCTAATAATAAGCAGCAGCTTCATGCACGTGGATGCATTGTTGGCCCTTACTCTGGCTTTTCCAAAGTGCAACAGAACAGTCACACCTTCAGGGTGGTTGCTGGCATAACTTTGACCTACACAGGGTACAAAATGGTTAACAGATTGAATATGTAAAAAATTAGACTCTCCAGTATAACAAAGTTTGGGTTCTGGCTGATGTTTCAAAAAAATAGCAAATTTGTTTTTGAGAAAAAGGAGATCCAGCTATTAATTGTTAGAGCAGCTAGAGCATGCATTGTGTGTTTGAAATTAATAAATTTACCTAACTTATTTATCATTTTATGCCATGATGTTGAGTATTTCATTTAGATATTAGTACAGTAAAGTGCTTAGTACTGACAAAAAAAAAAAAGAAAAAACAGAAACATAAAAACTGTGTTAAGAAAATACAATACTCAAGGTATTTATTATAAAGGACAGTCCTAATAATAATGTGCATATACAGGGATTTGTGGGGAAAAGACTGGGGTAAAATTAAAGAAAACTGGAAAGTTACAAAAATTGCAGTCAGCATACATGCTGTGCTTTCATGTGACAGAAGTGTAAAAGCACTTGCTAACAGTCAAAAATCTACTTGTAGCATGGCAGCATTTAAGACTTTTCTAATCTTCTCTAAATATCTCATCTTTTTACTTTTTTTTTTCCTAACCTAATTTCTGGGGATTGTTTCTTTTAGTAAAATTAATGCTTGGTGTGAATTTCTAGTCCCTTAACATCATCTGCATAGCTTTGGTTAAAAACCTTTATCACTGTCAGAAACACAGATTGATTGGCATCTGGTAATGAAACTACTCAGTTAAAGTGGGACTTTTATGAAATTTCTCCCAGATATCTTTTTTTTTTTGTGTCATTTTTTTCCTTATGCTTTCTTTTATGTTATTTTTTTCCTTCTTTGGAACAAATCCTGTGCTCACAAAAGGCAAAGAGTCAATGAGGATTTTTATTGATCAGCTATAAAAAATATTTTTGTAAACTTATGGAATATATTCTTCCTTTGTATTTGTGTAAAGTCTATTACATATTATAGACTTTTAATGTGTTCGTTGATTCCCTTCTGGTTCAGAAGTGGTAGGATGCATCCTTGCTGTCTGCTGTTGTTTTTGAGTACTGTTCTGTTATCTCAGTACAGGAGAGCCGAGATGTGTGCTCACACCCATCTCAATCCATCGGGTAGCAATTTGTGCTGAATACAAGAATCCAAGTAGAGCAGCAGCTCCCTCTAGTGCTTTTTGACCTTTTCTCCACTTTTCAAGCTCCTGGATAGCAGTGAAAATCTTCTGTTAAACACACTATTCACTTTGTTCTCACAAGCACTCTGAAAATTGTGATTGTAAAATCAATATCTCTGTACCCTTCAAATGTATTTTATGTATTTGCCTACTTCCATTTTCTTCTAAAGTCTTCTGAAAGAGAGACTGTCACATGCTGTTACCCTGCTCAGCATGGCTCTTCACTGAAATTGAAATGCTGATTTTATGAAACAAAAAGAATTACTATGATAATAGTATGCTTTAAGGTTGTAGGAATAGCATTTTGATCAGACTGCAGAGCTGAGCTGATTGCTCTCTTATGCCATAGCTGCTGACTAAAAGTCTGTAGAGTTCAGCAACACGGACAGGGTCCCTGATGTCTGTCACTGTTAAGGTTGGCGGTTTACTGATTATTTCTTTTTACCTTTAAATGAATCAGCAGGTAAAGCTATTTACATAGATGGGCTAGAGAACAGAAAAAAAAGGAGTCCTTCTCATTTGTCCAGTGAGGGTTAACTTTATCTTTCCTGTCCTGATTTTCTCTCTCTACTGGAACTGTCATGACTGGAGCAATTCCATTTCTTAATAGCTCCCATTTTAGTGAGTTAGCTTGCTTTTAAAATCAAGAGTGCTAAGCTAAAGTTGTGCTACAGACTTGCACCGGTACAAAAAAAATTCTTCCAGATGAGTCTGACTTTTGTCCAGTTATTCTTTACTGAAGTGAAATGTTATTAGCACAAGTTTGTAAAGGTTAGAAGCATGAGGACTGCCTGTTCTGGCCAAACACAACCTTGTCCAATCTATCTGTGGCAGAGATAGGAAAGAAACTGAGGATGTGTTAAATCACAGGCTAGTAAACTGTAATCACAATTATTCATTCTTTAAACTGATGCATCCAAAGCTGAGCTATTGTTTTCACCCAATAGATGTAATTGATTCATTTCACAATTGCTGTAGCTTTTGAAGTTCATAATTCAGTTTTTCATTTGCCTTTGCAAGAGGCTGGACTTCATGTTTTTATCTTCTCAAGTATTTTGCATGGAAGATGAGCTTTGTGTTATTCCCAAAAGTTTTAAATTAAAATAGGGTTTCATTTTTGTCTGTATTGCATGTGATGCAGTAGAGGAGTTCACTTGAACTTCTTCATTTAATTACATACACTTTTGGTGTTGTAATTCAATACATATGTCGGTGCCCCCAGACTAGTTATCTTAAGTAGCCAGCAGTTCACCTTGGAAATTTCATTTCCTCTGCCTTAGGAAATATTGTGATTCCTCTACCAATATTTTGGGAGTGAGTGAATGTTATCGCTTAATTACAATAAAGAAAAAATCAAAGTGATGATAAGTGAAAATTGCCAGTAGCATTTCTGGTTTTCCTGGACTTGCAGCTGCTTCTTAGAAGAATATTGGAAAGACTTACATTATAGTGTGGGAATGGCTGGCAAAGGTTGGTCTTATTGCTTGTTTCTATGCATTAAGGTTTTTTTATCCATATCAAAATGTAATTTATTTCTTGTGTCCTATTGTGGCAGACATCATGTTTTCATCATTCTTTCCATTTGCTCTTTGGAATAGTTATGCAATATTGTACATCTTCCCTGATGAGTTTCATGATGTTCTTCATTAAAATAAACAGAAAAACAGTGTCTTATTTTAATGGGCAGGCACTAAAGTGAAATACAGGGATAAAGTAACTGCATTGAGTCACTTGCAGGCTGTGTTCTCTGAAATGGCCTCTTTTTGAGATGCAACCAATGCAATTTACTTGTTACCCATTTTATGCATGGACTGTGAGATTGGGTAGATTTTTTCAACAGTCTCATCTTTGCAGAAATGCAGGTGAACTATAAAAGTTAAGGGAGGAAAATACTCTGTAAGCCCCAGTAATTTCACAGTTTGGAGCTATTTCCCTTTAAGCACCCGTATTTCTATTCCTGCCTTGTCTGTAGAAATAACATCTGAAACCTGTTTGCAATTTTGGAAAACAATCAGGACACATTTTCAGTTCTTTTCTTATTCATACAACTCTACTCTGTGCTTCACTTCTCTCAATTACACAACTTGATATTAGAAAAAAAAAGGAAACCCTGCTCAAGTGAGCTTCAAAGTGGCAGATGTGCAAAGTTTTCATTCAAAAGCTAGAAACTGCTGGTACAATAATTCTTCAGCTGTTGTTAATTTCATTGCTTCTTCACTTTCAAACCAATGCTGCTGGGGTTTTTTAGTCTGTAGAGACTTCAGATTAGATTGTGCAACTATATTAGTGTAGTGAAACTGTGGAAGAAAAGAGACTATGGTTTAGGAAAAAAAGTCTTGAATAAAAATATTTTCTGTTGTTGTACACTTGTTTTGCTAGTTTTTTATTATAGGAAAAAGAAAAGATGGAAATATAAAATTATTACATCTATGTCAATTTTTGGAAAATGGAAATACTAAACTGGTAGCTCAAAGGCTGTGGCATAGTCAAGAATGCAACCCAAATACCTGAAGTTCTCCTTGACTGTCTTGGTCATGAGACATTCTGGGGATTTTTAAGGATATGTTTGTTTTTCAAAACCATGTCAATGTCCTTTTCATCCTGTCAAAAATTATTTATGTACAAATAATATCTGAGAGTTTGGGGCTGATGGCAGATACATCATTAAGTTTTCCTGGGTTGTGTGACTGCAGCAGTTTCAGTTGTGGAAAAACAGTAAAAGAAGTATGGTACATGATGTCAAATGCAAAGGGAGAATAAGTTCTTATTTTTTACTCCTTGCAAGATTTCAGAATTCTCCAGGAATCCTGAGTTCAGGGATTCAACACAGCAGGTTTGCAGTGTCGACGTTGAGATGTCTAGGCAGTGTCATCATACTTCAGTCCCAGTTCTAGATTGTCAGCTTTATTATGGATATCAAAGTAAAAATTCTGCCATTAACTTCAGAAATCAGAGTGGAATGAGATCTTAGTGAAAACATCATGACCATATTGATCTTATTTTTAACATAAATTTGAAGTGACAATTCACTTTGAAATAACAGGAATGCACTTTTGTGTCTTCCAATGCAGGGAAGAAGGAGGGTGTGAAACACCTGAGGTGTTTCATGTTGCCTCCAAGTTTTCCTAGTATCCACACTAAGACAAAAGCTGCAGAGGGTAAATTGTAATTATAAAGAGCCCCAGAGGAGTGCTTTTGTGCCCTGTCTATATTACATCCGGGTCAATCAGGCTAAATCATTTACTTGAATATATTGTAATCTTATTAATACAGTTAAATGTTTCTTACAGCCATCATGAGTGGTTGTTTTTCATATTTTCATTATTCATATTTTCATATTTTCATTATGTGAAAGCTTCAACTCAAAGAGACTAAATATGTAAATTTAATTGAGTCTTAGTTCGTAAGAACTGGCTGTACTTTCTGTGTTCTGCTCCATCTACCAAACTTAAAAATCTCATTGAGGGAATGCTTTTTGGTAGAGTATACCTAAAAATGGGGGGATTTAATGTCCAAACATGTTTTTTTCCCAAGCACATTTTTCAGTGTTTCTGTCCTAAATGTTCATTTGGTCAGGAAGTTCCTTTTTCAGTATTGAATTTCTTGATGAAACGTGTGTTTAAGTAAAAACTTACAATGATAATAAAACTAGAAAGTTAATATTCTGGAGAATTCTGGCTTTCCTCAATTTCACTTACTGTACTCTCAGGTTAAAAACCTAGCTGTTCACTGGCACTAGGAGCCACTTCTACATCAAAACTTGTGCTTTGAGTTAGTGGAAAGGATTTTAAAATACTGCAGAAAAGAATGTTGTTCATACCAGAAGGGACTTGTATTAAAATTGACATGGATTTCATTTCTGCCTTCTCTGACTGACCAATTCACTTGAAAATAAGTTGCTGGCTTTCAAAATTCAGAGATTTGAAAACTAGCTTTATTCTTTCTCTGTGCCAGAAAAAAGAAATAATGAAGCTACAGAAGATAATTTACTGTACACTCAAAAAAAATTTAAAAACCTTTTACATCTCCACTGCTCTTCAAAATTAGTTAAATTAAAATGACCTTCTGATGCATATTTTTCCATATAGGGCCCATCTGGACTTAAAGGAATCCTGGATTCATTGAACAAGCATTATAATGAGGTATGGAAATTTGATTTGGTGTCTGTGTGGATTTATGACTAAGTAGTATCTAAGTTAGAAATTACTATAGTTTTGATTTCTGTGAACCACATTCCAGTTTAACTCAAAAGGAAATTTCTTTCCTGCCCACTTTCTGCATCCCTTTACAAGTTTCAGTCCACACTCCAGTTACATACTACCGTGTCCTCTATCTTGCTGCCATGTGTCTTGCCTCCCATCCATCTTCTACTTATTTGTTTTTGATTGGTAAAACTCTGAAAGGAAATGTGTGGACCACCTAGCTGTTAGTGTGAAGCACCCACTCCCCATTTCTAAACCTAAGTGCTTCAAACTGTACTTGATGTTTTTTTCTTTACCAACTCTGTCATGGTTCTAAGAGTAAAATAGAAAGACAAGGAGGCATAATTTTGAAAAGATCTGCCAGCAGCCCATGAAAATTGTCCTTATGTTTGTATTATGGACTAATAAAAATACTGTATCAATTATAAAAACTCCTACAGTTAAAAGAACTTAAGGGACTAAAAATGTTTACATTTCATAGGACTGTGTTCAGCTTGACAGAGCTTTTACATTCTTACTGCAGGTCTTTCAAGTCATTTAAGCTGTGGTAATGTCTGCCATTGTATGAGAATAGAGAAGTTTGCTTAACTGATTTGGGAGTATGTAACCTCTCTGATCAGAAAACGTTCAAAAATTCAAGATGCACTATTGAAGCATTATTTCCCCAGTACAGTAGTTAATGTGTGTATCACAACTTAAGTCATGCAGGTCAAGCCTGGAGGGAATTAATTTATTTTACTATTAGAATGCATTAACTGTACATGAATAGAATGCACATTCAGGGTATTTTTCTTATTTAACATTCTCAGATGAGTGCTAAAATCTTTCCTTGAAGAGGGATTGTGGTGTTAAATTCATGTCAAACATACCTTTCCAGCTGCTTTTATCACTGAAGTGATTTCTCTGTTATTAATTATGATATTTAATCCATCCCAAATCAGTATATCACCTTAGAAGCATGTCTTAGGAATTAAGCATAGAGCATTTTTTATGCCTAGAGAGTTTGTTTCTGTAATTGGTCTCTTCCTTCATATATATATGTTGAAGTTTTATATATTTTGGGTTTCACGTTTGGTTTCCTTACCAGTTTCTTTTTCCTGCCAAAGAGCTTTCACTGATACCAGCACTGTTTCCTCTATTGATACCATATTTCTTGTAACTCATTCCCCACCTCTGCCTTATCAGTCTCTTTAATCCTGTTAGTCCCTTTAAGGTTAATTCTGCAAGAGGAAATACAAACAGTGATGAACTCCAGGAAATTTCACACATCTGTCTCCAAAAATCATGTTTCTTATAATTAGAAGGCTCTAAGTATTCTTAAGGTGGCTAATATTTCCTCATTAACAATTTTCTGGAAAAAATGTAGACCAGCTGGTACGAGTCTATAAATTAATTATCTTTCAAATCCTGGATAGCTTATCAACTTTCTTTTTCCTTCAGCTGTCTAGTTTGAAGATTTTAATTACTCTTTCATAAGCAATTAATTCTTCAACAAGGAAATGCTGGTTTATTCCAGATGAAAGAGGAGCTGGCTTTCTGATTCACGTAGAAGGTTCTAAATATGAAAACTTTCAGTTAAAGTTGACTCCTAGAGTCCACTTAAGTCTCCAATAACAAAGGTATTAATTCCTATACATTTTAGGATGGGATTGAGGTATTCCAATCAAGGACAAGGCAAAGAGGTCTTCAAAGAAAAGAACAGCTTCTCTGCTTTGCCTTTGATTCACTTAGGTAGATGTATGCACCAATAACTTTTCTTTTCTCCATGCTATTACATAGTATGACAAAAGCTGATTTTTGTCCCCAGCACCTTGGAGACATCAAGCAGTCTTTCTCATTCCAGCACTGAACTTGCTGTGTGCATCAGTTATGACTGGTGAAATGATATTTGAGTGATACTCTGAGGTTTTTGAGGTTTCTTACAGCACAGGGAATGATGGTGTCATCTTCCATCATTTTATCCATATTCTCAAGGATGTCACAAGGTCTTCTTTCATCTTGGTGTGTAAAATGTTTAGCTATTGACCACATTTAAGTTGTTATAACTATTTTCACACCTTTTTCTTATTTTCCTTGAGAATATTAGTACGACTTCTTTGTGTTGGTATTTCTGGGAACCATGAGAAACCGATATGAAGAAATGTGGTGGGTCTTAAGACCCCTCATAATTAACTGTTTTTCCTGTTTCTCTAATTTCTCTGTTCCTTATCAGATTATTTACAATTTTCCTGGTAATTTCTCATTGCTGTAGTAAGTATTGGTAATTGCACAATATATATAAATAATTTATTGCAACCAGGATTTTTCTGGGTCAGCATCAATCACTTTATCAGAGGGATTTTTAAGGAGGCTAGAGTGCAAGCCTTTAAAAGCATAATTTACTTGAATCATGTATACAGTGAAAGAGCACTATAAATACAATTGCTGATTGCAGCAGCAAATTGTGCTGAACAGCAAACCAAGATCAGCAGTCTTTCTTTAATGAAGGTGAGAGGAACCTGTCTAGGATAAGTAGTAGCATTGATCCTTAATGGGGTGGGAGACAGTGCTGGAGCACTGGTGGGAGACAGTGCTCATTCTTCCTGTGTGCCTGTTTTTACAGGTGACTCTTTTCATATTCCTTCTTGTTATGTCTTTTGCATTTTCAGCATGAATCAGTTGCTTTGCATGTGTTCAATAAACACATTTTGTTATCTTCTTTTGCCAAGAAAATAGTTCTGCCCTGTATGTTACATACATTCCTTCAGAGATGGATAAATGATGCCTCATGATTTGCATTTATATACTCTCAGGCCTCTGTTATCTTTACTTGGGTTTTCAAGGCCTCTGTTTGTCATCCTTCTTTTTTACCAGTTCGCCATACATAGCTATAAGGTCATTTAGCCAAACTTGCTTCTAAGTATCTTTGGAAAGGAGATGTAAATCAATTTAATCAAAAATGTTCTCCAACACATAAGAATAAAAAATTAAACCAAAACACAAAGAAATTGACACTACAACACCATCTTATCAGGAAATCAAAATCATAATAATTTGTAGTAATTTTAGATTATTATGGGATAATTCAGTATTAACTTTCTAAGATTTTCTTTTTTGTGTGTGTATTTTACTTGCATTTGGTTTTAATGGGGAAATTACCTATAAAAATGCAAATAACATAGGGGTAGTTATTTGGTCTAAAAGTCTTTTCTTTTTTTTTTTTTTTTGTTCCATATATGCAAAAAAAAAAAGCACAATTCAGTATAAATCTTAATTTGTATGTACTCATGGTAACAGACACCTGGATTCTCAGTCCAGTAGTAGTCAACTGCTTCTCATCAGTACTCAGTTATCTGGGTGTCTACATCTTGTTCTGGAGGTGATTTTGATAATTTGTGTACTCACAGTGTTGCAAACCCTGAACACCTAAGTCCATCAGGAAATTAGCATTTCTAAAATAATTATTGATTTTTTCAATTTATATTCAGTTACCATCTACTGAAAATATTAACATAGTGTAAATGGCACATTTATTTATTCATTGTGATATTTTCCCATTTTAGAGCTATGGAAACTGGGATATGGCAAGTGGAGTTGGCTTACTCAGGGTTCCTGTTCACCCAGTAGCATTTGTTCTAGGATTAGGATTCCCTGTGTCTTAAATGGAGCTCATTTTTCAGGGTTATTGGGGTTTTGTTTCTTTTTCCATTGTCATTGCAAAGAAACATCTTCCCCTTAGGAAGTCTGACTTTATGAAAGGGAAACCTGTGTTTTATTGTGTTTTTACCTTGTGCAGAGAATAAATAAATGCAATGCCATAACAGCTGAGCAAGTACAGAATCTGAACCTTTTCGTCCTTAAGTCTGTCTTCTTTGAGAAGCAATGTGAGGAGCCTATTCCCTCGCCTTTGTCTTACTACTGTAGTAAACTTAAATTAGCTCTAGTGTTTTTTACATTTCATGGTGCTCAAAAGTAAAAAGCTTGTTGTTCTTTTTCATAAATGTGGGGGGTTTTCTTCTTTTTGAACATACTTGAGAAATGTATTGTAACAATAAGCATAAAAATATGTTCTTTGTGTTGAACTTAAAAATCATAGATTTACATAGCAATAGTCAACACAGACATTTGCCTTTTATGCTTTTGTTCATTTTCTGCTAGTGTGGCAGGAGTGTGAATGTGTGATAAAGGATGTGTTCTGCAACACACTACCTAGCTGTACTGCATAGGCATTTAATATTATTGCCTTTCTAGTAGTAAATTAGGACTTCTGAATTTCCAATGGGTTAGTTACAATAAATTGCTGCTGTAAATAAATTGTTACTGGAAGTAAATAGTGGCATTTTCTGATCTTTGTGGTGATATTTCTTTCCAGAGTGATACAAGACTACTAGGAGTACTTGGGACCCCTGGACTTAAAGGCCAGAAAGGAGACATTGTAAGAATTTGGAATGATTTTAGAGAAATTTCAAAGTGCCTACCCAGCCTCTCCCTGCCACCCTCCACACAGTGGATTATATTTGATTTATCCCAATGGACTTTGAAGGAATAGATTTTTGAGATGACTGGCACTTTGATCTGTGTAGACCAATATCCAACTCATCATGCTATACTGCAGTGGCAGCAGGATAACTTCTCCAGTATAAATAGAAAGGGGAAATGCTGAAAGAATTATGTATGGTTTCTATAATGCCATCTGAGAAGTCAAATAGCTGCCCTGCCAGTTACATGGGAAAGACTCTGAAAAAGCTGAAATTCAGAAAATATTTTAGATAGTAAATAATGAATATTTAAAGCAGTTGCTCTGTAACAATCAGGCTTTCTATACCAAAAATACTCATAGACAACCTCTAAAAATTACATGCAAGGCTAATTCTGAATCCACACCATATGGCACTATATTGTTTATAGTTATCTGTCCTGTATAAACTCACTGATATTTTAAAACTTGCATGCCTTTCTAACTTTTAAGAGAAGAGACAAGTGCTCTGGATATGTGACAGAATTGACAACATTTTATTGACAAGCCTGCAGATCTTCTATAGAAAACAGTCATTTAAATTCACTTGCAGATGTTTAAGCTTGATTTCCATTGTAACAACTGTTAAGATTTTGTGACCCACATACAACAAAGTACAGTTAAAGAAGAGGAGGGGGTTATTTACATTTGCCAGAATACTAAGATTTGAAATATCATTAATTTTGTTAAAAGGGTCAAAAAGGAGAATTGGGAATGACTGGTGCAAAAGGAGAAAAGGTGAGTTAATTCCTTACTTCTGTGCTCATGTATTTACTAGAAGTTGACACAATGTACTGATTATTAATGAAATCTTGTAAAATGTACAGGAGAGCAAGAAAAAATTCTTGGGCATGGAAAAAGCTGTCAGTCTCTAAATATCCTTAGTACTTTATTCAAGCTACTCTTTGGGAGGGTATTTACATAGGCAAGTAAATTACCCCACTCTACCAGCTCACGAAGTCCTTAGCTTTAAAAACATTCAGACATTTTCTTAATAGCAGTTTAAATTTATTTTTATATAAGTTTATGACCAGAGGCTGCCTCATTAATTATGTGCTAGTCATAATTTTTCAAGTTATGAATGTATAGATCTTCCATATCTATATGAAAAAGCAAGAACTTTAAATTATTAAAATTTACAAACTAGCATTCTAATTTAGTATATTTTAATTTAAGCATAAATTTTGCAGTATTATTCGGGAAGTATTATTTGGGAACAGACATGTATTTTACTTTTCTAGGAATGGATGCTGTAGATAGTTCTACTGATTAATAGGTGTTTTCCCATTCACTGTAAGACTTCTTGGTTTCTTTGGTCATACTTATAAAAATAGTTTTCATGCAGGCAGAAACAGTATTTTTACTCCCTTGATAAAACCTATTTATGATTTTTTGTGTTATAAAGCACGGGTGTTTGAGAATTTTTCAGATTTGGATGCATGATTACTCTCTTTAGTTCATGTTCCTGATCCTCCTTTGTGCTCCTGCTTGAAAGGATCATGGATGTCATGGTCTTGGCATTAAATCAATATCATCTCTCAAGTAAACTTTTGTAGTACATATATTTGTATTTTAGACAGGTTTTAAATAGCCACATTTTCCAGGACTCTTCAGCAAAACCAGACATATATGCTATTTACCATTTTAAATAAATCTATTAACCCATTTTCTACTTTTCCTTAGGGAGAGCCTTCTGTAAAAGGGGACAAAGGAGACCCAGTAAGTTTAGCATGCTTTGAACTGCTGTGAATAATGTCCACTTGAGATTACTGTCATACCATATTCATTCTGTAATTCTTTTCTTTGTAGACATTTGTTAGATGCAGGGATTACATGGGGTAGCATATGTATTGTCTCTTTACATGTGCATCAAGGTCTCCCAGGTTATAAATAAAAAACAGAGGTGCCCTGTTTTTCAGCATTTCTGTTGCTGCTACTGTCCATGAACTGAGTTTAGAGCACATGCTTTTTTTTTTATTCTCTGAAAGTTCTTTCTTTCAGCTTTTCCACAAAGTTTTATGTGGTGTGAACTGTACAGTTTTGAGGCCACCAGTGTGGCATTTAACATCAGGCTGTTCTCATACAGCCATTTTCTTATTTTGAGGCAAATTTTCAGAACACTCATTCTGTAAGAGTCTCTTTACCTATGCTATGTATTTGTAATTAATTATTGTCCTCTCTTATGATACTTGACAAAAGCTAGTTATACTTTTTAATATAAAGCTCAAGGTTGCTGAGATATTTGTGGCTAACATATTATAATAATCAGAATACGTCCTACTGTAATAAAGTGTGGGTTTAGAGGTGAATACTGGGTACCAGAAGAGAAGTAGTGGTGAAGAATAGCCTGGAAATAGACTGGAAATGCTCTTCAGGAGATGTAGTGTTTTCAAACATTTTTCCTTTAATTGGAAAACTTGCAAAAAAAGTTAGGTTGCAATGTCTTTAAGAGTTTGCAAAGGGCATCAGAAATTGTTTAATATTTTCTCAATATTTAAGTTTGCAAACTGTATTGGAATATTTTAAGGTAGCAAACTGAACTCTTATTTGATCCTACTTAAATTTCTAACTTCTTATAGTTGTATTTACTATTTTCAGGGAGAGACTGGAATGCAGGGATCAAAAGGAAATAAGGTATTCTTGGACTTGTATATACTACGTTACCAGTATACATAGATGATGCTGGGAGACATAGAAGTAAACTTGGAATTTTTTGTTTTCTCAAACAAAATCATTAGGGTGAAATGGGAGATCCTGGACCACCTGGTCTTATTGGAAATCCAGGATCAAAGGTAAGTGAAAGTTATTTCATCCAATAACAATTGCATTCTATATAGTTAGAGAAATCTGAAGCTATCAACACTTTAGCTACTATTACTAGCCAAAGAATGCAAATCATTTATCTCAAAAGTTTGTGCTTGGATCAAGCCAAACATAAAATTTACATTTTACATAAAATTTACATTTTACATTTAGTTCTTGTTGCTCTCAGTGTCACACAGAAAGGAATATTCAAGCAACACTCAGGTGTTGAGAATATAAGCACTCATTTTGCAATTAGAAAAACACTAGTAGCAGGGTGAATTCTCTTTATGCCTTGGTGAGGCAAGGAGCAACCACTACCAGTACTTGAGTAGCTCCTTTGTTTAACCCTGTGAGGCAGCAGGTATTGTTAAGGCAGTTATGGCCTGGCTTTCAGTCTGTCCTCATAGGCAAACCTCAGGAAGTATGGACTGGATGAGTGGACACTGAGGTGGATTTGGAACTGGCTGAGCAGCAGATACCAAAGACTCATAATCATGTCACAGGGTCTGGCTGGAGGCCTGTCACTGGTGGTGTCCATCAGGGTTCAGTTCTGGTCCCAGTCTTGTTTAATTGGTTCATCAAGGACTTGGGTGAAGGAGCAGAGACCTCCTCAGCAAGTTCCCTACAATGAAATCTGGCAGGAGCAACCAATACCCCAGAGGGCTGTGCACCCCTTCAGAGGGACCATGGCAGGTTTGAGAGATGGGCAGAGAACTGTCTGAAACTCAGCAGAGGAAAGTGCAGGGTCCTGCACCTGGGGAGGAATAACCATAGGGGACAACTTGCTGGAAAGCAGCTCTTGGAGAAGGACCAGCAGATCCTGATGAGCTGGGTGGGCTCCACCATGAGCCAGCAGCGCCCTTGTGGGCAAGAAGGCCAATGGTGTCCTGGGGTGCATTAGGAAAAGCATGGTCAGCTGGGTGAGGTGAGGGATCTTGCCCTTCTACTCAGCCCTGGTGTGGCCACATCTGGAGTTCTGTGTCCAGTTCTGGGCTCCTCAGTACAGGAGGGACATAGAGTTTCTGGAGCAGGTCCAGTGGAGTGCAAGGGTTGGAGCATATCTCTTACAAGGAAAGGCTGAGGGAGCTGGGCCTGTTTAGCCTTGAGAAAAGTCAACTGGAAGGAGACCTCATCACTGTCGATCAGTATCTAAACAGTGGTGAGATTTTCAGGCTTTTCCCACTGGTGCAAAGCAATAGGACAAGAAGCAATGGGCAGAAACTGATGCACAGGAAGTTTCACCTGAAAATGAGGAAGAACTTCCTTACTGAGTGTGGTGACTGAGCAATGGAACAAATTGCCCAGGGAGGTTGCAGAATCTCCCTCACTGGAAGAAACTGCAATGTACAGGAATGATCCTGCTTGAGAAGGAAGGCTGAACCAGATAACCCATTCTACAATGTGGCTTCTAATTCTACTACAATTGTATGAGTCTTTGAAGAAAGTAACTGAAGCACAAACGTTCTTGAGAATCTCTCGTGACGCCTTGAATTGTATCAAACACAGTTAGAATTAGAAACTATTCAATTCAACTGTCACCCAACAATATTCATACTGGATAGTATCTGAATTTTAGATCATGGAAAGAAGGCCCAGTAAGAATGGATGTGGCTATAGAAGCCTCAAAATTGTTGTCATAAAAATGATTCTTGAAATCTTGATCTGCTCTTTTTTTTTTTATGTCTTTCCCTTTAGGTATTCCCTTTGTACTTACTTGTATTTGCTTTAGATATGTACTTTGGATTTTGTACATATCAGTCCACAAGACTTACTGAACTAAATCTTAGAGTAAGAAAGAATGAGCAAACTCTGTACTTCTTACTCCATGTGGAAGATAATTCTTAATGCCTGATGTTTTAATATATTTATATATAAGAATGCTTTTCACCATATTAGAGTAGTTGATTGACTTTTACCTCAGGTGTGTATTATATCATTTCACAGGGACTGCAAGGCCCTCCAGGACCTGTTGGACCCAGGGGACTGCCAGGAGAAGTTGTATGTATTGTGTCATTTCTCCAGCTGTAGCTGTGGTGCACGAGCAGTTAGCCAGTGAAGCAGTGCCGCAGAAGTTACCATAGCTTCTCTTTTTGTGGGTGGCACTGTAGCTATCAAGTGTTAAAGCACAGTAGTATGGGATGCCTCCCTCGACAGGCCATTATCTTGAGTTTCAGTACACCATCTATAACGTACTTCTGACACTGTTTGACAGCCTGGAGTGGATATTGGGGTCACAGACATGAGAGCTTTTATCCTTCTTGATTGTCTCTTCCTTGTTCTCCTGTCAGTGTTATGTTCGTTGGGTCCTGGCTTCCCATTCCAGCCTGGAGCTTGGCTGGGATGGTTAAGCAAGAGGTTCTCTTGGTTTGTGTTGTGCAGCTGCTCACGGTTACCAGGCCCAGATGTTACTGGGCAAGGCTCCCAGAGATGCAGTGTGCTTGTGGGTGTGACACTGGTGCCAAGCAGTGGTACTTCTCAGTAGAGTTGGAATGTCCTATTTGGGTGCTCCACATTCAGGTCTGCCAGCTGATTGGGCAAGGTGATGGGAGACCCTCCTTCATGGGGATTTTAGTGCCCCTGTAACAATTATGCCACTGGCAGCAGCCTGATGGGTCTCCTGGCTGTTTGGGATTTCTCAAACTGGTAGGCACATACTCCAATATCCATCATGCTTGTAACCTTTGTGCCTCTGTGAAGACCAAGGGTAAAATGTCAATCCAGTCTGGATTCTCTAGGAAACTTCTTAAAGTATTAATCACCATTATATTGAGCTTGAAAGTGCCCTGGGCATTTGATTGGACACCCACATATAGCAGAAGCCTCTCCTGGGGCAATGGCTGCCTGTCTCCCTTGCAAATTATGGCACAATCCCTCTTTCAGTCTGCCTAATTCCCTGTGTTTCAGTTCACAACACTAGTGATGTCACATAACCTAACAAGTGGCACCTACCCCCTCTTCTTGATTCTTATACCTCCCTTCTTCCATAAACGATAAAATGGTTTTAAATAGCATTTTGGAGGTAAGAGTGGTTAGATCTGGGAAGTGGATCAAGAAAAGCAGACAATAAAAGCTTAGCTTTCGCCTAGTAGTTCAGCCACTCACTTAAAAAGGACTCGGATTTCAATCATTGCTCTGTGTGTGTGGTTTCGGTTTTTATCTTTTTCCTACCAGCAGGAGCATCTAGAAGCTGGTGTGCTGCATTTTGTCTTAGGACTTTCCATACATGCCCTGAGACTACATTGTGGAAGAAGATTCTTATTTTGAACAGACTTTTAAGCCATATACTTACTAAAATAACCTTCTGAGTGGTACAGGATTGGCAGACCTTTTTTTGGTGACCTATCAAAAGTCTTAGCAGGGTGACCAGTAGCATACAACATCTTCAGCTCTTGACAAAGGAAAAAAATGCTAGTATTTAAATTTGCATGTAGTCGTTTCATACTGTTACTTATTGACCATTTTATTATATCTCATTTTCCTACTCAGTTGAGGCATGTTTTTTTCAGTTGTGTCTGATTTACCTACCATCTATTCAAAAGTTTGTAAGCCTTATCTGCTGTGCTTCTTTTTATGCATAAATCACCAATTCTACTGTGAAAGATAAAAAATACTAATTTCTCTCTTGCTTATGTTGCCATCAATCCCTCTTGAGTTCATAGTTGCTGCTTTTGATAGTGCAGTTCTGATGGATCTTTGATCAAGAGAGCATTATAAACAGACAAATACTAATTCTATTATATGTAAGTCTTAAATCTAAATGATCCTGAAGACTCCTATCTCTGCACACAGTTCTAGTATGTAAAAACATAAATTTAAGTTTATTATAGAGACATTGGGCTTAGCTATAAGCTCCTTGGCTTTTTATCTTCTAAAGTTGAAACATTATAGATTAAAAAATATAATAGTTCATTTTATGCAGTATGACGACAATTATGAAAGTTTGAAAAATTGTTTTAAATTATCTTACATCATCAGAGTCATCTAGCAGATAAGAATTACTTATTTTCCTAAGAAACCACCTGAGCTTGGTCCAACAAAAAAAAATAATTTGGGAAATCCTTGGAAAAGAAGAGAGAGAAGAGAGGCTGTATGTATTTTATGCCAGTATCGAAAGTGGATAGGGTAGGCCATGATCTTAGTAAGCATAAATTTTCATTTCCATAATGATTTTGTGTTGGTATAAGCAGAATATTTTTCATTAGGGTACTTTCTTTCTTATGCTTTTAGTTTGGATAACTGGTGAAACGAGTAGCTGTCTGTATTAAGTACAGAATGCAGCAGAGAAAGCAAACACAGCTGCTGAGCATTCACTACTGGCATGAAAATGTTGTCATCTGTCATAGTGTGCACAAAACTGTGTTTTACACTGAGAAGAAAAATTAAAACAATGTGTATTTCCTTGTCTTTTTCTTAGAGTTCATTTTTCAGTCCAGCTTATGTTTCATACTCAGATTTTACTGTTCCATTTCAGCAATTTTATACTTACTGTTAAAATTACTGGTATTCTTAGCAAAATGCTTGACTAAATAGTTGGTTGAATAACATTGAAGGGTCATGGAAAAAGTTTTCTGTATTTGTTGCAGTATTGTGAGAGAACCCAATTAAGCCTTACTTTTATAATAGTTTCTATTTAGATTTTAATATTTTTAATTTATCTTCATTTCTCTGCATTTATAAAAATCCTTCATGAAAAGGACAAGGAAAATTAAGTTAAAATCAAAATGTTAAAGATGAGAAGATTTAGACAAAAGAGAGGCTGGAACATACTTTATTTACTGATAACGTTTGACTGTCTATTACATATCTAAAACATTTAAAGGGATTTATTGGATTAACTATTGTGAAGGAGTAGGAATTAATTGAGGCTTTTAAGATACCACTTTGACTAATTAACTAGTACAGGAAATCATGCAGCCCTCTATGGGCAAAAAAGATGATACTTACTTAAAATTCAAGTTTTTATGCTCTACTTCTTTCCTAGAAAAAGCAGTTGATTTTCAAGACTTGGAGCTACTTTGAATTAGAACAATTAAACCTTTTGGTCTCTGCTATTCTCCCATGATAGGGTCCAAAAAATAATCTTGATTATTACAGTTTAATTTAAAGAAAAATGATTTACATATTTAAAGTAAGGAAGCATTCATTAACTTGCAGTCTTTAACATCTGGGATCAATACTAATGCACAATAAACATTCCAGTGGAAACTAATTTTCATCTGTATTTTTATATAACCATTAAGGGAGTAACTATAAAAACATACCATTATATTTTTATTAATTCCAGGGCTTACCAGGAGATCCTGGGGTACCAGGAAACCCAGGAATTAAAGGAGACAAGGTATGTTTAAAGTGTTTTTCATTAAACTTGATATGTTAAAACATTTTACATTTTCACTTCAAGAGTAACCTTCCATTCTTCTGTAGTGTATTTGTGTGGTTGGTGTGAGAAGTGATTTTAAAATGTACCAGCAGCAACCCCCTGTGTCTTGGAGAAGAAACATCTCTGCATTTGGAGATAGTTCAGGCCAGTTTGGCAACCCAGTTGCTCTTTAGATGAATAATTTAAGTAATATTTCAAAGAGATTGGACTGTGCCCTTACATTAAATCTGTGCTGTGCAGAAATGTCACTTCAGGTCCTGACTACAGAACAACTTTTTCAGGGTAGTGTCCTACCCAGACTAATGTGTAAAATCCCACTTCACAGTCAGACATCTTCTTGGCAGAGGTCTGGGGCAGCTACACTGGCTCAGATGTAAGCTAAGGCTGGATCTCCTTAGGACATTGTATTTTGCTGTGTAGAAATCCCTTAGTTAGAATTCAGCTGCATCAGCAAGAGCTAAAAATTATGTGTCTATATACTGAATGTAAAGAAGGAGAAAAAAAAAGATATCCAGGTGTGCTCTGAGCTGTGTGATGTGTTTGGTATTTATATATTGTGTGAGATACAAGGGAAACCAATAAACTCCAGTCTGAAGAAGTGAGCTAAAAGAAAGGCAAAGAAAATAACGGGAACAAGGACAAAAATGTACTCATCTTGCAAAATGAGAAGTGGTGGGTTCAGAAAGAATCACAGAGGATGTTGCAGGAGCCTGTAAGAGACAAGAGGACAGCATAACAAAAGGCACAATTTTACTGCATAAGCAGCAGAGTTTAGCGAGGGGGAACAAGAGGCACTGCATGTGTGAAAGAACAGAGGTGTAAAGAGGAATACACTAAAGACCCCTCGTTTAGCACTAGTGGTTGATAGCTGGGGAGAGACAGCTGTTGTTTCAGCTGTTGCTATGAATTAGTTGGCAGGGTTTAATGACAACTTGCATATTAGGAGCCTGGGGAACAAGAAATGTAGATGAGATGCATTGCAAGCATGGAAAACCAAGAGAATGCTAGTTATTATTAATGGTTATGTGATCCATGTCTCCAATTGTGTAACTTCTTGAAGGAAAATATGAGGGTATTTTTTCTTCTCTATATCTTCTCAAAGTACTGGCACTTTCTATGATAAACTTGATAATATTTAGCATTTTTTTTTCATAGGGGAAAATTCTCACATTTCACTTAGTGATTCAAATTTATTTTGTAGGGTGACCCTGGTGGAATTATGGGACCACCTGGACATCCAGGTCCAAAAGGTGATATGGGGCCTCCTGGGCCAAGTCTGCCTGGAACACCAGTAAGTCCATAATCTGAAAAGACTTTCCTGACTTTATTTTCTGCAGGGGAAACTGGGAAAGAATTCTCATTGTGCAATGAAAGAAATCACAGAATGATTTGTATTGGAAAATACTTTAAAGATCATCTAGTTCCAACCCCCTACTATAGGCAGGGACATCTCCCACTAGAGCAGGTTGCTCAAAGCCCCATCCAACCTGGCCTTGAACACTTCCAGAGATGAGGCATTCAAAACTTCTCTCAGCAGCCTATTCCAGTGCCTCTACCCTCACTGTAAATAATTTCTTCCTAAAACCTAATCTAAGCTTAGTCACTTCCAGTTTAAAGCCACAGAATAAGTATTATTGTAATTTCAAAATCAAAATATATTTCACAGTGGTGTTATAAGTGCACTAAAATACAGAAATAGTGTAAGTCTATTAGTCTATTAGTGTAGTCTAGAAATAGTGTAAGTATCACATACGATCCTAGTGATACTGGCACTAAGAAGAAGGATATGTACACTTGTCATAGTTTATTTCTAAGGACTGGCTAATTTTGGCCATTAAATTCATCTGGTATCTTGAATTTCAAAACATAATTTGTTTATTTTTTTCCCCTTGGTTTTTTCGTGTTTTGTTTTGGATTTCTTTTAGGGTCCAACTGGTGTTCCTGGAAACCCAGGTCCAAGGGGGCCAAAGGTATGCCAAATGCATTATTTCTGTTTGTAAAAATATTTTAAAAGATAATGCAATAGTTTACATTTTCAGAGCTGTTGTGATGGATAGCCTTCTACTTTTCACAGGGAGAAAGAGGACTACCTGGTGTACAGGGAGCACCTGGGGAGATGGGGCCCCCTGGAATAGGCATTCAGGGATCACCAGTAAGTAAACCAACACCCACAATTTGGGCTTCTCACTGTTCATCACTGAGCAGCTGCAATAGGCAAACAGAGCGTAATGAAAAGCCATGAACTCCCTTCTGGTCTGACTCCCAGCTCCCAGCTTGCTTCAAGGGTTGCTGTGCTGTTTAAATTCAAACATGTAGCAAGTTGACACAGACATCCAAAGGATTCATAGTAAATAATTTGTACAGCAATAACTGTTTCAGTAATTCAGCTTATTTCCTGGATTTCTTTCTTTTTAATGCCTTTAAACAAAGCCACCAGCAGTGCCTTCAAATTATTCAGTAGAAAAATTTGCTGATGCTGATGGTGTACCTGGTGGGTGGTACATGCTATTGCAGGAGTTTTACTCCAGTGACTGAGGCAATCTCTCTTCAGTTAACCAATGTGTATTCAGTTTATGGACAGTGCTCTGGTATAAAAACAGGAAATATTTGTGAAAGGTGACTATGTATTCACCCTGATTGTCTTAACCTAAAATAATAATGCTTAAAGATAATTTTTTCAGTTACAATGTTTTCAAATCTGAATTTTAAAAATTACCCATTTATACATAAATTATCTGGTTTTATTCAAGTGCTCATTAGGTTTTCTAGTGAATCTTCTTGCTAAATACCAAGTTTCACCACAGATCAATAATTTTTGGAAATGCTTGCCCTAAAAATGGGAATTCACAAAGTCCAGAGGTGTCTAACTCTGGCAAAATTATGTGTGGATTTAAAGCCAAGCCTTAAAGCAAGACTTTCTCAAAGTGAAAACTGCATAAATATCCTACATTCAGCATTTTTAAATGAAGTTCATCTCCCTTATCCCAGAAAGTGTAGCTACTGATTATTTGGAGTTTTCTTGCAGGGTCCTATAGGTCCAACTGGATCAGCAGGTGTGCAGGTAGGGTATAAGTTTTCTCTTTAATACAAAAAGCATTAATTTAGTTTAAGAATTTTGCAGGAAAATTATTCTTATATCCTAAATGACCTTTTGTGCTATTAGGGCCCTAGGGGACCTCCAGGATTGCCAGGAGCTCCAGGTACCCCTGGTATTAATGTAAGTAACAGTTTTATGTATATATAAGAAAAAGTAATGTGTACCTCATCAATGATTTAAAGCCATCAAGTTTTACATTTGTTTCTAGGGCACTCCAGGAAGAGATGGAAAGCCAGGACTACCAGGCCCTCCAGGTGATCCTGTACGTATGCAGGGAAAGCTTTTGCATATGCTTTGGTGCAAATATATTAAACTTATGTGAGGTGAGATAGCATATCAAGCCTATAAGAACCAGTGATATGAAGATACTTGGGAAAGACAGGAAAACAGCCATGTTATGTACTTGGCCTAAATAAAACTGAGACTGTCTTCATGATGTTTCTTTAAGCAAGAAAAAATGCTTAAAATTAGTTACCATGTAGTTAATGCTTACCAAAATCATGGATCTGAGTGTCACTTAGCAGATTATTGTCAAACTTGGAAAGAGAGGTCTCTCCCATGCTCAGTTCTTGTCAGTGATTTGATTTGATTTGGGTAAGTAGATAAAACTCTGCAACTGGAGTGGGAAACATGGCTTGCTTTTTGAACATGTAATCAAAATTCAGAGGCTGTCTGAAGTCAACAAGATTTAACTTGAGACAGATGAGGATAAAGTGCTTAATAAGGAAAACCAAAATCCATAAGTAGAATAAGTCTGGAAGGCACAGCACATTGTAAACTAAATGGAAGTAAAATATTTGATGCTGCTATTAAACAGACAGGTCTAAATGGTAAAACTCACAAACAGGGTAATTATTGCCTCTTGCTCTCTTGAAATACTCTTCTCTTTGGAAAGAACATTTTTTCCAGGAAGATGTAGCAAACAGGAGTGAATCTGGAGAATTAAGGCTGTTTTAACACTTTCAAAATCCCGGCATAAGTCATACACTTATTGAGAGAGCAGCACACAGATGTGTGGCTCTGCAGAGTGTGTTTGCAGTCAGGCTGGCCTTGTCTTGCACTCGGAGCAGGGGAGCTGCATGGCACACAGTTGGCTTGCACACAGTTGTGTGCCCTTTGCAGCTGGGGTTCCACACTGAGGGTTCAGGGTTCTGTGCCATACACTGACAGAGCAGCTAAAATAAGTACATTAGAAAAGAGGAGAGGCTGGGGAAATTAAAGTTCTAGTCCAGTAGGAAGACCAACAGGTGGTATGGTAATAGCCTGCCTAGCTGAAAAATATCATAAGGAAAGAGTGCAAAGTCAGGCCATGTAGGTTTTTTGTTTTCAAGTCTTGTCACAGGTTTTTAAGAGCAGCTGATCCTGTCTATGTGCAGTTTACCTCTGTGAGGGGATGGACTCACACCTTACATAACTATGTCCTCGAGTTGTGCTGGGTGGTGTTGTCTTACCCAAAAAACAACTGGGCATGCTTTCAAGGGTGGTTATGCCACCCTATTGATGGTGTGCTGATTATATTTCTGGTTAATTATATTCAGCAGTGCGTCTCTTGAGCTGATCTTTGACACTCATTGTTATTAAGTGGCAGTCTTTGGAATATGCTAAAAGAAGTGCTTATATTTTATTTTTCTTCTTCAAGATGGAAAGAATTGAAACAGGGTGAACAAAAAAGTTACCTTATTTTGAATATGTATGATTTTATAGTATGCCCAGGATTTATATGATTTTAGATTTAGATCTATTTTGCCAGACAAAATAAAAATTAGTAATTGGAGAGTCTATGAATTAAACTGATGACAACCAGGGCAATGAGTTTTTAACAGGGAGTCTTTAAATATAAATTTAAATATTGGAAATCTGGGATCTGTTTCAGTACAGTATAGATCCACTGACTGATCTTTAATTGACTCAGATTTAGTATTTGTAGCAATTTAGCAGTAGCACCAAGGAGTTATGCACTAATTATTAATATTTAAAAGCAGAAAAAAATATTACATATGTTGCTTTTGTTGCTGTAGCTGGATTATTTCCAGTATCTGAGCTAATTTATTGAAGTTAGCTTTGGCATCTCCAGAATTTGTGCTACGGTTGACAGTAGAGTCAACGTCTAGGAGAAAGGAGGAGGAAAATAATTGAAGATTATCAGGTAAGAATACAAGAAATTCCAGTAGCATTAAGCTGTCACCAATGTGCTACAAAAACAATATTAGTATGTTCAGGAGTTATGCTGTAGTCATGGTTTGAGACATTTCATTACATTTATAGTTAAGAATTACAATCGATAGGTTGGATAGACTGTGACATTTAACTATATCTGAAAACCAGTTTATTCTTTTGAGTTTTCATTAAAAAGTAGATTGAACCAATATATATAATCAACTCTATGTGTAGTGGTATAAAGTTTAGAAGCAATGAAAACACATCAAAATTAGTAGTGCTTTGTAAAATATTAACTGCAGATGCCTTTGTTAATTTCAGGTTGCACTTCCACTTGTGGGAGATATGGGTGCTATACTGAAGGTAAATTTTTCAGAGATTAAATATAGACATGCTTTTTAAACAAACGTGCACTTGAGGACATCTATAGGTTCAGTTCTGACTTACAGGGCTAGCCTAAAATAGTATTGTGATTTTTTTTTGTTTTGTTTAAAAACTACTCAAGAAACACATTTTACAGAAATTTTACAAAAAAAGTGTTTGAACAGCTGGTGAGGTAGTAGCCAGCAAGTGCCTGTTCAGCACATCCAGCCCACAGTAATTGCTACAAATACACCCAGTTCTCCACTTTACTTTGTAGCATTAATTTCAGTAATATACCAAGTGGGGAAAATAGTCTAGAATTTCTAAGATATTATTTTGAAAAATAATGAAATTTGGAGGGTTCTGCAATATTCTGAAATGAAAATTGTGCTCAGGAGTATTTCAGTATGAAAAGCAAACATCATGTCTACTGTCCTTTATTAATACATATACTTAGGGTTTATTGACTTTCTCATTTCCAAATCTGATTTATTTTAGGTCTTTATTTTTATTTGTAATTGTACTAGTTTTTCTGCTGTACATGCTCTTATTGTCAGAGCTCTCTCTCTTGCTGCTTCTTTATGCCTCATTCTTCATTTCTCAGTGTTTTGCAGTTAGCACTTCTATATGACTGCAATTTAGCTGGCAAATGCTTCTCTCAGCAATGCAGGGGTCATTTACTTTTAAATAACTACAGATTTGAAACTGGAGAGAGTAACAAGTAGCCTTCATCTCTAACTAATCCTTGAAAGGAAGATGCTCAAACTTAAACACAGGTGTGTCTGGGACTATCCGAAGTAATGCTAAAAATGTGTTAGCATGATTTGAGTAGAGAGTGTGAGATGGGGAGGAAAGCAAGGGAGCCTCTCTGAACAAGGACATGGTTTAGAAGAGAGCAAGGACTGAAGAGAAGCTTTGGGGTAAAATGGAGGCCTGGTGAGAAAGGCAGGAAGAAAGCAGTGTGCATAGATTGGTCTGCATGGATCAGATCTATGTCATAAAGATATTTATTTGTCACTTTGTCTTCTGTCTGCTCCACAGGGTGATCCTGGCACAAGAGGTCCTCCAGGCATTCCTGGCAGAGAAGGACCAAAAGTAAGTTTTGAAGAGTATACTTTTCATTGCTTTGTTT
This sequence comes from Chloebia gouldiae, assembly GCA_003676055.1. Taxonomy (NCBI): domain Eukaryota; kingdom Metazoa; phylum Chordata; class Aves; order Passeriformes; family Passeridae; genus Chloebia; species Chloebia gouldiae. The sequence goes on from QUSF01000002.1 coordinate 24,600,646, forward strand.
ATTATTAAAAGCAAGAGGACAGATTCTTACCTTTGCAAGACTTGACTTTTTGTCTCATCCATATCCCTATGGCATTGGGCAGCCTAAAAGCCTAAAAGTGCAAATGATTTTTATGTTTCAAGCCTCTTCATGTGTTAGTTTGCCTTTTGTCTAGGTTGAGTGAGCAAAATAGCCTGGGTTGAGTCCCAGGCCCAGACAGCTTTTCTGTGTCATGCCTCCATTAAAGCTGTCTCAGATCTGACTGCCCAGCAGTGCATTTCAGGCGAGTCAGTCACACGAGAATCCTGCAGTGGAGAGGCAAACTCAAGTGTGCAACACAGAATCCTGCAGTGAAGAGGCAAACTCAAGTGTGCAACACAGAATCCTGCAGTGAAGAGGCAAACTCAAGTGTGCAACACAGAATCCTGCAGTGGAGAGGCAAACTCAAGTGTGCAACACAGCGGGACCACCCTGTGCCTTTGCACCTGCTCCCATGGGAGCAGCACAGCCATTTCCCTGGGACTTGACGTGTCACTGACATCAGTCCAAATCCCACTTCACTGGAATCAGATAAAAAGCCACATGGTTTGACATACAGATATCTCCTATCATCGGGACTAATTCCATGGAAGTCAACTTTCTCCATTTCAGCAAGCATTCAAACTCTTTGGTGTTAATGTCTCCATCTTAAGGTCTTTTGAGTATTTTGCCTCCTAGGAACAAACCACTCATTTCCTTTCACCTTGCTGGGGGGTTTATTTGAAATCTTTCAGATGGTTTTGAGCCTTTGCTTTATGTTTTAGGCACTATGGCTATAAGGGCATCATACTAGCATTTATTGAATGTATATAAAGTACCCTACATGCATGAAATTCATTGTTCTCTAATAGAAAACATTTGTTTTGTATGTTATGTTTTCACAGGGAAACAAAGGTGAACGTGGATTTCCTGGGCTTGTGGGGGAAAAGGGCGATGAGGTAAAATTTCTTCATTTCTACAGTGGTATCATTCTTATCTTAACCTGAGTAAAGACCTGGACTGAAAATGAAATGCACAGAATGTTATTTAGGTCTTTAAAACTGCTGAGATAGTAATGTAGGGCTATAAATAGCCCTTGATTCTGATTTTTCCATAGGATTGAATATTATAATTCAGTTAAATAACATCTATTTTATTTTCATTAGTGAATTTTTGCTCATTTGTATATTTTAAATCCTCACATACATTTAAGTGCTAATCTTTAAGGATATAGGATACAGCAACAAATAGGCTAATGCCAAATATTTTCAGAAAATACTTCATGTCTATAACATATTTGTTTTCATTTTGTTAGTTCCCCTTTAGAATTCACTTTTGAAAACTTTCCATTAAGCAAATAATCTGATGGGAACAGTAATAGCAGCAACTACTATTAAATGGAAATTGAAAAATATTTGAATAGGCTGAATTTAAAGTATTTACAATATTTTGCATCTTTTATTACATTCTTAGGGTTATTTTTATGTCTTTATATAGAAGGGGAAAAAAGCCAAGTGACTTGTGGTGCCAAATCTAAAATAGCTGCTATAGCTTTATTTTCAACTGAAATATTTGCAGTTAACATTTCAAGAGTGATATCAGTGCAAAAAAAAAAAAATCACCACAGCAGAAGCTATTAAGCAAATTAATCTGAACAAATTAATGAATTTCTTAGTGGCCTTAGCCAACTGAGGAGTTAAAATAAGTAGTCCATTAAAAAGTATATGGTGAGCATTTTGAAACTCCAAAATACTTAACTGTGATTAAACACATGCTGGTCTCTTTTAATTTAAGAGTGATGGTTACAAGACACAGCATCTAGAAAATGCAAAAGGAATTTAGAGTGTATTAATTGAGGGGTTTATAATTCTTTCTAAGCATTTCACATTTCTTTGGCACTAAGGCCATGATAATTTTAGAATTTTTAAAGAGTAGTAGAATAAGAGAATAGCTTTCCCAAAAAAAGGATCCTTGGCTTACAAAAGTACAGTTATATGTGGAAATAAAAGATGCAGCTCCTGCTACTGTTTTGCCCCAGAATGTAGCATGCTGTCAGTCTAAAGTATCATGTATATTTTTTTCTTTGGTTTTGTGTGATATATATATATATTTTACATATATATTACATATACATGGTTTTAGATTATATATAGAGCTCACACCTCATGTGCCTCCTGAGGTAGAATTCAGAACATATTCCCTAAAAGGATGGGACAGCCAAAAGCAGATTTTATTCAGAATGTTACTTAAAAATAAATAGGAAAGTAACACATACTTTGTGTGCTATATAGGATACCTCTAGCAGTCAGCCCTAGGAGTAATGAGGAATTAACAAAACAATTTTGACAATTCAAATACTATTAAACATAAATAAGATATTGCAGGGAATTAATAAGGTAATAAGGTAACAGCAAGTTTGTGACCGGCAGATTTTTTAAAGGAGTCTAGAGAAAATTCATTGTATATTTTTCATTAATGCTGTGTTAGTAAGTTCATTATTCATATGTTTCTTCACTTTTGAGAGCTGGTGAGCTGCCTTATCTGTGATATTTTCAGTGTTTTGCAGCAGCTTTTGATAATGATATGGTGAAGGTGCAAGTGAATCTTTTTTTTTGAGAAACATGTATGAAAGCATTTTAAAAGTAACTTCTTTTACAAATTTCAATATTTTTATTTTGATCATTTTATTAGAATGGGGAGAAATGGGAAGAAAGACAGAGAAGCCTACCTGAAGCCCTTTGAAATATGCTCATTAACTTCCATATGGTCTCCAATCACTCTTTAATCTTTGTTGAACTTGTTATCTTCATTTTCAAAGCACTTTTTTTTTCAGGGGAGTTTTTTTTTAATATTAGTAGTAAGAATTACAGAAGATATTCCTTTGGTTTCATATTAATTTTTCATATAAATCTAGCATCAGAGTAAAGGAGTTCAAAAGGAACAGAGAGCACATTAGCTGTTACCTTGGCACTTTGAAAAGCTGCAGAGGTGGATCAATGTTTTCTATGCGTAGGAGCAAGAAAGAAAAATCAATGTCTCTCCATCTCTACATTTTTGCTGATTTATTTCTCTCCAAAGTTTTGCCCTCAGTTTCTCCTGAGAGCACCAATTTCAGGGTTCCTGACCTCTGTGGCTTTCTAGGCTGCATGGAATGGCTCCTCGGCCATTTCTTCTTAAATACTGCATTTCAAATTAGAAATATGCCTTTTTTGTGAGGGGATTTTTCTTGTCAGAGGATAGACAGATGAAATTAATCTCTGCTTGGAAGAATCTATTTATCTTTGTGGATTATAGGGAGAACCAGGAGTGTTAGCTCTCACTTTCACATGTCTAAAATTGCACTTGAGCCTGGTGTGGCAGAGGAAGGATGCTCAGTGACATACAGGCTTGTCTCAAATCCCACCTCTATCTGCTGTAGTGAGTTGTGTTTAGTAAGTGGATACTGGAATCCATTGATTTTCAGACTATCAAATAGAATGCAAGCAGGAAAGTGGATCATTAAATGCTATGTAAAATGTCATGTTCAATTACCAAAAAGCCAAACCAAAAATGAGGCAGAAAGTACGATTTCATTTAGATAGCATGAGGTAATATTGAGAAGCCTGATTAAATGTGTTAGAAAAAAAAAAAAAAGAAGAAGAAAAAAAGCCTTTTAATAAAAGAAAATAGAAAATTAATCTCTAAGGAAAAGCTTGAAATGTGTTCTTATGTGCACAACTAAAGACAAAACTATTTCCAAAATATTGGCTAAAAATGTGAAAGGTTGAATGACAAGTGGTGTTTATTACTCAGGAAAGAAGTTGCCTCTAACCTGGTTCAACGATAACCTGGTTCTCTTCCTTGCCTTGTGGGGTGGTTAATTTTTTTAGCCATTATTAAAAATAATGCCTACATTTTAGAAGAAAATGCACTGTAATACTGGTAAAGTACTGCTGGACATGCTGAATGTAAGTATTTTTGAAGTATAAGTGGGAGAGGAACTAGACATGTGCTTTTTTAATCTCCAGGGTCTTCAAGGTGCTCCTGGACTGCCAGGTATATCAGGACCCAGTGGCCCATCCGTAAGTGTGTGGCATCACCTGTGATCTAATTTAGTTCTGTAGGGCTTGCTATAACTGCCTAGATCTAGTCCTTTCTTTTATCTTTTAGGAGAGTAATAATAAATTCTTACCCATTCTGGCTCTAGTGAAGTAAACTATACTGCTGTTGATGTTACTGAAAATACCATAATTGTCACGACTCAAAGTTTATGGAACTTAAATAGATTTGATGTTTTGACATTACTAGAGAATCTGTGAGGTTACATGATGTATGATGTGCAAACTTGCAGTGAAATGTGTATTTTGACCCGAGTTAGAATCATGTTAGTAATAAAATCTAAAAATAATTCCAGCTAGTCATTCTGGAAAAAAAGTTAGTGCAAAAACAAAGTAATTACTTGGTTTCACAATTCAAAACCAAAGAATGAGAAAAAGTTGACAATATTTAAAGACACTGAAATATATAATTAAAATTGTTGGTATTACTGGGAGAGGTCCTCTTTGAAATGTTTTCAAATATTCTTTTCTACATATGGGAATTCCATTAGTTAGTATGATCATTATCTGTTCCTCGGTTTCATGACAATACTAATACTTCTTTCAAAAATTGTAGCACATTTAAGAAGTTTAATGTGGAACACATGAATTTGCATTTAGCAGTAAAATGTGATTCTCAGCTGGATCAAGATGTGCCAGTTAGGGTCACCACATTTAATTTGCCAAGGTGAAAATGCAACAGTGAACATGAGTTTTACCCTTCAAAGGACTTGTTAGGAAGACACAGCTGTTGTATCAAAGAGAAGAGAAATATTTAAACCTGAAGGAGAAGTATAATTAGGTTTAAACTATCACCAAAAAGCATGTTTTAAGAACTTAGTGACACTGCAAAAATATTGTGTGTCATTTTTTTCCTAACTTATACAAACAATTGTGTGTTGTGCAGGGAGTGCCAGGAAGACCTGGACATCCTGGTCCAGCTGGTGCAAAAGGAGAAAAGGTATTCCTTCTTTTTATTCTTGGTAGAGGTCTGTGAAGGTTTTGCAATCCCATTACACATAACATAAAGTTTTGGGGGTCTTTTAAACAAGTGCAAAAGTGTAACAAGAATGTGGCAGACATTTCAGATTTTTATTTGTGTTTCACTACAAGTACTTTCCCTAAGCAGTGCTGTGCATATGGGCTTATATTTTGAATTGCAGTCCTTGTGGTATATTTAAGTTGCAGAGAATTTTCCTTAGGCATAACACATTATATAAGGTTTAAGAAAGTGAAAATATGTTTCTGACATAGAATATGACTAGTGACTTCTTGCTGTGCTTCCCATTCTTTTACCAATATTGTATTCAAAAGTAGTTGTACAAGCACTGAAAGTTATTGGGTATTCGTTAATCTGAAAAAATATGTAAGCTTCCTTTATACTTAATTTACACTCTCTTAGCACTGCTTTTTTTTCAAAAATTTACGTGCTCATTTATCAGGAGCTTGATATTATCCATTATAACGAAGAGGTCAAATTCATTCCTTAGATACCTCAGATCAGAGCAATACAGCAGAGACAAACTTTGCTGCAAAATACTTTCTGAGACAAGTTCTACATTTTGTGTATGAATATAGCTTTTCTTTCAGTAGTACTCTGGAATTTTCCAGGCATAGCACTGCCACATCCACATGTGGGATCTTAATTCCCTGCAACACTTTGATATGAATAAGAAAGAAAACTATTTTGTAAAGCTCTGAAATTATTTCAGTATAAAATTTGAATGAGAGTTGTCTCCTTGCAGATCACGGTAACAAAAATTTACCTCACTTATTTCCTTTTTATCTAACTGAATGCAAAACACAAAACTTTGATAGTTCCTTGTTCAGAATTCCAGTACAGGTGGGAATGAGAAGCCCCTGCTCTGCAGCTCATGTCTCATCATTCTAAAAGTGCAAAAGTCACATGGCTGAAGAGTAATGAAGTAAACTGAAATAAAGCTCCAGTAAATTTCTCCTCCGTCCTTCATCTGGGACACACTTGAGAACTGATCACATAATGTGCTTTCTAAAATAATAGGATTTTAATTCCCCATGAAGCTCTTCAAACCACTCTTGGGAGGCTGACAATTTCTAACAATTAGCAGGGCCATTTGGAAATTATCCTAGTATAAATGTTTAGTAAGAACTATATTTTTCTGCTGAGCTAATTATTGGCATTGAGCACTTTGCTTGATTTTTGCCACCTTAGAAATTTTAAATTTGTGACTTAAGTGTATCACTGACATACATTAAATAAGATCCAACAAAGCCAGTGAAAAATTCTGACAGGCTTGTTCCAAATTATACAGTGTATTTATCTGAATTGTAGTGATGAGATTTTTAAAAGATGTTTGGGAAATTTTATGTTGAAACCTTTGCAGCTCTCTACTACCCACAGACCCCATGATTCTGTTGGGGAAAAGCCTCAGCAGCTATGCTCTATATAATATAGGCAATTCAGTACACAACAGCAGAACAGGCCAGAGATACAGGTAACAATAGATGAATATTTTACAGCAAAAACCAAAAATATATTCATTTTTTCTCTCAATAAGGAAGATTGTTTAAAAAAGTTTTCAGTTATATTCAATATGTTTCTAAGTAAACTGAATTTCTGAAACTGTAGCTCTTCTTTATTTATGAATGATCAACTGAGGACTGGCTTTTGCAAAATAATATACAAAGCATAAAATGAATGTTAACTTTTATCTGCCAGTTCCTTAGAAATTAATATTAACAACTTTTTTTTTTTTCTTCCTCTCCCTCCTGGTACATATGAAATGTTTCCCAACCCGGGTTACCAGTGTTATTTTGCCATAAGGAAGTTACTACACATAAAGCAGCAAGTAACTAACAAAATAAAAACTAGTAAAAAGTAATGATTTATGCCTTCCCTAAAGCTAAAGCAGGAACATTGCAGGAGCATTTATTCTTGATATTACCTGCTCTTATTGACTGTATCTCTTGTTTATTGTCATTGTGGTCATCATAGCTTGAGTGTGGAATAGATGTGGCCAGTTCTAGTAAATGAGTTACATCAATCTCTTGCTGTACTAGGGTAGTGAAGGTTCTCCTGGGAAACCTGGACCACCTGGGCCTCCGGTGAGACATTTTGTTTTATATCTTGAGTTTATATTAGGAACAATATGCTTGTGGGTAAAATGCAATGTAATATAAAGAACTGAGTGTTGGTCTAATAAAGATTAATATTGCATGAAGGTAACAGTGTCCTTTTTCTAAAGGTCTCTGTACTCCATTTTTTTCCTCACAATTCATCACTGTTAAATTCATCACCGAGTAAGTTCAGATCACTTAAACCCTCTAAGAAACCCACTCAAATTAGTTAACCTTGGTATCCAATATTATTAGAGTAAAATTGACAGGTTGGATACCTGAGATCAGAGAAGCTCGGGAATCTAGGCAAAGTCTGTAGAACTCACTGGACTCTAAATTAAGTGGAATAGTACCTAACACCAAAATTTATTCTGGAGAATTATAATAATAAAAATCAAAATATAATGCACGCTGATTTACAGGTTTCTTGGTTTGTAATTCTTAAAAAAGTACCAAACTGTGTTGGTGTGTCTCTTATGTTCTTCGAGAATCTGGACTCTTTGGCAAATTGAGAACAAAAAGGATACCACAGCTTTGCTGAACTACAAGACTTGAACAGGGCAATAGGTCTGCCTCTTTAATTCATAAGTGACACTTACTTGATTTTTATGCTTTAAAGGGTATGCCTTACAATGAAAGAAATGGAATGAGCAGCTTATATAAACTGCAGGTATTTCTATTTAATGTTAATTGCTTTTTTTTCAATCCCCACCCAATTTTATCTCAACTCAACTTTTAACCTTGCTGTTGCAGGGGGGAGTGAGTGTTGCGAGTTATCCAGGTCCACCAGGACCTCCGGTAAGTGCTACCAGAAATCTCATTTCTAGTAGCTAATGACATAGAAACAGAGGAGGGTTAGTTGCATGGAATTTGATTTTATTTATGAAAGATTTAAATAATTATATGATTGGTATGTAGCATGCATACTGTGATTTTATGTTTGCCAAGGACTTTAACGCATTTTGGAGACTGGTTTATTTTGATTAAATCATTTTATCCTAGCAAGTAAAGGCTGCAGAAATGGTACATAATTTGGTATTGGACTCTTTAGTGAAAGTATTTTTATACTAAAAATGTGTAATATTGTACTTATAGTTCATGGAGGCATAGTTTGAAAAGGTTTTGTAGTGAATGAAATTTGGTGCCAGAAATGGGAAGCTCAGTAATTCTGATCTCAGTTCTGTCACTGATTCACTACATGTAGCTACATTGCAAGAAAATGTGTAAAATTAAGAATTATATTGTGGAAGTAATACAGGGCTGGTGTCTTTTACACTGCATGCAACACCTTGCATCTGGACATTGTTGCTTTGGTTCCATGGAACTAAAGATGTTGTGCATTTATTTACATTCTCCTCCTTTTTAGCACCATATGCAAGTTCTGTTTTGAGATGACTGTTTCTTTGGTAACCACAGTTATGGGCTGGCACCAAGCAACAGAGCTGTCTTTCTCTGTATTCCAGAACAGCAAAACAAACCCCAAAATATTACTAAGATTTTGTACAGAATTAATCAGCTGGGACTGGAATGAATAATGATTCTAAATGCACTGTATTAGCAAAGTATACTCATAATCCAGTCATTTAAAAAACCCATCTTATCATATAACTGTTATTCTTTAAATGTGGCTTGCTTTTTTGGGTTTTTTTGCAGGGTCCAAAAGGGGATCCTGGAACAGTGGTATGTATTTATTTTTTGGTTTTGATAGAGAATTCCCCAAATAGTTTGACACATGGTACTTCTGAAGGACAATAAGAAATCCAAACTTCTCAGCAGTGACAACAAATCATGGAGTTGTAAGAAGTTTTCTAAAACAGTTTACAAATTTGCTTTCAAAAAATTCACAAAGCTTCTATTTTTGTTTCACCATAATGCCTGGAAGCTGAATACATCTTTCTGTACCAGCACCTAATTCTGTAATCCTGTATTACATCTTTCATCAAATTTACACCATTGAGCCAAATACTCACACAGAGCCTCTGGGAAAAGCTTAACTTGTAAATCAGTGAAATGAGGCATAACAAAATCTGTTTACCTAAAAACTGGTTAGCTGTTTTTGTAATCTCAAGTAAAATAAACTGCTGTTGCTTGCTCTTCAACATTTCCAATGTTGATTGAAGAAATTCTAATGTATGCAATCTTTTAATTAAAAAAATATTTTAAACAGGGAGACCCAGGACCAATGGGATTACCAGGACTGGAAGGACTCCCAGGGGAAAAGGTAGGACTCTTAAAAAGATGGCATGATTTCTTAGTAGGCACTATCTATAACTAAATGTTTTCTGAAGCCTTGGTTCGTTTATTTTTCGTGTGTAAGTTAATGTTTCTATAATAAAAATATTTTCATACTTATTTATATTTTCCTTTTTTGCTTTAGCATGGGTGTAAATAATATACTCACCAAACATAAAATTTCAATTTCTGCAAAGGGAAAATTTTTGTAGGCGGCCTTGTAATGTTTTTGGTAGAATACTACCATACTTGATAGTAATATAGTTAGTACATACACTGTCCTATGTATGGTTCCTGTTCCCTCTTGAATATCATCTTATGTTTACAGTCTCTCTGTCTTGTTCTGAGCCTTTTGCTTTCTAATTTTAGAGTCTGATTATGAATTTAAAGAAAAGCTTTTTATAAAAGGCTTAAAAAGTCAAGATTTTGGTATTCATTTCTAAATTGGGAAAGTACAAAACATTTAGCAGAGAAGTAAAAAAAAAAAAATCTGTAAATAGGTTTTCTGTCAGCAAAATCAGTTTGATTTTTGCCGTATCTTCTTTTTGCCATATTTAGAAAGAAAAAAAGAGTAAATTTTTATGAAAATGAAATGTTTTTCAGCTTTTGGAATTATGCTATTAAATTACTTCATGCAAAAGTACTTTTCTTAGACTTATTTTTCATCACAAAGAAATGTAAATTAAAAGTTTCCCTCTCAATATCACTGTGCATTCCTCCTACTTATTCAGTCAGTAACAAGGTCTAAGGTAGGTATCTATACTAGGTGCTTAAATTACATGAGATGGTTCTTGTTCTGGAATTCTACAATTTACAAGCAATTAAAAACTAGTCTGATTTCAAAATGAACAAGCACAGGGAGACATTACAGGTCTAACTGAGACAAAGTGGGTACAGGAATTAAATAAAGGGAATAGGCAATGGATCAGATCATATAAACCAGCCGAGTGAGCGTTTGGCCCTCTCCCAAAGTAAAAATATTGTTTCCTTAACTAAATTTGGTCAGAATTTCACATTTGTGGTGCAAATAAGTGATCAGAATGTCAGAGCCTGACAGTCCCAACAGTATAGTGCATGCCAGATTTTAATTTAGAGCCATGCTGCTCCTGTGTGTGGCAGAATACCATCTTCTACAGACAACACTGGCTGTAATTTCATTATAATTTCATGAACTGCCTTTAGAACTTCATGTCCTCTGGGTAAAATGTCCCCTCCCTCAGCTGTGCTGGCAGTGGCTGGTGCAGCTGCGCTGCAAGCCAGACTGCTGAAAGGACCAGAATAACCCTGAAAAGAAGAAAAAAAAATGTTGCAAGGGAAGTGTTAGGCATTTATAGCTTCTAGGGGAAAAACAAACAAACAAAACAAACAAACAAACAACTAGCTTCATAGCCAGCATGTAGAGAAAATACTACAAGTCCTGGGTCTGGAATAACCACTGGGCAGAGTGCAGGGCTCCAGAGTGCGTGTCCTGCCTGCTGCAGGCACTCGGTGCTCCCCACCCGCTGCTCCAGAGGCGCTGGCTGTGTTCCTCACCGGGTGACTGCTGCCAGCCTCCGGAGCAGGACAGGCTGAGCTGTGTCCTCTAAGCTGCTTCCTCCCAATGCCAGCTCACACATGTATCTTGTCAGCTGTTACCCTCTGTGTAAGGGAGTTAAGTGTTCCTAATCAACTGCAGTATCGTTGTGTACCTGAACAAAATTGTGAGGATGAGACAAACCACCATTACTTATAAGAACAGAAACCAGAAATCATAAAATTCTTGGGGCTCTTATGCAGAACACAACGTGGCTGTAGCTATGTTTACAGAGCTTTAGTACATCTGCTCCATAACCCATAACATAAACCCATCTCAGAAAAATACTGTCCTGTTAGTATGGCTTCAACAGTGACTGGGGTTTTCTGCCATAAATTCAGAAAAGAGGAGCCTGATTTTTTGACATTTGTAACCAATGTTACAGTAACAGAGCGTAGTGTTGCCGACCAACACATCAGCAGTGGGTAAATACTTCTGGGTAGAGTTTTGCCACTTGTTGAGCTCTATCTGTCTGCTTTGGATTACAGTACTGTCAAGAAAGATGAATTTGTCCCTGTAACTTGTCAGTTCCTGCCAAAAAAACAACAGTGTCCTAGCTTAAAGCATAGATGAAGGTGGCTCTGTGCTATAACAAGAACCCTTGCCCAGGGCCATGGCACAAGCAGAGGACATTGGCTTGTAGTAAATGAATAACTGGGTAGCAGGAAAGCAAAAACTTCTTTGAAAGATACATCTTAAATATGGGTATGTTGATATGAAAGTGAATTACCCTGTGTAAATTTTGGTTATTGCCATGACCCCAAATTATAATTATTTGGAGAACTACAGATAAGTCAGGGACTTTCCATCCCTTTTCAAGAGAAGTCTTATGCAGAAACAAAGGGAAACATTATATGAGAGAACCTAAACAAAGGATTTTGGTTACTTGCTCAAGTCTGTATAATGAGCCTGTGGCACAGATAAATATTAGCATTTAGCCTGGCTCTTGTCCTCATTTTCAGTTCACTTCCTTGGGTTTTAATGGGAATCCATCAAGAAACGTCTGGTTTGATTGCTGTAGTTTAAACATAGATTTATCTTTTCTTTAGGGTGACCGTGGACCAGCTGGTGCACCGGGGGTGTCAGGGACACCGGTATGTTTATTCTTTAAAGAAAACTCTGATTTTAAAAGCTGAAAAAACAGGTCAAGCAAGGTGCTGAGCTATAATCTCAGTCACTGTGGAACACCAGTGCTTGGCTTATGTTTTATTCGTAGGTATGAAGATTATGGGTTTTCTCTAAATAAATTAGAATTTTAATAGCAGCAAGGGTTCATATTACTATTAAAATGACAAGAGTGAGTGGAGTGAATACATGATAAATCTGGAATTCAAAGCTGCGTAAGCTTAATTAAGAAATGTAGACTCTTCTCATTGCCTCTGTTTAATATAGATAAAGACATTTTTTGTGTTCCTGGGCATGAACAAATTTCTGAGCATCTTTCTATCACAAAGAAAAACCATGAACATTAGTTATTGCAGCCCACAGGGATCTGCATATCAATTCAATCAAACATTTGCTTTAGGGGACTGCTTTGTCAGCTATTTAGATATGATATTCAGAGAAGTTTCTGAAAGTCATAGAGGAACTTTGTTGTAGGTGAAAGTAAAAGTAACTAATAATAAATTGAAATTATAATTATTCCTAAAGGAAATGAAGATATTAGATTGCATTCACAGTTTAATAAAAAAGTTTATCCATATTTCAGGAGGCAATATGGAGTTATTTATATGCAAATAGATTTATTATTAAATTTTGGCAACTACCGATACATTCAGGAGCTGTTTAAATTATAAATATGTGTTTCATGAAATAAAGAGAAGCATGTGTCTGCACACTCCCATTTCCATTAGCCACTGATTTAGTCTATTTACTGTGAGTTCCAAGAGAGAACATAATCTCATGTCATTGGGTTTTCCTAAAAGAATTGCACATTTATGGGGAAAAATATTTCTCTGAGTTTTATAGCAGATGTAAGAATTTCAAAGTTTGTTGTCCTGAAACAGATTTTACACTGTTAATAATAACACTGCACAGTTGTGTATGTCCTATGAATTTCCCACTGGCTATGTCCCAAGTTATTGGATGTTCTTTATTCAAGGTGGATAGAAAATATTTGATGAGGTCCCTTCTTCACTGATGGAGCTGCATTCTGTTGACTATATTTAGTTCTAATAAAATCCACTGAGATAAAATATTTCCCCCTGAAATAAATTGTTTTCTATACATTTTATGCTAAGGAGTTTTAATCAACAAAATAGTAGATATGTGAGACAAATTATTTTCAGTAGTCCAGGGGGAGTTTAAGATGTATCTACATATCTTGCTGGGAAAGAATTTATCTTCTGTACCTGTCATTATTCCCTAGACTGAGTAGTGGAACAATTTTCCCATATGGGAATATAAACCTCTTTTTTTCACTTTGGTGTTTTGCTGAGATTTTTAGGGGAGCTTGGACTGAGATCCTGCAAGCATTGCCACCAATGCCTATTTCAACACAAACCCTCAGTCCTGCTGTTCCCTGATGGGTTTGGTGCTGATGGGTTTGGTCTCTCACTTGTACAAGGCACCTGAGAATCTGCTCTAAGGATACTTTCAGGAAATGTAGGTTCAAGTTGTTAAAAGAAGGGCATCCTACAAAAAACAGACATTTAAAATCAGTATTTAAATGATGTCATAAGAGAGGATTGTGAATTCTGGCAGGGTGAACATAAAATGACAATAAAACTGGCCAAAAAAAAAAATCACAAAAAAAATTTGCAAAAGGTGTTGAGTCAGTAGTAAAGTCATGCACCAAAAAAATAAAATTCAGGACTAGAAATTACCTGAAGGAAAAGATATTGATTTTACATATACACTGAAAAACTTTGATCTATGACTTCTCCAGGTGGAAATCACGGTGTTGTAATAGAAAATTTCATAAAAGCATCTCAGTGTTCAGGAAGGGTAAACAAAACCAAGCAACTGAATAACATTTAATTCAAGAGCCTGTTCATTAAATATGACAAAAATCCTGTAAAATATTTCTTTTTGCTTTCTTAAAGCATTAATGAGCAACACCGTGAATATTTCTCTCATATATATATTTTTTATATATATTTTATATATTTATATATATATATATATACTCTTATTTTGGATATAGGGAAAAATTTTACTTGGCTTCCTAATAACATGAATCTGTAATATTCTCTTTTTTCAGGGAAAGCCGGGATCTCCTGGGTCCCCAGGGTTGCCAGGAGAACCTGTAAGTGCAGATTTGAGTTCTGGATTCTTATAATAGCAAACAAATATTTCAGACACCTAATGCAAGATTTTTCATGCAGATTTATATGTGTGTTTTCTTCTTTCTTAGGGTGAAAGAGGACCTATAGGAGATATAGGCTTCCCTGGTCCAGAAGGGCCACAAGGAAAACCAGTAAGCAATTTTATACTGAATATATATTTTGTAACAAAAATATTTTAGTTTATTGGAAGTTACAAAAGAAAGGACATTACTTCTTGCTTCATGTTAGAGCAGATAATATGTGAAGAACACACAGAACTGCACTGCTCAGTATTAACCATCCAAAAAAGAATTCTTGGTATTGTGGTGTTTTAATAGTTAATGTTACTGAGATGTTGCCTTTAAAGGTCTTATGAAGGTCATTTGGATCTTGTTGATATAAAGTTTCCTCTTGTACTTTTTCCAGGGGGGAGAATGTGAACCCAGAGACTCAACACAGTCAGTAAAGGATGGGGTGACAGAGTAGGTTCTCAGTTTCAGTTTAGATAGAGAAGTGTGTGCTTCATGGCTGAATAAACTTTGAGACTCTTCTGTATACAGGTGATGCAGCACTGCAGCTGAGGCATTTACTGTTCACTTAGGAGATGTCTAATCTGCTCTCTTTATGTAATAAAAGTGTGACAGCAGTGTAGTCAGCACTGTCTGAGCTAGCTGAAAAAACCTAGTTTATATTCTAGAAGGGGTTCAGGAAGGGTAGTGCAGGACTCATTATCTCCCCTGAACCTTGGTGTTTTGGGGATGAGCATGAGCAGCAGACCTTTGCAGCTTGACAGCACATCTCCATGTTATACTTCTGCCTGAAAAAAGACACAATTTCTGTAGCTACAGCAGCAAATTAGCCCAAAGTGCCTAATCTCTGCAAAACTCCACTTTGGAGTATATGAGGAGAAAGAAATATTCCTGCTTCTCTGCTCATACAAGTCATCCTTTCTCACTCAAACAGCTGGGAGTTTTCTACATGTGCAGATCCATAAATATCCCACTAAATTAAACACTGCCAGAGCATTTATCTTGCAATTATCTGGCATTGTACAATTGTTAATATATTCTACATTATTTTGGCCCATACCATCTAGGACTCCCAGATCATGCCACATTCCAGTCTGGAGTATAATGTGGGTCTGGAACAGTTTCCAGCTATGAATGCAACCACGTTCTTTGGGGAAGGAAATATCTTTAACCCTTTAGACCAAAACTGTGCCATACTACAAGTCCTAACAACCAAAGACTGGATCAGGATTTGTGATAGTAAGGTATAATCTCTGTAAGAGCAAAAGGGTAATTCAGCACCATGGCCAATATCTAGAATAAAAGGAATCTCTCCCATGGTTGTATTATGACTAACTGCTACTGAAAAAGTGCATGTGCATGTACACAAATATTCCAAATTTGCAAAATTTCCCTATAATTTGTCATTTAAAGCTCTATGATCATTATATTTGGTGCACATCTTGATGCTCTTTGTATTTCTATATTGTAGCCACACAAATTGCTGCTTCTGCAGCTTCAGAACATTCACTGATACAGCACTAAACACTGAGCTTTACTCTTCATACTTTAAAAACACATAACCATATTAATTTTTTTTCTTAGGGAATCAATGGAAAAGATGGATTACCAGGTCCTCCGGTAAGAAAAAATGCTTTTTTGTATTTTATTCCTTACAGAAATCACAGCTGTTAATTCAAGGCAGTTGCTTTCCATTCTGCTAACACATGAATACACAACAAATCTTTCAACTGATCAATTTATCTTTTTTCAAAAACCATTTCTCAGGGTGCTGTGGGGAGACCAGGAGATAGAGGACCCAAAGGAGAACGTGTAAGTCCCTATTATGATATTTTTTTCTCTTTTTACTGAGCATATAAACACCTCATCAGCACCTATCTTATAGGCAAAATCAAGAAATTAATTCTCTGTGAACTTCAAGCAGTCACGTAGACATCTAAGAGGTTTAGTTCTAGACACCTCTTCAAGGAATTAGAGTTTATTTGGCTTCTGCATTTAGAGGAAAACCACATTTTATAGACTTTCTAACACAGTTGGCCTGGACAGTGTAAATTGATCAATAGGCTGAAAATTGGAAAGCAGATAATGCACTTGTGCTGTTGTCAGACTTTACAATAGCTATGATCTTGCCCTTTCTATGTCATGTTTTATATAAAACAAGCTTGTCACACTTGGGCAGCAGAAATGACAGTGCAGTGCCTGACTGCTTCCCAAACTCTGCAGACATTTGTGTTCATGGTAGCAAGGTCATGGTGGGCAGGAATGATTATGGGAGCTGCGAGATGAGGTTATATCTATATACATATATATATGGTCCTCTTATAACATTCCCAAAGTCTTGATGTCCTAATCACGTGGCTACCACATTTATTTGATGATTCAGAGAAGTATCTCCCAGTTTAATCTGGAAAAGGACATGCTGCTTTATGACACTGAAAAGACCATGAGGGTTTAACAGTTATTAAAATTATCCCTTAAAAAATTAACTGTTTGCAATGTTCTGGTTTTGCTTTTAAAGACACAGGTCTGCATCTGTGGGAGAGATTGCAATGATTACAGAAAATAAAGTCAAGGTTTTCTTGCAGCCATTATTACTGCTGCTGTACAGCATGCTCCTTCAGTTTGAGACCAGCTGTTGTAGTTAAAGAAAAGAGTAGCATCAAAATTGGAAGGACAGAATAAAACTCTCAAAGTTTTCTTGTCCAATATGAGAATGTCCTCATAGAATCTATTTTAAGAAAGAGTAAGCCACATGGGCTGAAATATATCCTTTGAGTGACTAAACACTGCTGTTATTACTACTTTATAAAATGAATGACAGACTAGTTGAAAACATTTTTTATACCAACCAGTTTTCTAGTGATTTCAACAGGTATAATTGCTTGCTCATTTTTTGCTGTTATCTGCATACCTTGATCACAGATTGTGAACCTGCTGGAGTAGAGCAGGTAGAAACACAGGAAAACAGCACTTCTCTCTGGACAGAATTTGGTACAAGATAAAATACAAGAGATAGGAGGACGCTAGAAAGGAGAAAGGCTGAATAAAGCAGCACCTTAGGCAGAGATCACAAAACACAAATGTTTTGTACAATTCATAGTGGAGAGTTTAAAGAGGAATCTAGAGGAATATATGACCTAGTTTATGAATTTTTACAAGGACCTTTTTCAAAACACAAAGAAAACACTGGAGGCAGTTAAAAATTGCTTGTTTGAAAAGTTGCTGTAGTATTTGATTTGCCTCCTACACACTGGCAGCCTGTAAAACGTGGTCTGTTTAGAAGAAAAGGATCATCTTCACATTGGCATAGCACCATGATTCTAGAGAAACCTGCCTTTTTCTTTATCTCTGGTAGAAGAGCGATCTGTACCTACTCTGCAGGGTTATAAACCACAGAATCATGGAAAGGTCCGGGCTGAATGGTACCTTTAATCATCAAGTTCCAACCACCTTGCCATGGGCCTTTCATCAGACCAGGTTGCTCTAAGCCCCATCCAACCTGGCCTTAATATACTTCCAGGGTTAGGGCATAATTTGGATAATTTGTTCCAGTTTCTCACCATCCTCATAGCAAATAATTTCTTCCCCATAACTCATCTAAACTGACTCTTTTTCAGTCTGAAGCCATTAGCTCCTTATCCTGTCACTAAAATTCTTCTCCAGCTTCCTCCTAGTATCTTTGGGTACTGGAAATAACTTAGATTAACTATAATTTTGTGTAAATTAAGACATAAAATAGCAGGCTTCTAAGGAAAGTTACAGGAAATGTCCTGGTGTCTTTTGCCTGTGTGAATTTGAGCACCTGAATTATACCTATGCCATAATTGATATTTCTAGACCCTTGTATAAGGGCTAAAACCTTTCTGTACTCAAGTTCTGTCCTTGAAAAGAGGATAGCACAAGAGTCAAGCTATTATTTTTGTAGTCGACTTCGACATTAAAAGTGTAAGAAAACAAAATATATTTTCAGAGATGGGATTCAGCCTGGAAAATCATCTTCCCTGCATAACTCAGTCTGTTTCTGAACAGGCAAGAATTTTCTCTTTAGCATTCTCAAGTGACTTTTCAGTCTTGTGCAATGGTTTTCTGTCTGCTTTTATTTTACACAGGGAGATCAGGGTATTCCAGGGGACAGAGGTCCGCAGGGTGAACGAGGGAAACCTGGCCCATCAGGAGAAAAGGGGGATGCGGGTCCTGTTGGCCCTCCAGGAAACAGAGGCTATCCAGGATCACCAGGTCATCAAGGTCCCCCAGGTTCACCAGGACCCCCAGGGTTTTCAGTAAGTAAATATAAGTTTATCTTAGTTGCTTGTGGATTCAGTTATGAAGGTAACACGGGCTGAGCAATGGAAATTCTACTGAGAAATAGCACAGTATTAGAAAAAACTAAGGATTTCTCTCAGATAATTTCAGTGTTCATTTAAGGTGAAAAAAATATACTCACATGATCAGGTGATTATTTTTAATTATCTTT
The DNA here is from genome assembly GCA_003676055.1 of Chloebia gouldiae. Classification (NCBI taxonomy): domain Eukaryota; kingdom Metazoa; phylum Chordata; class Aves; order Passeriformes; family Passeridae; genus Chloebia; species Chloebia gouldiae. The sequence continues at coordinate 24,619,389 of QUSF01000002.1, forward strand.
TAAAACATTTGCTGTGGATAAGCTTTAATTATTTATTTATTTAGTTCCTGCACATCAATATGGCTAGTCAGTATAGTTAATTTTCATGTTTTTCATAAGATTAAGAGCTACAGTCTGAATCTTTGCAACTGGGAAAGAAAAGGAGGCAGTCAAAATTGATTCTCATGAGAAGAGAAATCAGCATTTAAAAAGACAATGAAATGCTGCTTGCCAGTTTTAGATATCTTTATTTGTCTGCATGAGCACACAGGCACACACATCCATGTTATGGGTTCTTTTTCACCTCAGTTAAGTAGAGTAAAGCTCTAAAACACTTTTCCAGTGAAGTTACTGGTGCCATGGTTCTGTTCTGGTCAGCAGTGCATCAGAGCAAGTAGTCACCAGGGCAGGTGAGAAGCTGGCAGATGCTATGCAAAAGTACAGCAGATTTTTGTCCCTGGACATCCTTACTGTCTTGTTCCATTCTTATCACATCCTTGTCATCTTGGCAGCTGGGAGTGCTTCTCCCACTTCATGCCACTAGTGTCTTTACAGTATTATAATGTATTTGTAGTAAAGTGGCCTTTGCAGTAAAATAAATAATACAAATATATTAAAACACTTATCTGTTGGTGAAAGGTTTATATCTGTAATGCTACTTTGAGCATTTCTTATTTTTGTAGCATCATAAGGTGTCCTCTGTATATTCCTTCTGATATATATCACCTTTCTTTTTCCTCATCAGGTTGATGCAATTTCACTTGAAGAAATAAAAAAATATATCAAACAAGAGGTTCTTAAGGTGTTTGAAGGTAAGAAAAGGGAATATTATACAACTAAATCTGAAATTCTGCTCTAAATTTCTTGACAGGTCATCTAACTTAGCTTGGACTTAGCAGGTACCATGTTGCTGTAGCTATGTTTAACAAGTCTACTTTATGTGATTCTGTTGGAACAATGAGAAGGTAGAGTATCTGTTAAACAGAGTATTTCCTTATGTAAAAGGTTAGCACTGAAAGGTAATCTGCTCCAAATCATAATAGCAAACAGAAGTATGTGACATTGTAGTTACACATATGTATCATATATTACTGCAGATACTGTTTATCTACAATATACCATTAAGATACTGAAGTGTTACTAAAGCACAGACCATAGATATACCTAAGTATTTTGCCCACTTAGTGGCTGACTGTCTAAATAAGAGAAAGGTTCAACAGCCTTCAGTCACATAGGTCTAAATTTCCGTGCAGTTTTCTCAGCAAATATCCCTGCTGAATTCCACAACTCCCTGCCAGACCACCATTTTCTGGCACAGTTTTAGACAAGTACCAGATTCAGCCAAGGCCTTTGTATTATGTAAGATTTCTTAGATGAGTCCTTACTCTGAAAATGAAATGTTTTTCTTCCCCAGCATTCCTTTAGTCATGGTAGAAAAGCTGTGATTCAGATAGGTTTCTGAAACAAGATTCTTCTTGAACACCCCTTAACAGTAGCTGCTCTTCCATTGCAAAATGCATTTCTTATGTCTTCAATATGCTTTGTTATTCTGTCATTAATATTTGTGGACAAAAGCCATCTTTAAGAGATAAAAGAAATTATATAAAGCTTGAGACTTCTTAACCTGTTCAGGCAATTTTTCACTTTATAACGAAGCTATCATTTTGTGTATTATCACCTTTCCCCAGGATGCTACCCCGCAGAGTTTGACCTACTATGTATTTCAAGAGCAGTTTGTTGAGTGAAGTAACCTCTTTTCCCCATTCAAATAGAATGGTAACAAATATTTAGTCTATTCACAAAAAGAAAGCATTATAAGGTTCCCTGCCTACAGGGAATAAAGTAGTTTTGCCTTTATAGCTATCCCATTTTCTACACCTTGCTACTGTTCACAGATTTTCCAGTATTGGCATTGTTTCATTTTGTTTACTTTCTATCACCTTCCTCCTTTTTTGTTTTTTTCCTTAAATCTTAAAACTCCACCACTGTAAATATCTGCTAAATTGTGGAATTTTTAGGGGTTTAATCTGGTATAAATGAGACAGAGCCAAGGTTAGTACCTATTTTACCTACCTCTAAGGAACACTAAAATATTACCAAGGGCACTTTATCCCACTATGAACATTTCTATTCTGAAATATCTGCAATTAATAATCTTTGCTGAGTGCTTTCAGGTTTTTTATAATTGTTTTTAGGGTTCCAGCACATTCCAAGAACAGTTCACGGTATTTAATCTCTATTTTGCAGTTTAATATGAGTTACAAACATATAAGGTAGCCCTCCATCAGTGTCTTCAGTACTAATTGTTCTGTCTATGTGTTTTAAGTACTCCCACAAGCAGGAGTAAGAAGTCATTTGAAATATTGGAATATGTTAGTAATAGAGAGTAGTAATATAAACTTTAATGGAAATTTATTCTGAATATTTCAAGGGGTAAAGACTCAGACATGAATCTGAGTTGGAACCAAAGGTTTCAGTGCTTATTGGAGCATTTAATACCTTGACATTAAGAAGAATTAAACACTCTACTTACAGAAACTTTAGCTGGGGCTTTGGGATTTTTTCCCCCTTTTTTGCTAGCAGTTGTCTTACCAACTCTTTCTTGTGTTTAATGAAGAAAGGATGGCTCAATTTGTATCCCAGCTGAAGCTGCCTGCTGCAATGCTTGCCTCCCAAGCTCATGGAAAACCAGGGCCCCCAGGAAAAGATGGGTCACCAGGACCACCAGGAAAGGATGGTTTGCCAGGGCCACCAGGAGAACGTGGAATTCAAGGTAGGGATTCCAAAATATGCCCCTTTTAGTTGTACCTTGAAATCCTTATACACTTGCTAATGTTTATTAAGTAAGCCAGGATTACCTATCTAGCTTTCTAATTATTAACTTTTAAACTTATGTACTTATGTTTTTCCAGACCACATCTAAATATTAACCCATAGTAAATGTGTGGATTTTACTGATTAAAAACTCCTAATCAGTGCATTCTATTCTAATCAGTTATAAAGTTAATTATTGACAGATATCTAAATCTGACAGAACTACTGTTGCAGTTATTTTTTTTCCACAAAATACTTGAATAAGGAAGAAAAACAATGCCAACGCTCTTGCTATTTAGATTCATCTTCATATTGAGAGGCCATCTTATTTAAGAAAGAAAATTTGATTTCCTAGTCTGACTGCTCTCAGCTCAGATCCTAAGAAAATACAGGGCAGAAAAAACTGAAGAAAAATATTCTTCTTTAAGAAGCAGTGAAAACTGAAGTATTACTAAATGAATTCTTCTTATGGTGAAGGAATCTATTTTCATTTTTAAAAATCAAACTAATCAGTTTTTCACTAACTTAAGGCATCTACTATACCCTGAACAGTAATTTATGCATTGCAATGCACCTGGACAGTATAGGATTCTCATTTCTGTGAACTCTTTTACTGCAAAATTAGCTCTGAGAGATCCAGATTCATTGTAGTTGTGCTCTGCTGTAGAGCCAGCCTTTCAGACATTAAAAGGAAGAGGAGAACAGACTAGAAGGAAAAAATAATTTATAGATGAATAATATTTTGTGGGTGGGTAACATGTAATTTGCAGTTTATCTGTAGGTAGTTCTTTATTATCTTTTGTTAGTTTGGTCTGCTCTGGAGTCAGAGCAAGTCAGACTGGAATGAAGAACATGCCAGAAAAGCTGAAGATGTGTGGATCCTAAAGCTATCAGAAGAATAAGGACTTACTAACACTGATAAGCGCAAACCACTGACAGAAGCTTGAAAAATGTGATGAGCTCAGAATGAGAAGAACAAGAATAAAGGATCAAGGAAAACAATAAAAGGCTTAGAATCTTACAACACTGACTTCATCGTTACCTAAATATTCAGATCACTGCAAACAGTCACCTTCAATGTCAGTGCCAGATTGTTCAATGATGATGTATATACTGGATAGTCTCAAACACTTCTGGGAAGAGAAACGTTGCACTAGGTTTCATTTCCAGCTAGTGATCATCAAGACTAAAAGATGATAGCTATGCTTGCAAACAAAAAATCTGCTTTTCCATACCTTATACTTAAGTAAAATAGTGCCCCATGTACACAGGATTTCCATTTGTTTTACCAATACACTCAATACTTGTTTTTCATTAGTAAAATGTAAACTAAGTGAGAAGCCTTTAATTCTCTGATACATCAGAAGATATAAAAAATTGCACTTCCAAGGAAAGAAAACCAAAAATTTGCCTTGCCTCTTATTTATACTGCGAATAAGAGACTGTCCTGTAAGAGGTGCACACGTACATGTACCCTTCACGCCTTCCCCAGTTGTGCCTGTGCATGTTACTGCTTTGTGCCAAGAGTAAAAAGAAATTCAAATCTCTGAGCAGATTTAAAAGTATCTTTTTATATTCCAGCTTGTCTTCAGCCATATAATACCTAGCAAACAAGACTTCTTGGTGAAGCACATTACGTGCATGTGTGGCTGGGCCCTTTAAGGTAGCATGCTGTGTGCACAAGTCCTAATACAGACTTGGTATGGACTGATAGACACTTATTACATTTCTCACTTGGGTGTAGGCCAGACTGCAAACTCCAGGGATTTGCTGTGTGCAGTAATATGTGGCAGAGTGAGCCACTTGTCCCCACACAGGCAGTGAGAAGTAGATGCTTTCAGCAAGCAATTAGCAGGACCTCTGTGAATATGTCCTGTTTGTGATGCTGCATGCAGAGCCTGCTAGAGCCAGCCAGATGCTATTGTGTGTCTGGAGAGGTGTTTAACTTCATTTGTGGATTCACAGGGGTCCCTCCATACACCTTGAGTGTGGTGCTGGTTCCCCTGGAAACTGCTCAGGAATGAGAGTCCAACAGAATCTCCTTCTGCACAGCAAACTAATAGGTAGAGGGTTAATCTCAGAAGCAAAAAAAGACAGATATTAACTTTTGGACTTGTAGGCATGGTTTTCAAAAAGTGTATTTAAAGAATTGCTAGACTCTCATGCATAGAGTCATTCCCTTCTAAGGAAGTCCAGAATTTTTACCTGCTGGCCTTCAGCAAGGTTGTTCATAGTTTTCATTACAACCTTCCCAGTGGTTCAAATAGATATAATTTATAGGATGGTCTCATTAGAAATATAGCATGCAAGCAAAATAGAATTTCAGTTTAAATTGTGAAGCACATAATTGGTATTCAAATAGCAAATGGAAGATTGTTTTAGACATATATATATATTCATTTCAAAAATATCCTATGCATCTGCAGCTGATGCTCTGAGGCAGGACTAATGGTAAAATGTACAGCATCTCCATAAGGGAGAACAAAGGGACTTTACTCTGCATGAGTTTTAAGGTATGTTGTTATCTTCTAGAGAATTAGAAAGTTTATTTCAAGACTTTACAAACAAAATATATAAATGCCATTCATCTGCAAACAATCAGCTTGTCATGTGTTAGCTCAATTAACTCCTCTGACTTAATTGGATTTTTAAAATTTTAATAGTAAGGGAATTTTGGTCCATCAGATGAAATGCACCTTGTGATAATTTAACAACCCAGAGATCCTTTATGTTAATATGACTTGATTTTTTTTCAATAAAGAAAAGATTCCATCCTAGTTTAAATTCACGCTTTCTGTCAAATTGAGGAAATTTTTTTTTTATAAGTCCTCATAATTTGTGGTAGCCTCAAAGAATAAAAAAACTATAGCTCAGCTCAGAAAATTAAAATACCATGCAATGAATAGTGAAAGCTCCTTATCTTTATTGGTAATCTCTGTTGTAAAGTTTATGTCTCTTATTATAATTACTAATTTGTGTGGTGGAAGTATGTGGAAACCTTGGCTGACATCAGGAACCCATTGTAGTGGATGCTGTCTATACACAGTCACTCTTCTGAAACAGCCGCACTGCTTTCAAGAGATACCTCCTGCAAAATGTTCTCTGCTGTGGAGGTTAAAGTTAACCTGTTTTACTTTGATTTGAAACCCAGCTGCTCCCTCTCAGCTGAGAGAGCTGTAACACACAGAAGGAATTCAGAACATGTATTGGTGGCTGGATGAGAGGGCTTCATCTTGGCACCCTCTTTTGCTTTGCAGTCTTTTTAAGAACACAGAGTATTTGCACAGTAAAACACAGCAGACACTTTGGTTTCATTGTTCCCTGTGTTGGTAATCTCTTTGCCTTGTATTTGTATTAAAGAACCTCAGATTTCTCTAGATACTTGACATGTTAGTTTCAGGTGCTGCATTGTCCATGCTGATGGAAGAGGGTCTACATGATACAGGTGCAATAGCTTCTAGAGCAGTTTAAATACCTTTTACCTTCAAGTTCATGGACATGAACTTGTGTCATTTCCACATGGAGCTGAGGTTGTAGCAGTAGTGACACTTTTGACCGTGATATTTGTGGCAAGCACCAAACTGAGAGCTGAATTCCAGCTGTTGTTACTCATCTATGAACAAAAGCTTATCTGTATGAAAACAAACTTGCTACATACTGCTACCAAGTGTTTACCATACTGCCCACGTTGGGTACATGTTTGTAGTAACAGAACTTTGGGGTTGCAGAAATTGCAACAGCCCGAGTGAAGGGCTCTGCTAAAACAGTTACCTTTTGAATTAAGCAGGCGCCTCTTACTGGAATTGTAATTCTACCAGAAAAATTAGATAGCATCTTATATGTGCCTTTACATTAAAAAAAAAAAATTAATTAAATCTGTTTTATGTGTATGGTAATATTTTCCATTGACTGTGTATGAGTTTGTCAGTTTGAGCTCAGAAAGAAGGTTCTATTATCCTCTAGACGTCAAATCATGGCCCTGCTTCTAAGCAAAATATACCTCATTAAAAATCAAATATTTTCTGCCAGAATTACACATTACATTGTTCACATTGTTTACATATAAGTCTATTAATAATATTCTTGCATTCTATCAAATAAAGCCTTATTGTTAGACAAAGTATTTGGGAATTTTTATATTTTCTCCTAGTCAGTGCTAGGAGAACTTACCTGCCACCATGTAAAAACTACACCCTTGCATGTGTACTTGCATACAGCCAGTAATGGTTTGTCAGTACCCTGGGCCATGCTGCTCTTTGTCCTATTGTAGGGGTGGTTTTTAACTTATTTTCTTGTATTCCAGTGATGTTTACAGAATCATTCAGTCTATCTCAATCATTTTCAATTACAGTGTGTGAGAGACCTGCAGTAATATTTATCATGGGGATTGTAAATGTGATGTATGGTACCTTTGATTTCTCTCTCTTCTCCATAACTAAAGAAATGCAAAATAAATGGTTAGTTGCAGCACTCTGTTGTAAAATTAGAGTTAACTGGGTTTGTAGTGGGAAATGCATTGTAACTGTTGAATGTAAATTTAAAAACATTGAGAAATATAAAATAAATAGGACATGTAATGGATTCTGTGGTTGTATGATTGAGCTTTTCAAAAAGCAGCAATACTTCTAGTTGCACAAGATTTTTCAGAACAAACCAACTTGATGTAGTTATAAATATTACTGTGGTCATTGTAGAGTAAATCCAAGATTCAAAATCCAATATAAATACTTGCATATTCCTTTTCCTTAGTCTTTATAGCTTGTGTGTGTATATGCCTTGTACAATTCTGCTTAACATAACTCAGTGACCAGAATGCATGGTTAATTTGAATTTGGATTTCTGTGACATTCTGTTGATTTCCTTTAGTTATGTTATGTTATGTTATGTATAGCACCCTGCATGCATTTTGTAACTTTTTTGCCTCACAGTAATTTCCTTCTCCTGGTGCCGAGAGGAGTTAGATGATTGATGCTCTGTTTTGAAAGCTGGAATGATTGCAACAGACTTTCTAGTGAAGTGTATAATGAGCTTGTGTGTAACAGAAAGCTTGAATGCTCTGTGTACCATTCCTACTGCAATGTGTCTGTTGCAACAACCCTGAACTGGTACCCACAGCCCTCAAAGTAATTTCCTTCTGGAATATCCTGTAAGGCAGCAGTGTTGCACAGACCACAGCACACTGTGGCCTTTGCCATCCATCTGCCAGTGCCAGTTAATCTTCATGGGACATCAGGTGGATTGACACAGCTGTGCTCTTCTCTTTTAATTCAAACTAAGGAACAGTTCTTCATGAGAGGAAGAACTCAATACTTTATTGTATGGCATAGGTGATGCTAAAAATATACTGGTCCCTGAAGCAGGAAGATTTTAATTCAAAATGTGACCAGAAATCAGCAAATTAAGATTAAACTTTTGTTTAAGCATCTGAAGTGCTGGGTACAGAAGAGTTTCCTTGTGAGTCCTTTTGAAGTAAGGGTTTCTGGCAGGTGTGTCCTTTAAAAATGCCTTCATCCTTTCTCCTGCATAATAAAGGTACACTCTTAACTTGAAATAATAATGAAAATATTTTACTGATAGCAACAAGTCCTCTGCTCTAAAGTTTCTAACTAATAAAACTTTTTAAAAGCAGTTCAAGGAAAAAGAAGCAGGGGTTGGGCATGGGTTGCAGCACTGGAGAAGGTGGAAGCCATTTAGATAAATTCAAAACTGTGGCCTGTGAAGAAAAAGGACTCAAGTATTCAAAATATGACTAATAATCACATCTTGTTAATGATATACATCTATTGGGTCAAAGTAAGCTTCAAACCCAAAATCTGCACCAGGTCCAGAGATGGTTTGCTCCGTGTGAGGGCAGCTGGGCAACATTGGCCAGCTTGTCTTCTCTCATGTACAGGGGGACATCTGATCATACAACTACCAGTTTAAAGTCTGAAAAGAGCAAGTGTAAGAATTTATGCAAAACAGAGAGGCTAAAATCTGCATTTGGCTCATTAGTAGAGGAATTTCAGGTAACCTAGAATCTTGGGGAAAGGTTCAGCTAGTGAACAAAGCAAGAGCCCTTTGACAGATGAAGTAGCAGTTACTGCTAGAAATGCTCGTATTTTCCAGAAGGAATTTATAAAGTTAAGAGAGCTGTCTCAGGGAAAAAAAAAGATCAGATTCTGAAAAAGAGAACTGAGCATGTGCTTTCCCAATTATATTTTTATATTTGTCTTGGTAATTTTGTGTCATCAAGAGATACAGAAAATCACTACCTAAAATAAGAGGGTGCTCTTATTTTCATATCTTTATTCTGTGTAGGTTATAGAGGACAGAAAGGGGAAAGAGGCGAGCCTGGAATTGGACTGCCTGGTAATCCTGGACCACCTGGCCCTGCAGGTACAAGTCTCCAGATCTATTTCTGCTCTTGTTATTGATGAACTAACAGGCCTTTCTCCTGTTTTTAACACTGGTTTTACACTCCTGCTTTTCCTCCCGAGCTGGATCGCAGCGTGAGGTCAGCCCCACCTGCCTCCTTGTGGATGTGCTGGAGTGCAGCTGATGTCGCTGATGAAATGCAGGCACTGCACATGCTCTGGTGAGCACTCTGCTAATTGTAGCTTTGTTTTACCAGCTGCTGGCCTGCCAGGCCCTCCAGGAGCATCAGGCTCGCCGGGACCGCAGGGGCCGCCTGGACCCAACGGGAGGTGCAATCCGGCAGATTGCTACTACCACGTGTCACAGACTCGCTCACGCACCAGCAGGAAATAAAAACCCTCACCCCCAGACACTTGGGTTCACCATCACTTTTCACTCTTTCCAATAAGTTAATTTAATTTTTGAACTACTTGGTGCATTTTTTTTTTTCTTCTCTCGACACTGCATGGCATATAGATAATTTGTAAGGCACTAAATTGAGCCTTTTTCTATGTTATTTGCAGTGTCATAATGATGACATGATGTCATATATCTTCCAGAGTGCATTCCATGTGTTGTTTCTCATATTTATTTTGCTTAGAACAGAAAATAGGCCCAAATAATTTTCATAAACTTCTTTCTTCAAACAAAAAAATATTTTATTATAACTTAAGACATTATATATGCCTCCATATGTAAGCTGGCTTTATTTTTCTTGCTGGTGGTGAATTTTAAATGGAAAAAATACATTTCTGAAGTTACAAAGCGTACTCGTTCATGGCAAATGCAGGACCTGAGCTGGAGCACTGGGAACTCCGTTTAGACTAAACATTGATGTCCCTCAAGAAGGCTCCAGCACACCTTCCAAAAAAGGTCTGCCATGCTCCAGGAATGCTGTCCACCACTTCACAGTCAAATCCAAGATGGCAAAGAAGGAAACAAAGATGCATTTATGGTCTCCTTATCCCATCCAACGATGAGCTTCAGCCTGACTGGAAATCATCAGGTATAAATCCAGGAATCTCCTGACTGGATTTCGTCCCAGCTGGGGGTTTGTGTGTTCCTTTAGTTGTGGTTACACCTACCCCAGATATTAAATGCAGGAGGCTGTTCTGGACTGAGAGCTGGCACACCTTCTAACCATTATGTGGACTGAGTAAGGGTACTAAGGCCTGGAATCAAGCTACTCTGCCATAAAGTCTGCCTACAGCAAAGGTGACCCCTTGCTTTAGAGCAGAGGCTGATGAGTACATAGTCCAAGAATGGAACTTCACAAGTCTCTAATCTTGGTGATGGCACTGTTTCCTCTTCCTCCTGCAATATTCACACACTGAAATCATCTTGGAAAGAACATGGAATCTGAAAAGGTCCTATTAACTAGTGATGGGAAATTTCTTGAGTTCAAGAGAAATTTGGAAAAAAATACAAAAACCTTCAAGAAAGGTGTAGTACTGAGAGCAACAGCATCTAGTTTTCAGGCATTTACTTAAGGCTGCAGGAACAGACAATGTAAATGATGAACAAAACAGAACAATGTGTAAGTCCTGTAGAATTAAAAGCAAAAGAAAAGCTGAAGAAAATCAATCACACAGATGTTCTTGAAAAGGAGTGAGTAGGGGTGGCCAGAATTTCACTACTGATTATCAGGAAACAGATGATGCTAAGTTAGTCTTGTGGAATTTTGTACAGTACAATAGAAAGTGAAGGTGCTGTTTAGAGAACACAGACATCTATAACCTACAGCTTCAAAATGCACCTGTAGTACTAAGCCATACTGAGGGCTCTTATCCCATTGTTTGGAAGTCAGTCACATCAGGCTAGTTTTGATAACTTTGTGCTTGAGCAGTACTGATCTACCAGAGAAATATTCTCAAACTGGATGTGCTGGCTTCCAGAGAAGCTGTTGTGATACATGAATCTGGCTGACTTCTGGGTTCTGCTTAAAAGAAGTTAAGGAATGACTGGTGGGAGTCTTTAGCAAAAGAAGCACATTGGCATTTGTTCTGAATAGAGTTCCTAGCACTTGTACCCAGAGCAGAGGAGAAAGATGAGAGCAAGAGGTGACAGAATTAACTCAGGCAGCATCTGGGGCACTCAAGACAGTAGCTGGGGCACTCAAGACACTTTCTGAAAGGGAAATATAAATCCCTGACATGTTCATTTGTTAGGTGCTTGCTACAAAAGGATGTAAAAGGAAACACAGGGATGGAAGGCTGAGAGTAAACACCTGGGACAGGAGAGGGCAGCAGGAATGAAGACGGCAGAAAACCTATGGCATACCATGAAACTACCTCCTGAAGGAGCTGCACTACACTTTGCAGCTGGGGACACCTTGGGGAGTCAGGGTGCTTTATCTGTTGCTTGTGAGAATAGGGTCAAAAGCCCAGAGGCAAACCCAGTCCTCCTCACCCCTCGGGAGGCAATGGCTGTCCCTTCTGCGGGCCAGCACAGCCTCTGCTCTGCGGGCAGCGGGCGCCTGTCCCGCTGGGGTGAAGGTGCATTTGGGACAAGTGGTCCTGCTGAGCTCAGCTCAACACAAGCTGCTCCCACTCCAGAGCTGCTGTGCCCATGGAGTTTTGGTTTGCTCTGTGGAACTGATCACCCTCGCAGTGCTGCTCCTCAGGGCTGTGGGAGTGCTGGGAAGGGGAGGCAGCTTGAGCACGGAGGCACCGACTGCTGCACGGGCCAAGGGTCTGCCTGCCCAGAGAGCACAGCCTGGCACCAGCACATCTCAGTGTCCAGGCATGGACACCAGAGGAGGAACAGCCCCCCATACTGGTGTCCATTCTCTGAAAGGAACTGCTGGTCAGGTATCTTGCTTAAACATTTTCTTTCTGTCTTTTTTTTTTCCTTTTTGTTAATTCTCTAGTTATTCTAATATATGTAATAATCTAAACATTTTTTTACTTCATAAATTAATTTTGAACTTCATTTTCTTTGATAATATTGAAAAGGGTGCTGTCTTGTGGTAGTACTTGTGTGACTTAGAGGTTCCCAAGCAGCCCCATCCTGGAAGGCTGTACATAGACCATAGCACCGCATTGGTGATATCTGTATATTTTGGGGGTTTTTGCTTGCTGAAACCCAGCATCTGTTATCTGCCAGATGCAATTGCTGTTTTTTAATTTACTTGAACTTATTGGGAAGCAGAACACTTTTTATATTGAAGAAGTTTTATTTTTTCATCTATGTTTCCTACAGATGCCTTTTTCTTTTTATAGGCTCAAAGAGAAAGGTCTTTCTAAAATGTATTTGAATGCTTTCAGTTGATTTGCAGGTAACTTTGGTAATTATCTTGTTGCATTATTTTTATTTTGCTAAAAGCCCACTTTAATTTTCTCATGTGAGAAAACGGGTATTTTTTTATATGAGTGATCTCAGTACCTATTTTAAGATGCCACATTCTTCACTGGGGTAGAACAGAGCTAATCCCAGCTTAACTTTACTTCACACGGGCTTGCTCCTAATTTGCATTTTTAGAATTGAAAGTGAAATGTAGCTGGAAACATGTGTCTCCATGCTTTTCAGGTTTGGCCCCTGAAATTTCTTTGCAGTTTCTGACTGATGTCTCAGTTTTTGGGCAGGAGGCCAAGGAGGGAAGAGGGGATGCTAACCTATATTGCAATTTGCTTTATCACTTTTGTATCTGTTTTGAGCAGTTCATGCTGCAGTAAGCACTGCAAGGAAATAAACACGAGGGACTATTTTTTTCCAGTAGCATAAGGTCTTTTATTCTGCTTTGGGTTTGTTTACATGCAACAAGACTCAGAAATGAAATAACTTCAACAAAATGTTTTAAACCTTTTTTAAAAGCTCTTTAAGCTTTATCCTAGTTCAGGGTCAGACTTTTATATTTTATGGCAACTTGCTTTATCACCTCTTAAAAATGTGTTGGGATTTTCTTTAAATAGCAATGTACAGAACTACTCAGTTTGCCTAAAGAAAGTATAGACACTTGCTAAGAGGGAAGCTTTCCTGAGGCTGCAGCAGACCTCCTGCTGTCCACATGCAAAACATCCTTTCAGTACAACGATTACAGCCCAGGCATTACTGGCCCAGCAGAACAAGAGCTGACCCAGCCATGTGTATTCTCACAGCACAACAGTCTGTGTTTCTGATTTTGTCCTCGAGACTTACTTTTTTCTATTTTCTTTCTTCAAATCTCTTCAGTTTTGCATGGTAGTATTTGCAGAAATACTGCCTTTCTTGGATAATTTTTGTAAGATAATATTGCTAAGATTTTATTTGTGTTTATTATTATATTATGTTTTATGTATGTTACAAAAGAATATGTTGTGGTGAGACATCTCATTTTCAGGCATCTTTTATGTCCCCTACAATGAAATTTGTCTCCAGGGGAGGAGGGACTCACCTATGGTTAGTAAAAACTTAAACAGCAACTGATGTACAATTGGGCAGCAGTGCAGCCTTGGCAGTGTTTTGGGAACCAATATTTTTACCTTAAGCTGAATCTGGTTTCAATGTCAAAAGAGCACTGGGACACAGAAACAGGATCTATCCTTCCCTTACATTTTATGATTGTGGGTTATGACAGGTTTTAGAGATGCACAGCTTTGTTAAATAAGTGGGGGTTTTAATTAATGGATAATAACACAAAATATTTTGAGTCTTCTTTTTCACAAGGGTGAAATGTTATTTTTCATGTCTATGTAAACTCATTGTTTTGGGTTTTTTTCTTTCTTTTTCTAAAATGTTTATTTGAAAGTCTTGTAAAAAAAAAAACCCCACTGGCTAAATTAGCATTTTATAAACCTGTTTCTCCAAAGAGACTACATAAAAACAGTCCTTAATCCTGCATTTTACCAATGCAGTAGAAATGCTGCTCTAATGTGAGATGTTAGAACAAAAGTAACTCAGAAATCAAAATATTGCTGGTTTGGGGTGTGTTTTTATTGAGTTTCTCATAGTTTCTGGATGTACCAAGTCAAAAAAATTTTTCCTGAAAAAAAAATTGTCCACTACAATTTGATTGTACTGGATAGATGTTTAAATCACCTCCATGCACGTAGGTGGGTGTAGGCCATGGAGAACAAGTTTAACCCTGACCTTGTCATGGTTGGTATTTAAGTGGAAAATTCAAGCTTTGGGATACTGTAAGAAAACAGGGTTTTCAAATATTAATTGCTAATAAACATTACAGATTCTAGACCAAAATAAGATTTAGCTAAAAAGGTTGGAGTCTACATGTCTTTTAGTAGTTTTCTTTCTTAGTCTGCTATTCTATAAACACAAATGCGTTTAATTACTAACTTCAGTTTTAAAGTGAATCTATTCTGTCTCCAGTCAGAATGTTTGAAGGATTCTCAATGACACACCTTGGTGTTTTGTATTCTTTCATTTCTGAATTATATACAGCTGTCACTGAATGAATCACAGAACATGACGACTGATTGCTTCCTTCCTTCCTTATACTTTTGGTTTGCAGCATTTAAGGTTCAGTTCAGTGGAAGCATATTAAGTGGATGAAAAATAACTTTTTACATTATTGTGTGGCCATGTACATCTGAAACAGGATGCTGGATGGAATGGAAATATTTCACATACCTTCTGTTTGTGACTCTGTCAAAAATGTCAGCCTTTCCTTCTGTGTCAAATCATGAGAGGGAGGTTACAACTGCAAACAGGAGAAAGGAGAGGCACAAAGCCACTGCAGTGAGCTCTGGGGAGAAGTCAGTGTGGGTTGGCTGAATTTGGGGTGATTGGGTTTTGACCCCAACTGAAGTCAGACTTGTGCTTCCTAAGCCTGATGAAATTTAAGGCTCTACAATCTGGATTAAAAAAACAAACAAACAAAACCACCTAAATGCAAAACCATGGTCTTAATAGGTATATCATTTATGGAAATTAATACATTATCTGAATGCAGATAATCTTCCTGCCCAACTAGGAGATAATCACTTTTATTCAAGAAACTGATTCACTGAACTTTAGGGAACTTTCATTAGGAAATTTCATTTAGGAATTTCATATAGGAATTTTCATTTTTCTCTTGCTGCCTAATTCTCCCTGGAGAATTCTTTCGATTTCATAGTGACTTCAGAAATTTTGTTTTGTTCATTGTCTGACGCTGCCAGGTTTACTCATCCTTTTGAATGCACAAGATTCAAAAGGAAGCAAAACAGAACAGGAATAACAAGAACTTGAAGGGAGAGAATAAAACTGAAACTGTAGCAAATCACACAGGAGTAATTTGCTCTACAGAATATAGATATTTCTTCTCTACCTGTGACCCATGAGCAGAGGAGATGCAGCAACTTCATTTTTAAGTAAAAAGGAAGCAGAGGCTATGTGGCCAAAAAAATACAGTGATGAGCAGGTCAAGCAAACACATTTCACACAATTATCTAATCAATTTAACAACATTTGCAAAAATGCAGTGTTTGTATGTGGAGCACAACTGCTGTGTTCTACGAGGATGAGCTAACACTTCTCTGAAACAAAGTGTTTCTTGGGAAACCTGGTTTCTTGTTCCTTCTGTTCTTCAAATAACCTTCAAAATACTATCTGTTGACACTTTTTATATTTGAAAGAAACCAAATTTTGTTGTAGATCTGTGCTTGGCTCTGGGTGATATTAGATCATGAGTAAGGTATTGAAGGACACAAAATGTAGTGTAATCCTCTCTAGCCTTGGTTTCATACATCATTTAGGAGCTCCAAATAGTGCTCTAGAGCTTCTTTAGCTACAGAGAATTTTGCCTTTGTGAAACATTCAAGATTTTTTTGGTAGCAGTTTATACTAACTTGCTTGAACCCAGTGATGGCTGAGGCAGAAAACTTATATATAAAGTCATATATTAATTACATGTGTATATAATCTATAATGTATAATACATCCATCTCTTAGCTCAATATTTGGCAGCAGTGTTATGAATTCTTGCTAACAGAGTGATGGTGAGTGGTGTTGATCCAACTGGACTCTGGTCACTAGTGGAGGTCCCCAAGGCTCTGAATTGGGGTTGGTCCTGTTCAGTGTCTTTATCAGTGACCTCAGTGAGGGGATTGAGGTGAGGGCACTCTCAGTCAATTGCAGACAACACCAAGCTGGGTGAGAGCGTTGATCTGCTGGATGATAGGAAGGCTCTGTAAACTGGGGAGTCTGGACAGGCTGGATGGATGGATGCTGAGGATTGCCCCAACCCATGTATTGGCCTTGCTGAACCTCATGAGGTTCCCATGGACTCCCTTCTTGAGCCTGTCCATGTCCCATCCCTTTCCTCCAGCACGTTGATCGCACCACACAGCTTGGTGTCGTTGGCAAACTTGCCAAGGGTGCACTTGATTCCGTGGACCATGGCACCAGCAAAGACATTAAACAGTGCCAGTCCCAGTATGGATCCTTGAGGAACTGGTCTCCACTTGGACATTGAGTCAGTGACCTCAACTCTTTTAGTGTGGCCACCCAGGTCTGTCTGTCAAATCCACGTCTCTCCAGTTTACAGACAAGGATGTTGTGTAGGATGATGTCAAATTCTTTGTCCAGATGGATGATATCATTCCCTCTTCCTTCCTCCATCACCACTATAACTCTGTCAGAAGGCCACCAAATTGGTTGGCAGTGCCAGGTTAACAGTCAGACTTAATTCTCTTAAAGTTCTTGTCCAACTGAAAAAAGTCTATAAACTGGTTAACATTACGATTTTCTCTGGGTTCCTGCATATACTGAAGTAACAGAGGAGCTAAAATATGTTTTTAGCACACTGCAGTTAAACCTCCAGAACTAGAAGTAATGACAGAGATCATGGTGGGTAAAATATTCTCACTAGTCTTCTATTCAATAAATCTCAAAGAATTTTATGATGCTGAACCTGAAGGAGATGAGAACAAAATTTACTTGGGATTTCACCAAGATTTCAGGAGCATCTGGTTAAAATTGTTGGCACACTAACAGTGGCTTGTGAAACCTCTCAGTCTCTTTGCACTATGTCTTCTAAATTTATTTTAAATTTTTTTTTCTGCATTACCATAATCAATTCATCTTTATTTTAAGTTTATAATCCTGTCTTTATTTTCCAAATCTTTCTTTTACTTGAATGTGCTGTTACTAAAAATTTCACCTCTGGTATGTTATGATGCACAGTCTACCATTTGTCAAGTACCTCTTTTCCATTCTTGTGTAGGATTTGGAATTGAAAATTAGATTAACCTACTCATCCCATAAGGAATTACAATGGGCCTGAGGAGTTTTTCTTCAGTTTTTTAAGTTAAAATTTGTGAGTCAGCTTGAAGGCAGAAAATCTGTCACAGTCTTAAGATGTCCACTTTTAAAGATTCGGCATTGAATTGACTCGCAATGTTGAATTTGTTTGATTGTAATAATTCTTATTTGAGTTTTGCATATGAATATTTTTGCTCCTACATGAATTTCCTTCCATTGTTGAATTTTATGCATTTTACAGACTATATTTTCTAATGCACTTCACAATTGTATTTAAATGTGGGGGGGTTTGCTTATTATGATTCATATGATTATGCATTACATACAGAAAACAATACTTTCATTCTGTTATCAGGTGAGATTTTTTTCTTTTCAGCAGTTTTACACACTTTATAATCAAAATAAAAGTTTGCTGGTGAAACTACAGGGGTTTTTTTACCAGTGTTTTATTTGTTCCACTATCTAAGGAGTACTTTTGAGGACTCTGCCCCAAGTTAGTAAAAACTGACCTAATTCAAAAATTTTTGAAAACCCCTTTATGTATTCGCAAGCCCCTCACCTTGTGTGGCATCTTCTGGATTTGTTCAAGAATGAAATTTTTTGCACTTGCCAGTTTTGTTGACTTCTTATAGTAGCAATGTAGGAAATCAGGTTTGGTTTGAGGAAGGTTTAACTACTATTTTTTTCAATAATTCCTTTTGGAGCATACATTATACCATTGTACTTTTCCCTTTAGTGTTTAATCTTACATGTTACACACAAAATACAATGCTCCATGGATCTTGTTATTTCTCTCTGTTGTCACATGGCACCGAGTGTTTGGAACATGATAAGGTGGTTAAGGGCTAGGAGAAAAACAAATGTGCCAAAACAAATTAATGTGCTTAAAACAAATGTGCCAAAGCTTGCTTAGGAAAATTTGGATGGCTAATAATGAAAAGAAAGGGAAACATCATAGGGCAGTTTCATTGTTTTCTTGAATAAAGAAAGAATAAAGAATTAAGTTCAGTGAAATAAATTCAAACCACAAGTAGTTTAATTTATATAGAGAGGAACAGAATACCCACATTGCACATTTTCCTCTCAAAACTAAGTATCTAAAAAGAAGGCAACTTGGGCCATCTAATGGCTGTCTTCTGGCTGTTCTGGCTAGCAATACTGAATGCAACCATACAGGTAAAAAAATATTTATTTGAGGGTTTGTAATCTTTTATAGGAAACATATTTCTAGGACTTAAAATTCTGCTGACAGTGGCTACTAGCCTTTTATTTTAATGTCACATATAATGAGGCAAGCTGCAATGGGCTTCATATGGAATTACAAATGCAACACAACTTGGAGTCAAAAAATGAAGAGGTTATTCCACATGGCTTATTTATGGCAACCCTGTGATCGTACCTTTACATATATTGGCAGCATAAACAGAGTTGGGGTGGTGGGTTTTCATAAGAACCTCCCACCTGGGTTTCTGTGATTGAATTGAAGAGCTGAAGGAGGGTTAGCATATTCTGGGCAAAACACACATGAAGCGACTGTGTGTGAAGAGTATGTGCTAGAATTTATTTTGTAAGTATGAAAGAATAGATACAGCTGCAGTAAATAAAATTATCCTTTTTTATTTGATGGCTGAAGACATTATTTCACTGTACATCATACATAGGAATGAAGTAGGGGAGGAGGAAAAGTCACAGAATCTCTTTATTAAACAAACTCAAAAATAAAAATAGACAAGTACCTTTTATTTCCCCCAAAAGGAGAAGGCAGAAGGCAGCACCTGTGTATGTCTGTAAGCACCATTGTTCCAGCTGGTGTTGCTAAGCACTCCTTTTGGAAGAATGTAAAACCACTGTGTTAAAAATACCTTACTGAAACCTTGGTTGAAAGGTTTGTCCGTGTCTGCATTTCTCCTTTGTTGGTGATTTCATCCTCAGCTGTCCGTGCAGGATGTAAATTGTTGCACTCTCAGGGCCCTTTGACGTTCTTCCCTGCTCTCTGTGCCGCCTGCATCCTGCAGGACGCTGGCTCGCAGTACCCAGGAGGGCCAGGAGGGCCGGGGGGACCAGGAACCCCAGGCTGCCCGGCCACCCCAGGGGGACCTCGGTCACCGTCGCGCCCTTCACTGCCGTAGCTGGCTTTGCCTGGTTCACCTGGAAAGTGGATGCAGGGCTAAATGTTGGCAGCATACGACTTGCATAGCATAATTAGCAGCCTGTCCTTAAAAGCTGTATGAAGTTTTTCACTGCTCTCAGGGAATTCCCAAAAGGGCTGCTAACTTACAGGACAATTTTCCTCTGCCTGACACCCAGTCTGCGATTACACAGCTGCAGCAATGAAATTTCAGTCCCAGTGCTCTCCAGGTGTACACTGCAGGTCTGCCACTGCACAAAGTTCTGCAGAGTACTCTACTCAGCCAACCCTGCTGCCAATACCTAGGGCAGGGTAGATGCTACTTGCTACCACAGAATTTCATTAGCTCTCTGGAAAAAGAAGTACCTTTTTTTTTAACCACTCAGGTGGAGGGGGAAATAGATGTAAAGATTGGAACTGCTGAAGAGTAAAGTAATTTTTATTTCTAAGTCTTCAATGAAGAAAGGAAAAACAGTGATTTCAGGAAGCCTCTTCCAGTGATAGATTTCTACAGAAAACACCTCTGAGTTACACAGACATCCTTGGGATCAGTAAATACTAAACTATTTTTTTTACTTTTTCACAAGAGAACAAATATGAGTAGTTTGTCTTGCTAGATAAACACAGAAATGTACTGTAGAAATACTGATGGAAATATCATGTTTATGTTCATTCGCTGGCCACTAGAGGCCAGCTGTGCTTCATGTATCAGCAGGAATCTCTCCTGGAGCCATGTCATATAACACTGCAATTAATTACCACAGAAATAAAATAATACCCTAAATTATGAATGGAGATTTTGAAGACTGCTGTGCCTGCCAGTGATATACTCTGGAAGTTATGGCCTTTTTTGTTTAATTTTTATATATAATTATATGTGCATATAATATATATAAAAGACATAATAAAAGAGGCTACTTTTATTCATGTGTGTGTAACTGCTTCCTTTTTTAATGCTTTCTTTACATTTTTTAATCTTTCTTCACTGAGAAAACTGAGGAGCTGGCTTTTTGCTTTTTAGTTTTCAAGTCTGATTTCTTAATCAGCATCTATTAAGTAAAAATTACAAAGTACTGTAATTTCGGAGTTTATTGTTTCATGGACTCCTTTTATGTTTTCAAGGCAAATTGAAGTATCAGTTCTGAGTAAATGTTTAGTATTTATCTTCTTTATCCTCACCCTCTTATATTTACCTGGAAGACCTCTTGGTCCAGGAAAACCTTTTGGTCCTCTGCCTGGAAATCCTCTTTCTCCTCTTTCTCCTGGTTCACCTAAAGCAAATTCATGAAACATTAGTTACAGTCTGCCTGGAGTATCATTTTTAGTAAATTCCCTTTCAGAAGTGAACAGTTAATAAACAGAGAATTCAGCTGGTTGTATATATTCTTAGCATCTTTCAATGATGCCCTGACACATATCTGTGTAAAAGATTTAGGATTTGATTGGTTTTTTTTACCCATTTGAGTCACACTTAGAAGCAGGTTGGGGGGAAAGAAACCACCTGCAGCTCGACAGTAAGTACCACATGAAATATATAACAGCCCATATAACAGGTATAGACCAAAGTCCCAGGATTTCAGGATATTTGGGATGCATACTGAGGCTACTGGCTTCTGCAAAACTGTACAAGCTCAGTTAAGAAGTAAAAATTCTCAAGTGTTGGTCCTTGAGACAACCAGTGCAGAGGAGAAAAAAGGTGGCTACACAGATGACAGTATTCTGTTGATATTCACATAAGGCTAAGTTTTACATTCACAAAATACTTTTTTTTCTCATAAAATAATGTCATGGACACTTTCCTTAGGCACGCACCAAGTTTCTTCAAGCCCATATTTTGCTCCAAATCTGAATCATATTAGTAAGAGGAAGGGGTTTTTGTTGCTTGGGTGGTAAAATTCAAATTCTGTTCACTGTTATCTGTGAATCTGTCTGAATTATCAGGAACTCGGAGTGAAGCAGTGAGAGTTTTCAGGTTGGCTACCATGCACCATTATAGCTCTTGACATGAGAGCATTCACCACTTCCCTTGTATCTGTAATGATATTGCAAGGTTTACTCTAAGGTAACTCAGAATTTGATGACAGCTGTAATAGCTTTTTGTCAGTTATGATATGGATTTTGCTTGGGTTTTATTTTGGAGGGGGGAGGTTAATGGTCTGTTTATTTTTTTCTTTTAATATTAACACAGTGTAGCCTGCTGTGTGTTGAATCAAATTTTGGATATCCCATACATCACCTTTGTATTTCTCTTTTTTTTTTCTTCTGCAGATGACATTAAATTGAATTAAATCAGGAACAAAGCTCCAGCAGTGATGCTTTAAGTTTTGCTTTGTTCGTATTCTGTTCCTTCTCTCAAAGATTTTCCAAATTTCACTTTCAAATAAAACTTGAATCAAAAGTAAACACCCTACTCCAGCAACAGACCAGCTTTTTGCAGAAAAACAATTTTTAAATAAGTCCTTTTTGAGAAACAAATCAAAACCACTGCTAAATACAAAACTAATATATAAATGGTTGTCATAAGACTTCTCAGAAAATTCTACCCTGTAATTCTTTGGAGAAGAATAGAACCTCTCAGTGATAAGCAGAAGAGATTTACTTAGATCAAAGATTTTGTGTAAAATGTAAGTCAATTTTATTATGGATTTGTCCTTTCCAAAGAATGAATAGACTCTGGCACCTGGTGAAATTATGTTAAATGGCTTAAGTATTATATGCAAATAAAAAGGTAAATCATTATCAGTCCTTTGTAATGTGAGAAACTCAGTGTGCTCAGAAAAGTAGACTAGATTTTAGTGAAGTAATCTGACTGCTTACATCAGCTCTTGGGGCCATAAATCTTGCACAAGTTAGGTCAACAGCCAGGCTGAATGGAGCACAGAGCCACTGCTGGAATCACACGTGGTGTTTGTCATCAAATGACTTCTACAATGTGAGAAAGGACAGGCATCTGCCCTGAAGTAGAAGGAAGCAGCTGAGTCAGAGTCCTAATATTGATTCTCACTCTCATGGACTTTTGAGGTTTTGTGGGTTTTTATGTGCTAAAAAGCAGATTTCTAAACAAGTCTTGCTGAAGGCAGGCCAATGAGCCCTTTAATTGCTGTGGTAACTGACACAACAGTTACAGCAAAGTGTTTACATTCCTAACTCAGGATCCATTTTGGAGTTCACATGTGTACAGCATACATCCACAACCTATAGACCAAGGAAGGGGGCAATAACAACAGCAAGACCTAAACGAACAAAAAAACTCCAAACAAACCCTGAAAAACCAAAACTGAGGCAGTCACCAAGTGAAAGCCAGTTAGAGAACTTCTTACCTTTAGGACCTTTACGACCAATCTCACCAGGAGGACCTTTAAGGCCAGGCAGGCCACGGGGGCCAAGCTGTCCTGGGAATCCATTTTCACCAGCAGGTCCTGGAGCACCTGGTGGCCCTGGTCGGCCAGGAAGACCTGGAGCACCAAATTCTGGCCTTGTAAGGCTGGCTGCCAGCTGAGCTAATTGTTCTGCAACGAGCAAGAGGACAGAGTTATGGAATAAGTGAACATGAACAAAGAGATTCCATGATCACTGAAGAAGAATATATGCTCGCTGCTACAGGAACTCATAAATTACACCACACCCCTTCCTTTATTACACCGCTATTTACAATGTTTATTACAGTTAAGGTATTATTATAGAAGATACTACAGTTTATACAGTTTTATACAGTTAAGGTATTATTATAGAAGATATTTATCCTATTTATAGAGTTTTTTTAATACCCTGTTGAGCATTACCGAGTAACAACTACTGAAAATTTTTAAAATATAAGCAGCAATTTCATTCTGTAAACTCTTAACATTACAGAGGCATAACAACCTAAAAGGTATCTTCAATAGCAAGTAGTGAAAATTTCCTTTTGTGTTTACAGAACAGCATATATTTCTCAACTCAGTAAATTCCATGCACCCAACCATATTAGAAAAGCTTCAGATTTCTGTGTGTGTCAAGAACTCAGCAAATTAGGGTTAATTTAGAGTATGTCTATATTGCTTTAATTTTAAGGTAGGTTATCTGCAGAAACATCTCTCTGCATTCCTCTTCTTTTTACCTATTTTGCACAGCTTGCTGAAATCTAATAGCAAATACAAAAGGCTAAAAAGCTTTCAGTGAAGTTTGTACTTTTATGCATGTAAGCACAGCAAGTGATTTGAATACAAAATGCAAGTATTTCATACAACTGCTCTGGTCTATGGCCTGCTTACCACAGCAATAGTAAGGAATCAACAGGTAGTTCAATAAGGATACAAAATAAATATAAATAAGGGACTTCCTCATGCTGTGTCCACATTCACGTGTGGATTTTCCACCAGGTCCCTTGCTGAGGCCATGCAATTTATTCTGGGTAAGCATGGGGAGGTTGCCTCCACAGAAACAGATGATCCCAATTTAAATGCACAAGAAACATCAAATACTTTTTAGCCTATTTACCTTGCATGACTCTCATGCAAACCTGCTTAATGTGCTGATCACTTGGTTCTTTTCCCTAGGATTAAAAACAAGAGGGTTTTAATAAAACAGTTGATGTCACACTTACATCTTATGAGTGTGTTTGATTCAAAAAATGCTGTCAATAAACAGTTGTCACAGTTTAACCCCAGCTGGCAAAACACCACACAGCTGCTCACACCCACAGCCCACACCCATGGAATAGGGGAAGAAAAAGTTTAATAAATTGAAAGTAAGAAGATATAGAGAAGGGGTGGGAAAAAGGGGAAAAGGAAGAAGAAGAATAAAATAAAACACAAAAAAGAAAATTATATTGCAAGTGGTACAAATGAAAGCAATTGCTTGCCATTCCCAGAAGTCTATGATGCCATATGGTATGGGATATCCCTTTGGTCAAATATAGTCAGCTCTGCCAGCTGTGCCCCCTCCCAATATTTTGTGCACCTCCAACCTACTCACTGATAGCACAATGTAAGGAGCAGGAGAGCCTTTGATACTCTGCAGTGTTCAGGAGTAACTGAAACATCACAGAATGGCCTGGGTTGAAAGGGACCTTTGAAACCATCTACTTCCAACCCCCCTTCTCAGGGCCCCTTTTAACCTGGCCTTGAACTCTTCCAGGGATGGAGCCTCCACAACTTCTCTGGGTGACTTACTAGTACCTCTCCATTCTTGCAGTGAAGAATTTCTTCCTAGTATCTAATCTAAAACTATGCTCTTTCACTTTGAAACCATTACCCTTTTTCCTGCTCCCATCAGCGTGCTACAACAATTATTTCAGCACAAATCCAAAATATAACCCCATACAAGCCACTATGAAGAAGTTTAACTGTATCCCACCCAAAAACAATCCATGAGTCACTAAAAGGTGTTCCAGCTCCTGCAAGTGCAACTATTCCAGCTGATGTCAACTTAACTAGCAAGGTAAAGTCTGAGTGATGCTCCTTTGTACCAAACACAGTTTGGTTTCATGCACACCACAGGGGTGGGGTGGGCATAAGAAAACAGAGCTGAGCTGAAAGGTGGGGCACCAAGGATGTAGCTGTGTACAGCCCAGGATTGCTCTTGTGTACACCTGTGACTGATGAGAGGCACACTCTACTTCAGACTGCTGTGGCACTTCAGTTTGGCACATGCAAAACAAGGAGTGGTGTGAGTGAGAGATAAATGTTCAAAAGATACCAATTTCATGAAAATATTACTTACAGCTGGACCTTCGCTGCCAGGCAGGCCTGGGGCACCCTGCTCACCCTGCAAGCCTCGTGGTCCAGGTAAGCCACGTGGCCCTTCCATGCCAGGCAGTCCCCGACTTCCTTCAGGCCCACGGGAACCAGGGTCTCCAGGATTACCAACCTGACAAAGAAAGAGAGGAATTTCAATAGACTGCTGTACTAGTGATATACTCATTCTGACATCAAAATGGTGACAGGAGCTATTCACAAATGCAAAGAAATGACTGCTGAAATGCAGTTGTTCAACGGATTTTTTTTTAAATAAGCAAAAGGAGTTAGTAGTTGCATGATTTTTAAGAGGATTGTACTCTTACAGGGGAGAAGTGGAAAAATAATCTATTCTGTAAAAATAGGTAAATCAGTGACATGCCTCAAGATGGCTCTCTACCCTCATGTATGTCAACATGGAACATTTCTAGACCTTAGGTGCTACTTAAGATATGAAAATTCCAGCTCCCTTCTTGCTCCAAATGCCTTTCATATCCTTCTCTAGAGAGTACTTAATAATTTACTCCTAATAACCAATAGTAGTAATAACAAAGAAAAATATGGTACAAAAGAAGAAAAAAAAATCCAAAACGAGCAGGAAAAAAAAATCCTACATACTAACGATTTCCCAAATCTACTGGGAAAAAAAAAAAAAAGAGAGTAACACCCTCTGAAAGAGATACTAAAGAACAAATTACTCAGATGTTGTATCAGTTAAATCCACAAGGTAGGACCATTTTGGTTCCAGCTGTGCTGCATCCCAGACAGCTGATGGCTGTCCCTATCAGAACAAAACCCAAAGGACACCTTATGCTTTGATAGATACATTAAGAAGACAGAATAATTGCTTTTATGAACTATGCAACTGAGAAGCCATCATTCCTCTCTTCCCCAGACTGGTCCGTTTTCATGTTCCCAGACAGATTACTCATTCCTGTGAGGGTACTCACTGAGATGACAAGCACCCTAGGCTCTCATCAACACAAGAGAATTTGAAAAATTTAGGTGGATAAAATTTTGGATATATCTTTTAATCTCTCTCTTCCTCATGTCCTTCTTGTATGATCTTCATCAGCAGTAAATACTCTTTAACTTTCATTTAGCCCAAAAGTTACCCAGAACACTAATAACACAAGCACAGGATTTTTTGTTATGCTCAGCCTTAGCTCCCCATAAGGAGAACTATTGATATTTTAGTATCACAGCTCATACTTTCAGATGCTGTAACAATCCAACTCTTCAGTGATCCTGAAATAAAAGAATGAATTCAGCTCTCTAATTATTTTTTATGTGACATACAGGATCCTGCTCACCTTCCACATCAAAGTTGTCATTTTGCGGTAAAATAAAACAAAACAAAATAAAAATAAGATAAAACCACAATAAAAATAAAATAAAGGAAGCTGGGCTATAAATACTTCTAGTGTCCTAGACATCACAATCCAGCTTTTTAACAGTGGCATGCAGCCACTGCACAGAGCCTCCTTTCTATCCAGCACCTACTGTACAAAGGGTGCGTTCATTTTCTTGAAAAAAAAATTTCGTTGGCCAGAAAACTTCTGCTGAATGATGCTTCTCTTTTATCGAGTTAGAATCCAGGAAACTAATTCATTTTCAAAGCTAATTCATTTTAATATTAACTGTATTCAAAATTTAAACAGAAGAAAAGCTGCTAAAACTCATTCCATTTTACTGCAATAAAGAGGTCAGCTTGTTATTTGCATTTTTCTTTCCTTAAATCAGAAAACCATCTATATGATCTACTAGATCTCTATATTTCTGTAACAATGCTATTCATTATACTTACAGTTCCCTTTGCTCCTGGTAATCCCATGTCACCCTAAAAAGAAGACAAACTATATTAAAGATAGTCTACTTACCATGGACACTACAAATGCAGTAAATGTGACACAATGATTTTTCAATATAAAAAGAAATTTCATATATTTAGTTAATTTATAAAATTTCCCCACAGACAATTACAATTAATTTCTGTAAACTGTACTTTCCCAGTTCCTAAAATGTCATTGGTGAAATAACTGGTTTCCAGTCAAAGGCCTGTCTGTTAATGAATGTATCATAATTGAAATAGAAATAATTGTTATCCATTTAAAATCAGACTAGCTGCAGCACACTTAAACAACCCATAATATTGCTTCCTGGGAATCTGTACAGTGATTGTAATGCTCAGTTACTGGACATCTATCTCACTAAGGCCTTCAAAATTGCAGCCTGTGGGAAAAATACACTCATTTCCAGCATACAACCTGGCTACCATTCTTTGAACAGGGAGCAGTATACTTCCCTTAGAAAGATCAGTTCTGGCTTTGCTGGATGAGGCCCCATGGGAGCCACTGGACCCGTGGGTTTCTCTTTTGGCAAGTAAACAAATCCTCTTTACCCAGGGGCACAGGACCCAGGCATTACCAATGTCAATTTGCAAAATGTCATACTCCTGGCAATAGATAGATAGATAGATGGATGGATGGATGAATGGATGGATAGATAGATAGACAGACAGACAGATGGATAGATAGAGATATATATGCAATATCACAATGCCAGCCTCTTCCCTTTTTCCTCCCTCTAACAGCCAGTTGCAAATCATATTTCCAAAGAGAAAGTCAATAAAAAATATTTCCTTTAAGTGTGAGTCATTAAGGATATTTATTAACTCTCCTCCTGTTTCACCTGAATTAAACTACTTGCTCATCCTCACTGCCTCAAACACCAAGAATGTATGTGCCTGTGTATGCATGTGTATAAATATTTTTATACATAAACACTCTTCTATACATATATATCTACATACAAACATAGACACATCCTTTTTTCTTCAAGTCAGTCTGTACTACACTGTACACCTAACAGAATCTGTATATTTCAGTGCTTTCCAAACAGCAGGAATAGGAACTGCTGTACTTTGCAAGGGCCAGATGGTATAAAACTGAAATGTGCCTTTCAGTGATGAAAACATAATGCTTGAAGCACTCCAACAATACTTTATATTTTTAATTTAAAACAACAACATAATATTATATCACGTAAAGGAAAAAAAAGTGCCTTACTAAGTCACCCTTTTCTCCTCCATCTCCTTCTGCTCCAGGTGCACCCTATATCAAAGAGAGATGTGCTTCAGTCTTGAGATTTAGTCAACATTAGGGAACATTTGGTACTGTGATTTTCAAGTCCCATGATCTTTAATATGACTTACCTGTTCACCCTTAGGTCCTGGTTCACCCACTGAACCCTAAAAGGTTAAAGATTAAAATTTTTTTTAAAAAAGTCTTCAGAATTTTAAAGTTCAGATTCTAAAGCATGCTAAATCTTATTTAATCCTAAATTTCACATTCATGTAAAAGACTTTTAAAGCTGCAAGTGTTTAAGAATTACAATGAAAGCACTTAAATCTTTCTATGTAAGTTATGTGACAGAGTGAAGACAAGCACTAGTATGGAACATATAATCCACTAGCACACTGCACAGATTCTGACTGTCCAATGGTACATCTCCCCTTTACATGGCAAATGCTCTTGCAGCTGCCACAGGTCTGCTCTGAGAATTGCTTAGAAGCTACAAGTAAATAAATCCAATAAGTGTACCACTTTTTCTAGCCCCATTATATATTCCATATTGCTATAGGCTATACTAGCCCTGCTAATGTGGGAAAAGCAGAGAGATCCACAAGTACATTCACAATTTGTCCTGTGTGCTGTTTAATTCTCAAAGTCTTTTAGCAAACCTGTGTCTGGAATTTTGATCGTTGTAGTCAAAACTGAAGGGTTTGTATCTTAAAGTTAATACTCCCTTTTAAAAATAAATTAGATTATGTTTCATCTTAGAATCCTCTAACAAAACGTACCTCTGTGGACAGGCAGGAAACAGAGAAATAAATTAATTACCCAATTAATTTCAAACATATTTTTTTTCTAGAGCAAAACTATTAAGTTTTTAGAACAGTATATAATTCAGGAAAATCTTTTTGTAGTTGTATTCTGTTAGAAAAGCAGTCACACCATCCTTTTAGTTTTCTTTCCAGTCTGTGCATGTTCAAGGACAGGCATTCCAAATGAACTATAACTGTGAGTGATAATCCTGTTTTTTGCAAAACAGACAGAGATGCAGCATTCTCTCCCATTTCAGAGATTCATTTAATTCACATAAGATATAGGCATACAGACTGGTGTAGTTTTTATAGCTTTTACAGAATTTAATAAAGTCTGACATGTTCTCATGTTCTTGAAGATGAAGAGCTAATAGTAAACTATCCACAAATCTAAGCAGTATAAATGACAGAACTATTTAACATTCTGACTTTGTCAAACAACAATGAAACTATTTTGTCTGAAGTGTTCTCAACATTGTGCCTTGTTAAGGTTTCCCAATTACACAAAAAAGACATTGGCTTCCAATCTAACATTATTTTGGGGGTTCTTTTTCTCCCCTTACTGTTCTTTAGAGCAATAAAATTGCCAGTAGATAAAGCTGACATAGAAGAATATTGCTTTTGTAAGCCCATCCTACAATGTTTGTATAAGCAAATATAAAAATCACAACTGAAACTACTTGAATCAATACTACATTGACTCCAAAAATTGCAATGGAGGAAATAAGACAAGATGTCAAACGATGAAAATACTCACTTTTCTTGACATACTGCCTATCTGTTTTGCAAAAGTCCCTCTCAAATCGTACTCAATAACTCTTTGCAAAACTGACAGCATGATCCAAAACTGTATCAGGGGCTACTTTAACTACTTAGCAGCACAAAGGATCATGTTGCAGTGCCAATGGCACTTTGCTTGGTGCTGTTTTAACTGATTAGAATAGACAGAACCCAAGTGTAGGAAACCAATCCAAAATACCTGACTCAGAAGCAGCCTAAGTGGTGAATGCTGTGGTCTAGCCATTACCCGAGTTGCATGGGCACAACCACGCCGTCAGGTGCACTGAATCCTAAGCCACTGCTCTTACACTGCTTTGTACTGCTCTCTCTGCTAGCCTACGTCAGCTGTGTGCCTGATGCACACAGCTCCTTGCCCAGACTAGTGGCAGTCTGCTTCAGGGCTCCAAAGGAGGCAAAGATCTAGGCTGTGACTCCCTCTTCCAACCTGAAAACCCACCCAGGCACAGGGTGACATGGTGAGGATTAATCCATGTGGGCTTGGAAACAGAAACCGACCCAGCCATTAGCACATGATATTACACTTGTAAGATTCAATCATTATTGTATCCACTGAACTTTGTCAGCTCTCGCTTTTACATATTACTTCAGTAAAAATAATTCTGGTAGTATCGTTGGTGATGATTTATTCTTTAAGTGGCCATCACCTGCATGTAGACAAGATGCCAACAGATAGTACACAATATTTAACAGCTTTGGGATCAGGAATGACTACTGATATATCAAATCCATTAATTCTATTGGCTTCTGGCTGCTATTTACATCAACCCTTACCATGCAGAGATACAGCTACACAACAGAACTTTATAGTATCCCTGTGTAAAAAATCATGAAGTCTTGAAATCAGAAAGTGAAAAAAGAATACTTCAGCCTAGAATTTACTCCTAGAAGGGGTTGACCCAAAGACTGGAGTTAAGAGGCTACAGAGACTCTTATTTCCAACCTGACAAGGTTGGTTGTGTAAGACTGGTGCAGTTGCAAAAGCTGAAGGGAAGAGGAAGGACAGAGCGGCACAATGCTCTCCAGGCTTGTGACTTGGAAGAGACACTGCAGGTCAGTGCTGATGGCAACGTTGCAGCCATGCTAAACATGGCCCAGAAAATTCACTCCAACCTCTATGCAATTGAAAAATAGAATATGAATCAAGGATAGAAGTGGAGAGCTAAAAAGCATAATTCCTAACATAGAACTTTGGACTTTAAGGTGTTTGCACAGAGCATTAAACTGATCTCAGGTTTTCAAAAAAGGTCCAGTTGTAAGTTAGTGTCATCTGCCAGTTAGATACTCAGAAACCTCCTGGCTGTAGCCTGGATCTCTCTAGGTCTGTTTACAGCATCAACATTTCTACTTTTTATCCTAGAAATCCAGACAGTTTATATGGCAAATGAGCAAAATCAAGCGCCTTTGGAGGGAGGTTGTCAGCACTGCAACAAATGATAGGTATTTTCCTTCTACCTTTGTTTCCTCAATACCTTCGATCTCTCTCTGGAGAAGACTAAAATATAAATCATTACCAATCTAATAAAATAGACTGCTTTATGTCAATACTTACATTTGACTAGAAATGTGTCCTGATCTCAGCATTAAAAGAATCCAAACAAACATGAAAAAAAAAATACCTCCACAACATCAAAGACTTAGAAGATTGCTTTTAAGTACCTGAATAGCATTTTTTTTAAAGCTGCCAAAAACAACAGACAACCCTATCCAGAAAACCTAAGACATACACTAGGAGCATACCAAGGGCAGGACTCCTCTGTTCAGCTAAGACATTCTACAGCAGTTATGCCCATGTCTGACTAATAGTCCAACAGTCCCCTGGTTGTCAGGAGGATGCAAGAGGCACTTCACAAGTGTAATTCATGTAATACTGATGTATACATGCCTCAAGTAAGGAAGACACAGTAGAGAACTTAATGTTTTTATATCAAGGATGTCAGAAGTTTGGCAAGTGAATTCCATCCTTTGCAGTCTCCTATAGCCAAGAGAAGATAAGAAGCATCTCTGGCTTTATGCACTAACATGTATTGAGCAAAACAAGATATATTTTGCAGTCATTGGGCCCTAGAGCCCAATCTTTCCCTCTCAACAAAGTACTTGAAGTGCTTATATCCTGTAATTCTGCATGTATGCATAGGTGTCTCAATAGTTGCACTAGCATGTGCATTTCCATAGCGGGTCCTAAGACATATGTAGCAGGCATCACTACTGCTGTAGGTGAGGGTTGAAGTTGCAAAGTTCTATAGTGACAACAGACCCTCACTGACCATTTAATATCTGGCTGTGTCAATGATTTTCAGTATGATTTAAGTCTTTAAATAACTCAAATTTTAAAAACCAAAAGAACATTTACACCAGTAATCTTATTCACTCCCTTAAGTGGCACTGTCAAGAATTTTCCTGTACATGTTTATGAGCTAAGTAGTTAATGGGCAAAGAGCACAACTTTGAAACAGTTAAAATATCTACATACAAAACAAGAAAACAGACATTAATTCATGGAAAAACTGAAGACAGTGCTCAACTTGCTGTGTTTACTCCTGACACCAAACTGCATGTACGAGTGCATTTCTTACCCGGTCACCTTTACCACCAGGAAGGCCTGGAGGACCAGGCAGTCCAGGAAGTCCAATACTCCCCTGGGGACCCTGTGAAAATAAGCCAAGGATGTAAACTTAGTCAATCTTGTTTAGAATGAACAACTAAGGGTCATACCCTGAAGCAGATAGGGCAGAACCTGATTCCCAGAACAGACTTAGCTTGATGAAAGAGGATTATCTGATGCAAATTGGGCTGATCCAAAGTACAGCACTTTAAACAGAATCTTAGTATGAATTTAATGCTGACAATCACAACAGAAATGACTTACAGGGTTTTCTACCCTCCAGTCCCTCAACAACAGACTGGTTCTCTTAAAAATCCTTCCCAAGATCTTGCACTCTGCGATTTGCACATTCCTCTGTAACAGTAGGCTCTTTCAGCCAAGACCTCCCCAGCTATGCTTCTGATTCTGTGTAAATACTGCTGGAACTCTGGTAAAAGGTGGTATTCATAATGTGCTCCATTCATTGGTTTCACGTAGCTGTTAGCAGAAAGCCAGTCTCTCACTGCTCCTGTTCCCAGGAGCCCACACAGGAGTGTGCCACTCAGCTTTGCATGTCATAGGATTTATGGGTTTATCAAGTAGAAGAAAAAGTCACACACATCTCCACGTAATTTAAAACAGCATTTTCTAATATTAGCACAGTCACAGAGGACTGAAAAAGAACCTGAACCACCACTCATTTCAATGTTATTTTCGGTTCCCTGCATAGATAAATAAGTGTAGCTCAGATGATACTATAGCTCCTTGAAAGTAAACATGAGTACTGAATATGGAAATAAACTGCTTACCAACTTCCCTGGTAAACCTGGAGGACCTGCAGGACCTGTCTCCCCTCTGCTACCCTGGAAGAAAAAATAGAGGAACAATATTATTTAGTGGAATTCTTCTTGTGATCTGGGAATAAAGTATGATTTTTTTTTTCCTTAATATTAAGTGATTTACACTACTTAGCCATTGGGTTTAATTGAAACTTCTTTTTCATGGTGCAAAAATACCCTAGGCATTAAAACCAGTGAAACTTTCTGAGTAAACATTTTTAGTTGACAATGCCATATAACCTCTATTTGGCATTAAATGATTGAAGTAACTATTTTTGCTGAGTGATTAAGCAAAACGAAGTTCCCTTCATGGGATCACACCTGAGAGTTACCTGTGACAAACACAATCACTTCACTATGACAACTCTGGCAAGCACGCTTAACTTTAGGCCTCTGCTTAGTTTCATCCACTGTGTTCCTATATGACCACATATTTAAAGCACTTGATTTAAATGCACATTTAAATGCACAAATGTGAAAAGTGAAAACAGAAGTAATGCTTAACAAACTCATACAGGTTTTAAAAAAGTCTAGAGTCTTATAGGGAGAGGTAACTTTTGAAAGTCATTGTTTATAATAGTGATAAGCAAAAATATGTGCTTTACTGCATTTTTATATCTTCAGACATGTTTATCTATGCAGATCATCATATTCACATTAGTGTTACAATTCCGTTTCTTAATGCAGCTATTTGAATACATACTCTGGGTAAACCTGACATCGAGCCAAACTTGCAAAGATTTTAAACAACTTTTGAGCTAAAGTACCTTTCTCAAAAGATTTTGTCTCTTATGATTAAACTTTGCAGAACAGCTCAGTAAATTTTATAGCTTTACTCTCAAATGTATAGATATATCCCTGGACAGATAAATTCAAACAATGTCCCAACACGAGCTTAGGTTTCACTTATGAAACTCTTCTTAAATTCAATGTGTGACTATGTAAGCACTATTTGCAATAAAAGAAATATTCAACATTGAAGATAATAAAATGTCAAGAATTTAAGTTATAAGTTATTCAAGTTGATAAACTATTTTACAACTATATAGGCAGTTTTAGATTAAAGCAGATCTTAGCATTCTAGTGCTGTGTGCAATGGATAATTTTAAATACGGGGGGGGTTTCATAACAAAGACAATATTGTGGAAAGTGGTGGCATACTTAATAAAAGGAGATGGCAGACATGGTCTTTTACACTAGGACATAAATGCAATGACAACTTCTCACACAAGCTTAGGAAAGCTAATTCTACAATTCAATAAATAATTTGGGACATTGGAGAGATCATAGAACCAAACATAAACAGACTTTTCAATTAATTTCCTTCAAAATATCCTACGGTGCTAAAAATGCCCATTACTTTAAAGCACTTTCCATAATTTCTAGAAGCTTTTCTATGTTAAAAAAAAAAAAAAGAAATAAAGGAAAAAATGTCTCCTAACTCACCTTCATCCTACAACACAGAAAATGCATTAAAACTTTATTTAATTACAAAATTCTGACTACATCTCTGACCTGGAATGCTGCTATATTTCTGATGCAGGAAAGATGAAGACTACAATTATGATCAACATTGGAAACTTGTTTCTCATATCATTTTCATAAAACCCATAACAGTCATTGCTATACAGAGATGAAACAAAAGCAGTATTATCTTCAGAGAGTTAAAATCTTATAATAAACCTCTTAAGCACAGCAAAAGTTCTTCTGGTCACACAAAATTCAAGAAAAAACTTTCATTTTATTTCCAGTGTGGAAAAAAATCTTTTGTCAAATGCACAGCACAGACACTTTGTCAAATACAATACTTTTCTAAGGAGTCAAAGAAGGAGGTTAGTTTAGCGAAGACCAGAATACAAATGCATAGTATTTCCTTGTAAACACTGACATTATGTCTGTAAGGACAGATTATTTCTAGCTGTGGGCCACCACTGCAAGATCTGCAGTGGTGTTTTAGCAAGTAAGAGAGTAACTGGAACCCAAAGTATGAAGAATCCCATCCTTGGCATAACTAGAAAGACTGTAATGCTTCCTCCAAGTTACACCAGACTGAAGTGGCCCTAGGATAGGTTATACAGTAAGCTGCTTCTTCATAGTTCCGATGAAAAAAAAGGCATCTTGAAATGTTCTCATGTAAACATTTAAAATGCAACATATGGCATGTCCTAGAAGCACATCCATTTTCCCACAGCCTATAGGAGGGTTCTCTAACAGCTGGTTCAGGTGTTGACATCTGTTCTTGGTCAGATGAAATGTTCCTCTGTGCTGTAAGTCACTCTGGGCAGGAATTAGAGCAGAAGGCAGTTTGGCCTTGTCCTCAGCCTCCCTTCCTTCTACAGCAGCCCTCTGTGTAACAGTGCATAGCTTCAGGCCACCCACAGACCAGCAGGCATGCTGCACTGGCTTTAACAAAAAGACTACCAGACTCTGTATGGTTTTGTGCATTTTTTACACACTTCAGGATCTGTACTTTTCCTAGAGGTGAAATGCTTTCAGAGGGAAAGAAGTCACTCTAGTTCTGAGCGAGCTGAGACAGGCTTGCATCCATGCTGCTGAACATTCCATGCCTCTAGGAAAAGGCACATGCAAAGGGTAAGAGTGAAATGGTAGCACAGCACTGCAATGTGAACACCACCAGGATGCAGCCCTTCCACAGATCCTGTGCTAAACTCTGGTTACCACAAAATTTGCCTTCTCTTTGTTTCAAGGCACAATGGCTGAACCATTCAATTTGTTTAAAGATTTAATGTCTTTCTCACAGATCTGTTATATTCACCCTTTTAATCTAACATTCATAAGATGATATTACAGTATT
Organism: Chloebia gouldiae; assembly: GCA_003676055.1. Taxonomy (NCBI): domain Eukaryota; kingdom Metazoa; phylum Chordata; class Aves; order Passeriformes; family Passeridae; genus Chloebia; species Chloebia gouldiae. The sequence goes on from QUSF01000002.1 coordinate 24,655,520, forward strand.
TACAGCTGACCTGCCTTTAACTAACCTACAGTGAGGTTTTCATCCTCACTGAAATTTTGAAGACTTGATCCTTTTGTAGAATTCTCACACTTACAGAATGCTAAGAGAGTTTCACTGGCTTACTGATTTCTTGTTCACATGTTGAGTAGAAATATAATAAGAATGAGAATATGTTACAGGTAATTAGCATCTCACTTGGTTGCCCAGATAATTGAAACAATAATTAGAATCACTTGAGATGTAATCCACAGCATATACTGTAATGACCCTTTACTTAAGGGTTTTTACTTTCAAAATTTGTTATTAATTATAAGTAATTTGTAATATATTATTAAATACATGTCTGTGTGGAATAAAGAAGAATAAACAAAGTACATTTTGGATTTTTTAAACTTCATATTCAAAGTTTTTTGCAAAAATGTAACCCATTTATCAACTATATACTTATGAGACTTTAACTTGCAAAATTTTTGTCATGCAAAATCTCAAAGGAAATACTCATTTAAGTTCAAGGATTTATCCACAGAAGCATCAATGGGACTCTTTGGCCCTCAATACAGTATTGAAAAGCATATAAGTATGTAAACTAATATTTGCTAGAAGAGTAAATATACAAGTAACTTTCTCTGAGACTTTAAATGTAACTTTGCAACTTTGCCAGAGTAGTAATTAAATTGTACTACTCGGGATAATGGTAAGAGGTAGATGTAGCATGAAATGTTCCTGCCTCTTAACAATGCCATGGTTTGAGCAGAAGCAGCACCCACTAGCTGTCATTCTCTTCATAAGTGGTACTGTGGCCAAGTCTAGAGGGCAGAGACCTTTCATTCTGACTATGTCCACAGTGTTAGCTGAAGTCCAGGGCAGCCTTGGTACACTAGATCCATAACAAATCCATTTTTTTACCCAGGTTACTGTCTACACTGCTTAGGAGAAGCCAACATTGTGATATCTACTGACATCCAGAGGTCTACCATGCCCAAAATTCAAAGAAAGTTGTTGTTGGAGGCAGAGTGGTAAACAAAGAGGTGTCAGACAAGAACCTGGCCATGTTGTTTAGGAAGACAGGGATGGATACCAGGAAAGGGAAGAGGCTTGGAGCTCATAAAGTTTGACTGGGATATGTAGTCTGCAAGCATGACGGAAAAAGTGCTACTCTGTACAGACCATGCTGCGGAACTGGGCAGGGTCAAAAAGTTTAGTCACATTCATCTAGAGGCTTAGGTTTACTGGATTAAAAGTACCTGCCAAGACTGAAATGTGCTGTTTCCTCTTGACTCTGCTATAAACATTCTAATGTTAACTAACCCCTTTAGCTCTACCTTGAATGTAAACTATGACAGCTCTTGTGGGACATGTCTGAATTTATATATAATAAAAACATTTGTTCACTAATTCCTGAACGTAGCATATAAACTGAGACAAGGACATTTTATCCTACCATTAAGAGCTACAGAAAGTGATATGTTATTTCAGTTGCAGTCATGTAAAAGGAATATGATAGAAAATCTACATTTTAGTTACTGTACCTAAACTGCATAGGATAACCAAAGTTACCTTTCAGCACAGGCAGGACAGAAATATCTTTAAAGACCAGAAAACTGTTTAGCTGAAAGTAACTTAAGATGCTGAAACCAGAATTCTCCTCTAACTAATTGTGTGACATTTGAGTAGTAAATCCAAGGCACTCTCCAGGTTTTCTTTTCATAGTGAGACACTTCCAGAGAGGAAGTCAGCTCAAATGAACAGGGCCCCTCAGAGGTCTCTCAGAGGGACTATGGTATCAAATCTTAGTCTGTGTTGCTAATGTTGGCAAAACATGTATTGTTTCCTAATTACAAAGCAACATCTATGAATGCTGGCCTGCACATACATCAAGTTTGCTCAATTAGCTAGACACAAATTGAACTTTAAGTGATTACTTCAATACTACAAGCTGTCTGCAAAACCACAGGATGCAATATAGGCTCTAAAAATGTTATCTCTAAAAATTTATAGATTTAATAATTGAAGAAAAGCAAGGGATGAAAAAGCAGAGGCAGGGGTCAGTATTTTCTGCAGAAACTAAATTAGATTACTAAATCTCAGCAAATATGAAAGAAAATGGTTAAGCAGCTTAGGGAGCATGACTAAATTCCACTGATTAGGAATGACACTCTCACATTTGAGAATTCCTTCCCTCGGCCCACCTGCCACGATGACTGACTTAGAAAGGTTTAAATCACAAATTAGTTTGGTAATTACTTGGATTGGTTAGAACAATGTGAAGCAAACATAAGGTTAACCAAGAGTGGGGTGGAGAATATGTTTCATTTAGAAATAAAATGCAAAATTTCCACGTTGTTCCAGTTGTTTTTCCAGTTTGCAGAACACATGAATAGCAAAAGGGGTTTTCCCCCTATCCTCTCAGTTGCAAGTTGAATTTTTTTTAAGGAAAAGCAATAATAGACAAAAATGATACTTTTTAAAGCAAGTTTCTCCTAGGGATCTATGTTAGAAATGAGGAAAAAGTCTCCTAACGCATGAGTTTTCTATGTGTTTTTAACTACAGCTAATAATCTTGTTTTCAAATATTTAGTGTCTGCCAAGTGAAACTGTGAAAGTTTACAGATTCACAGAAAGCCAAAATTCAAATCTTCTGTTTAGTAACAATATCTTCCAACTGCATTCCAACAGCTGTTTAACAATAAAATACACTGAAATTGCATGGTTTATGACAGAGAATTCTACAAGTTATTTGGCAAACAGTACAAAATTATCATTTGTCCCACAGAGACACTGATGATAGTGCTCTCTTGTGTAACCTTTCAAAAAAGTACACACTAGTCGAAGAGAAAAATTTCTCTCAAAAATGTCTTTTGCGAGTAGAAAAAGCTGAAAAGCCCCATGATTTTTAAATATAACACAAATGTAGGAATGTAGGTTTTCCCTAATGAAAATACCAGCCTGTTGGCCATATTATCAGAGTCAGCCTTGTTATCCCCTCACAGACCTTCCCCAGATGTCCTTTCCTCTGGAGTTCTGACCCTCCTGGAGCTACCAGCCATGCTGTCTCACACAGTTGCAATGCAAAGAACAGGGGTAAGTGAAATAGGGCAGTGAAGAGGATTTCATGTGGCTGTTGCTGTTCAGCCAATATATTAGGGGATTGCAATTCCTGATATCCTGCAAAATATCAAGGTTTTCTCTTTCTCCAAGGAATAAGCCCAACCCCTCCTGACTTCTACCTGTGTCTTCTGTAGCAAGAATAAAATGAAGCATAGGGGTACAGGCGAAAGAAAAGAATTGAAGATAGTTATAAAGTGGATAATTCAAAATAAGAACTAGGCCAAGAAAAATATCTGAATAGTAACCATAAACTCCTCATGCTTTGAAAGTGGTTGTGCAACTTTGGTCTAAAACAAGCAAGTGTTAAAGCTGAGGAAAAAATTTAAATTAGGAAAGCAACAAAAGAAAAATTATATAAAAAAATTCCTTTAGAACAATTATAATTGAATTATAATTGCTTTTCTCAACTTACTGCCAAATTGTCTAGTTTTAGAAGTTTGAAAATCATGCCACGTAGAATTATTTAAACAGCAGATTATTTTTTTCCCTGGAAGTAGAAGGCCAGAATCCTGAACGGTGAAGTTCAAATGTATCTGCTACATGTACATGCTGCAGAAGAAAGAGAAAACATTCTTTATTCTGCCCTGGAAATAAATATTGACTCAGCTTAGACCAAAGCTCTCTGAAGTTCAATAGTTCAACACTGTGTCCTTCCTAAACAACAAAAAAAAAACCCTCATCATCCCCCTTTTCTTTGTGTAGATGTAAAGTGTCCTCAAAAAAAAAAAATTAAAAAGTTATTCCAGTCATGAGCTGCCTGTAGTCTAAAGCTGATGAGAGCCTGTTATCCAAGGCTCTATATAGCTTTAAGGGAACTACAGATGAGAAGTAGCTTCCTGTTTGATGCACCACATACAAGCTTACTTCATAATCAATAATTTGCTTCCTTTCTCCATGTTGCATTGACCAAAGGTTTTCTTTCTATGCTTTGGTTCTAATGTTTACATGTTTTCCAAAATGAGTGCACTTTGTAAATACAGAGGAAATAAAGGCAAGGAATCCAGAGGTCTTGCTGGTCTCTAGAGTGATAAAAAGAAAAATCACTGTATTTAATCTGCTTTAAGTATTTCTGTTCATCTACAGGGTTACTAATAAAACCTTGAGTGTCAACCCCTGTTCTACGGACTGCTGATTTTGTAAATTCATGTTCACATTGAAAGGATTAAAAGAATAGTTCAGCAGATTACAGTGCATTATCAGAGTGGGCAATTACTTTGGTCTGATTCAATTATAATCCTTGTTCCTGTCACAAGTGTACAGTATCAGCTTAAGAACAGAGCTGAAAACCTTTTTGAGTGTATCCAACACTTTTACATACAAAGAACAAAAATAAAGACAAAAACAAAAACCTGTTTGCAAGTTGGGTGTTTGAGAGGCTGAAGATGCCAGTATTCCATCCTAGTAAATGCCCTGATAATCCCCTTTCTGTATCATCCTTAGGCAGCTGTGGACAGCAGCAATGCAAAGACTGTCCAAAATAAACCTGATCTCATGAAATAATACATCTAGCACCTGATAGTATAAACCACAGAAAAAAAAAATCAGAAGAAAATAGAATCTGTTACTTGGCTGCCTGCTGGTGTGTGTTTTGGAGATAATTCAGAGAAGATATACCTGACCCTTACAAATATATCACAGACAGTACCTCACTAAACCTTGTATGAGAATAACTCTACAACTCCATGAGCAAAACTTGTGTCATTGTATTATAGCAGAAGCTCAGAAAATTCCAGGAAATCATCCCCAGAGTATCAGTGGCAAGAGGGAAGCCTGGAAAAGCAATTGCTTACAGAACTTGAAGCCTGGTTAATGTCATCAGAGTGAAGATTTGTGCATGAAAATTTTCTTCAAATCACTGATCCTCTCATCCCTCTCCATCCAGAAGGATTAACAGCAAAGGGAAATTAGATCAGCCTTATGCAGCTTCAAACCGTGTCAGGTCCCCTCTAGAGAATCAGAAAGCAGTACCCAGCACTCTCCAGTATCCAGTTGTTCTTTGTCCTTAAAACTGAGCCTTAACAAATACCATCAGTTCACTTTTCTTAGCAGATTTATTTCCTGCAGCAAGCTACCCACACAGAAGCAATTTTTCCAGTCTTCCAAATCTTTCTAGTGTTGAGGAAAATCTCCAGGGAAAGAAATTACAACAGCAGTGTTTCCAATGAAAGATAAGTGCTATTCTTCACACCACTATCTATGTTAATAATGCCAACCAGACTGTTGCAGTGGAAGAACAGGAATTTGTTTCCAGCTTTTTGTCACAAACCACACTTATTCCCTCTGTTTTGGCTTTTACTCAGCATATTTAAATACAAAGACAAGAAGAATATAAACAGAGGTTAAAATTTTAACTTGTCACCAAAACCAATCATAGGACACTAGTGGACATATATAAGACTGTATTTCTCTATGTGATGATGCACATCCTCTTGGTACAGAAGGTAAAGAGGTAAAGGTTTCACCTCAAAAATTAGAAGTTATGATAAATAATAAGTTTACCTTGTGGCTATAGCTTCAGTAACCCTATCTTGAGACACTGCAATTTTACATATTCTCAATTAGAAATTTATTCCATACTTACTGGTGGTCCCCGGGGTCCTGTTGGACCTGCTTCTCCCTCTGGGCCCTGTTGACCCTGTTTTGGGGAACAAATTTGAAATGCAACAGGTTTGAAAAGTGATTTTTTTTTTACACATTTTTCAACATCTTTTTCGTAAGAGTAATGGTTTTACCTGTTTACCAGGATTTCCCATTAACCCTGGCACCCCAGGAGGACCTCTAATACCCTGTTGGGCAGAAGATGAAAAATATTAGCCAAGCCAATGGTTTACTCTTCCATTTTAAAATAAAAAATGAAAATAAGTAAAGCAATAAGGTCTAAACAAAATCAACCTGTGTTAGTTTTTTAACTTCCATCTTATTTTTGGTGTTCGTTTAACTTTGACCAAACACTTCTGTCTAATTTTTCAAAAGTCATATTTCAGTTCCTTTGCTGTCTATGTGCTGAACAAATCCTAAATAGATTTGATTGCTGCTTTCAAATCAGAGAAGGCAATACCATTCCGTGTAATTTCAGACAAAAGTTATGTCTCAGTCTAGTTTTCTTTTTCAATTGCTTACAGCTAAACTCAAACATCATTGTTTGAAACATTCCATGGTCTCAATCATACAACAATTTTTTAAACTAGATTGGAATTGATGCAGCAATTTGGTGCTACCCAAATAGAGATAACAACCCCTGTGATTGAATCAGCTTAGGGTGGCTAAAAATACTACTCATCACAAGTTTCATTTCAAGATGTAGTGAGGTAGGCACATAAAAATCTTCCTCTAGCAATGATTTCCACAAATTTAAAAGGAAATGGCCTTTTTAAGTTGTTATTTAATGCCTAGAATAATGAAAACCATGTAATGCAGCACAAGAATCATGAAAATGTACAGGCCAAAGCTGAATAAAAACTGTATTTAATTTCTTCAGCCTAGGAAGAGAAGGTTAGTACAATTTCATTGAATACTTTAGATATTTTAGCACTTTATTGATGCTTAAGATAAGAAAGAAAACACTCAAGACATTTTACCTTTGGGCCAGGAATGCCTTTCATACCTGGAGAGCCTGGGAAACCCTGAAAGAAAAAAATATTCACATTTATTTGTTGTTAAGGTCATTGGAAATGGTGTTTAAAAAAATTCTTTCTCATGCTTGAGTATTTCTAATCCTTTTATTTTATATTATAACACTTTTATTCAATAAGGGACCAAGCTTGAATTCTTTCTGCTTACAAAGTAGTAGATAAGGAGTATTATTCTTACTTCATAAATTGTAAAAGGAGAATGCATAAGTGAGGAGTTGCACTTTTTGCTGTCCTAGACTAGAAATACATGCTTGTCTCATGCTGAGACTGGAGGTGCAAAGTTTTACCTTTGGACATTTTTCACTCCCTCCCTCCCCACTGTTGCAGAGGCAACAGCTCATAGCAAGTATGCTTTTACTAAATTGTATTCCAAGCTTAAGAGTTCACTTAGTATTACCAATTTATGTCCAGTTCTGTTTTAAAACATCTCCATCACTGTTCCTTACAGCAATTACTCCCATAGCAAAGTGTTTTAAAGAGGTTTCCTTTAACTTTTGGCAATTGGTACAGTTTTCAAACTTAGGTAATGCACGAGGATTACCTTCTGAAAGAGCCCATAAAGCACCAGTGATTCCCTGCAAGTTCCCCACAGGGAATACACTGGAGACCTCCAACCCACTCCTGAGTGTGATGCATTCCAGATGTTCTGAGCCAGCAGAATATCAAAGGATGATTGTTCATGGAAGGTATGTGAGACCAGCAGCTCAGCTTTTCCTGCTCGGTTTGGGAATAGCTGGGCCCTAGTCAATACATGAGACCAGCCCTAATTATGGAGTCACACCATAGGATCCACAGGGTCTCAGGTAGGAGAAACACAGAAGAGTCACATCCTGGCCACAAATATTTTGTGAGGCCAAGTTCCCCACAATGGCATCCTAAGGAGATCTAGACTGTTGTGCAAAGGTTTTGCATACACAAAGCAGAATTTCCCCTTGCATTACACATTCTCTCCCCTGAGCCTTTTGCTTAGATTTTCACTAGAATTACTCCAACGTCAGAGTCAAATCAACCAATACACAGTCTTTGGACGATTTGAACTGAGCCTACCTTTCAAAGGTAAAATACTTGATACTTACTGGCAACCCCTGGAGCCCTGTATCACCTGGAGCTCCAGGTTTTCCTGGTTCACCCTGTAAAATATTTTAAGTTGTAATTTATGCAAATCAAACATGATGGATAATTTTATTCCTGGAACACAGAGCTGACATACTTTTGAATCTGTAGTATAGAAATGTTAATTCAATTACCCTAATAATGTGCATAAAGCCATGAGCAGCAGCCACAAATTAATGAACAAATGTAGGGCACTACCAAAGCTCATAAACATGCCAATTATGTCTTACTTTAGCTCCAGGCATGCCAGGGATCCCTTCACGGCCATCAACTCCTGGTAAACCCTTGAAAAAAGAAAAAAAAATTATTGTAACTTTGAAAATATTTTGCCCAAGCACTAATATGCAAAGTAGAATTGAATGAAGCAAATAAATAAATTAACTATACATACAGGTTCTCCTTTAGTCCCAGGGAGACCATTTATTCCTCTTGTACCTTGAGGACCCTAAGAATAATAACAATATTTTAAAATTAGGCTAAAGACAATGAAATGGCAGATTAAAAGAATATCAATGCATACTCATTCAGATACACATTATTTGGAGAGTACCAGTTGCACACTGTTCATATGCTATTAAGTAACTAATGTTTGCAAGTCAACAAGAGTCAAAATTTGTCTGTGCTCACCCTTTCTCCCTTTGGACCTGCTTCTCCTAGTGGACCTCTCTGTCCTTGATCTCCCTACAGAAAAAAAAATATTTTAGAAATAAAATCAGAATAAACTTTCTTGTATTTTTTAGCTAAAACTCTAAGAAAATCAACAAATATAATTCACATTTGGTCAAAGTAGACAACTCAAAGTCACACTATATTTAAAAATGCAGTTTTTTAAAAATGCAGTTGAGAGATATGTTTTAAAAAACACAGCTCAAGCCATCATCACCTGAGATTTCAGTAGTGTCAAAGCAAATGATGTTGCACTTGTTTAACACAGAGTTACAAGCACAAATTACAGCTAAGGAAGCAGAGAACAAGAAAAATATAAGAAAAAAAAAACCAACTAACTGACCAAACACCCCAAAGAAATAAAACACACACATAATAAAAACCTCCAGCAAAAATTGCCCAAATCACCCTGCACGGGTTTTGTTCTAGTTTGACACCTGAAAAATTCCAAGCCACCCTAATGCACAGTAGAAAGAGGAAACCATAACATACTAAGAAGTTAAAATGGGTTCATCTACCTCAAATTCTTTGGGAACATTAAGACATTACTGACTTGATATCACTGTAATATCATTTATTTACCTGTGGGGAATCAATAGAATTGCATTAATCAGAGGCTTCTTTGATTCACAGCTGCAAAGCTGCACTAGCTGGAAAGAGTTTGCATAACCCACACTCTACTTACAGGTGCACCAGGAAGACCTTGGGGACCAGGATCACCATCAAGACCACGAGCTCCCTACAAAACAAATAGATAACACAAGATATTAAAGCGAACTGCTGGAGCACTAACAACCTATGTGTCCTCCTGCTTTGCTAGGAGCTACAAAATCCCTACAGATGAGAGGGCTTTATAGCTCAAATTAAATAAGGCAATCAATTTTTTTCTTCATTTATCTTGATTTTTATGGAGATATGAAAACAAATATATTTAAATATTAAAAAATATCAGTCAAAAAACAATATTCAGATGATTCTCTAAAAAATATAGGAAGGAAGTAGACCTTTACATACTACTTCAAAAAATCTTTGTGTCATCTTTAATAATACTATATCCTTCACCACATAATAGAATAACATCAGAATATGCAGAGAAATCATCAAGTGCAGTGCTGCTATTTTTATCACGTTTCAAGGAAACAACGCAATCACTACCCTGTAAATAAATGTAAATGCAGAGAAAAAAATTGTTTTAGAAAGGATTTAGAGAGAACATGGAAGTCTTTAGTCAAACAGATGTAGTAAGTGTTTCAAGTAGACAAAACATTACAGAAAGTGTAGGTAAATAACTACAAAGAATTAGAACACACAAAGACCAGAACATCAAACATAACAATAGCTTAGCAAACATGTCCAAGATGTTAGGAAGCATCATTCATGAAAAGATTCATAATCAGGAGAAATTTGATGTTGTCTCCAAAGACAGATGATCACAAGATTTGCATGATTTGACTTCTGGAGAAGGAGACAATGGTAGTATTGCTATGTTTTACTCCTTTCAGAAATTATTGGTATATAGATTTAACAGGATCACAAGACTAGAAATGTAGCACCCAGCTTTGAAATAACAGTCAGAAACAATTAGACAAACAGAAGGAAAATTGTCCAGCAAAGTAAGAGCCCACATAAATATGAATCCCACTGACAGCGATTTAAGATACAGAGACGTCAAAGAAAGAATGAGAAAAAGAACAAACTCTCAATAAAAACTCCTGGCAATAACTGGAGTGATGATGGAAGTAAAAGACTTTAGGAAGACACAAATCACAGGAGGGAGTATTTAAGTTTTAGCTTTAATTTAAATCTGCTGTAGTTTATAATTGTTATAATTTGCTATCTTGCAAACTACAGACTTGCATACATGCAAAACTACCATAAATGCAAGGACTGGGTGAAAGGAGTAAAGAGTACATGTGCTTCATCAATTAGAAGGACTGAGCTACCTTTCTGTCTAACAAGATGTACAGTAGCTATGGAAATACAGCTGACAGGAGAGAGAAAATGCAGGGGAAATAAAGAAGAAGTTTAAATAAGCTTTCTACATTTTTTCTTAATATAGGCCATTTTATAGAAGAAAGATTAATACTCACTTTGGTACCTTTAGGTCCCATTATACCAGTTATGCCTCTGATACCTAGAATGCCCTGAAATAGAAAAGTATATTCAAATTATGCTTAATTCTTCTCATCAGAACTGTCCTACTTTTCAGACAGAAGACTCAAGTGTTCTAAACCTTTTCTTTACAATTATTTTACTATTTTCTTAGTACTAAAGGAGAAATCCAACTGCTGCTGTATTAGAATTCTTAATTTATATGGTAATTTGATATTTTACTAAATTTAGAGTTTTAAAAATAATAACAGAACTATCAGGTTGTATTATAAAACCACAGATACACCATAAGGAGAGAAAAAAGCCACTGATTTTTCTCCTTGGTTACCTCAGAGTTGAAGCATTTCACCTTTCAGATTGTGTGACAGGAACATGTGATGGCTGAATTTGCAAAAGTGCTAAGTTGTTTTAAGTGGGGGATTGGACAGATGAAGGAGATTTTCCAGAGTTCCAGAGGCAAAAGAACTAGGTTTTTGAGAGTACAATTGCTAATTTTATGTGTCCACCAAGAGGCTAAATTGAATAGACATCCTAATGCAGCAGCATGTATCATAACTATCATCACAGCTGTCATCACTTCCCTTCAAAACAGTCTTGTGGGAAATTTGGCTCCACTGTCTTCCTCTTCCCAAGAGACTGACACTGCCTGAATGTCTCCTCCTGCAGGAGCAAACCCTCAGCCATAATATGCTTGTCCTGCAGCTGTGTTATTGAAACAACTATGGGCACTTCCCCAGAGCTTGGGCACACCCACTCCTTGAGCAGATTCTACACTGGCAGCCTCTACTTGCTCCTCACAAAGCTGGATGGAATCTTGCACAGAACATTTGAAGCCTTGTCAGCCTAAAAGGTGGGGAAAGTCATGGTAATGCAACAGACACCACAGCAGCCCCACAAGGGAGTTGAACACAGTTTAATCCTGCTGGAAGTAGGCACACTGTGGCATCCAACACTTTCTATCAAAAACAACACCTCTCCCAGGGTGGCTGTCTTGTGCAGATCTTGTCAGTGGAATACATTGGTTGGATTGCAGGTACTCCACTTGTGGAGACTGGAAACTTAACCCCTTTCATTTGTTTATGTAAGGAGCAGATAAGAAGATACAGCAGTCTACAGGCTCTCCATCTGTGCTTGTAAGCATTGTCTGTCCTTTTTCACACAGATTATCTATATGACATCACTTTTTGCATATTATGAATCCTAAATTTTAATAAAAAACAATTATTTTAGAGTTTGTTTGTATGGTGACCAATTGGTGATACAGTCAAAGGTTATGAGTAATGCATAAAAAAAGGAAAGTCAATCATTAATTGTTTTTTAATTCGACTGTGTTATTTCAGTGATTGAAGAACTTTTCCAAACCAAGTAAAATGAGTTGGTCCCCACAGGCCTTTCAGACAGCAGAAGCTGCCTCTTACACAAGTACTTTGTCTGTACCAGGGCCACAGGGATACCTTTTCAGGATGAAGCATCAGAAGGAATGGACACTTTTCTTTATTTAGTCTGTTCTTTACCTTTTTCTAGTCATAATCCAGAGGTTTATGCTGTCGTATGTTTATGTTCATAGATAATTTTGTAATTTAGCATTTAGATGTCACATGCATTAAGGTATGCTCCTGTATTGCATCAAATCTGGACAGCAATGGCATTAAATAAATACTTTAACATCTAAGAATAAAAGCATGAGACCCCATCAGAAAATAAATCATAGAAATTAAGGTGTTATGCCTGTTTCTCCTACTTAAAATGAGCCCTTTATTCTGTTCCCTAGTCCTTTTCAGTCACAGTTACCATAAGAGCTCCTCACAGAGAACAAGCTGAAGTTGTATGTGTTAGAACAAAGCACAATGATTCAGGACAAGAAAATAACTAGATATGATTGGAGGATGCTTCTTATGCAAGCCAAAAGACAAAAAAACTTCATCCTCAAATCTCAACTAAGTCTGAATTTCACAGCTGATTGGGTTTCAAACACAATGAAGTCAGAGTCATCAAAATAATGAAAAGGAAGGTGAAGGGGAAAAAATTTAACAAAAAAAAATTCACAATATAAGTACAACACAAAATTTAGGACATTAAATAGTTTTTAAAGTTAGTCTTTCTATAGAACTATATGGAGCTTCGTGCCAAGCAATAATGTAGGTTTTGGAGGGACTTAAATAATTCTACTTTGATTCATACACAATATGGCAGAACAAAGAGAAAGGTGCGTGGAGGTCTTGTAATATCTGTTTTCTTACAATACTAAGAAAAAAAGATATCATTATGAATAAAATTAGTAACACTTTAAAAGGAAATACTTTACTGGAGGGCCTTGAGCTCCCACTTCACCACTGGGTCCTTGGTCCCCTTCTTCACCCTGGGAAAGCAGAAGGAATACATCTGTAGCCAATCCATACCATGCATATTGCCTTGTCATTGTATGAGGTGAATTTCCTACTTAATGCTTTCTGTCACCATGTCCTGAAAGAAATCCAAATAAAGTCACACCACTTCCTCAGACAGATACTCATTCAGATTCACACTTTATTATTAGTCAAAGGGGTAATTTTAAAGAAACCTCAGTATAAAGAATAATGATGTTTTACCCTTAATCTCTCATTCCATTTTTTCATGACATTGATGTCTTTAGGATTTTGTCAGGAACTGTAGTAACATGACAAGGAGTAAAGGGGGGAAATTTATGTTATATAGTAGGAAGAAATTCTTTACTGTGAGGGTAGTGAGACACTGGAACAGGTTGCCCAGAGGGGTTGTGGATGCCCCAACCCTGGCAGTGTTCAAGGCCAAACTGGATAAGGTCTTGAGAAACCTGGTCTAGTGGGAGGTGTCCCTGCACATGGCAGAGGGGCTGGGACTAGATGATCTTTAAGGTCTATTCCAACCTCTAAATATTCTATGATTCTTTAATTTCTTGTTCTTCCAGACTAAAAGTGCAAAACATTTTCTCTAATGTTTTTTTCCTACAACATTGAAGCATTAACCAAGGTAGTGCAAATGTGAAAATTTCTTATAAATACGTCAGTATTAAAGAGGTTATATAAAAAATTTAATTCAAATTAAACACCTTGAGAGCGTTAACATTTCAGTTTTCAAGATGAATCAGATTTGGCCTCTCCTTATGAACTTACACTGTGCCCTTTCCCTCTCAAATATATTTATTCTTCATTTAAGTATTCATCTGTACTGCAGCTAACTTGGTATATTAAGGGAATTATCCTGCATTTAAATATTTGAAACACTTTCAGTTAATAAACTTAGCTTCAATTTTCCCCATAAGTTCTATAATAATTAAATTGAACAATCAAAATAAAAAGCAAGAGGAGAATGATTTGTACATCATAATAAATACATAGTACAGGTAAATAGAGAATAGAGAAGTGCCATTGGTTACTCTAGAGCACTAGGATATGTAGTATCACTTCATGCATTCTGTTAAAAAATTAATAATTATAACAGAATATAATACTGTTTTTGAAAGTGAGGCTAAACTACTATTAGTCTGATAAAAACTCCAGCAGTTTTTTAACTCTTATTCATTTTACCTTATAACCTTGTTTTCCCGGTTCACCAGACTCTCCTTTTGAACCTTTTTGCCCCTAAAATAAACACAAAAAAACCAAAATAAATTAATAAATATAGAGACTATTCAAAATTAAAATACAGTTTTCTAAAACAGACATAGATTTCTGAGAGCTGTCTTGCTGTTTCTGCTCAAACCCCATTCACTACTCTTTCCTCACCTGTCTAGGAAACATTACACATGGAGTGTGTCTGCTTCTGGATCTAACAAGACTGCATTTCTAGGCAGGTAAGTATTTCTTATGTTATTACATAAAAAATTTCCTGAGGCTAACAGTATTTCTAGAAACCAGCAAAGAATATATTAAAAAAAAAATCTTAGCTAAAATGAGACTCAAAACATGTTAATTTCAATTTAGTATGTTACAGGTCTCCCAGGAAGAAAAAAGAAGTCAAAAAGATTAAGGATCTGGAGGAATATTTAGAGGTTCTGGAGTCAGACCACAAATGATCCAGGAAGTGAATGAAGCAGTCCTCCACATACTCTAATCCTCTCAGAAACACACATAAATTTAACAGTGAAGATTAGAGGAGTAGCAAGAGATTTCAACAAGAGGTTATTTTGTCAGTCAAGAGTTGAACAACCATAAGCAAGCACAGTGATGCAATCTTTTTCGCAATTAACAGTGCAATGTCCTTTTTCAAGTCAGTAATTACCCTACCTAGTGCCTTGAGACATCACCTCTGGAAGGAATACTGGAAAAAAATTCTCTTACCTTCATACCCATTAAGCCAGCATGTCCTGGACGGCCAGGGGGACAAGCACTGGGACACTGGAAAAGCATTCACACAGTTATTACCACATAGGCCATATAAGATTGTCTGAGATTATGTAAAAAGAAATTAAAAACATGGACAATAATCTTACCAACAGGTCACCATCTTGCAGGCCAATCGTTCCCTAAATTAAATGAAATTCATCAAATTAAATTCAGTAATACAGGAATAACCAGACTCATTAGGCAACACAGTGATTAAACAAAACTACCACCTAAACATGAAATGAGAAATACAATCAACCAAAGGATCTCTCATATGAAAAGCACCTTAACTCTAGGATTTTATTATAGGACTAGAGCTCCTATCCTCTGAGAACAACTTTTCAAAAAAACCCCAAAATATTTATCTTGCTTTTAAAACTACTTCAAATATACTTTCTGTTAAATACAGAAGAAATATATCCAAACCCCATTAGTTTCCTACAGAAACCAAGGAAATTTCTATAATAACTTAGTGCCATTCAAAAGATTCAGGTCTTTACAGAGAAAATTATTTTTATAGGGAATGCAATTTTCCCGTAAGTATTGGTAGATGACAGTTGCAATTAACTAGATATGAGTGTACAATAAGATGGACTCAGTGGGGGAAGGCCTTTTCTCATATTAAATCAAATACTTGATGGAAGCTTTATGAGGCACAACAGGGAGAAATATTATTTCACAGCAGCAGCTGGATTCTCTGAAGCCCAGTGGGAGGCATCACACTGTTTTCAGAGAAAAGCACAGGAAAGTTTAAGGAATGAGCTCCTTAAAGAATTGTCTCCTCATGCACAAGGATTTTTTAAAAGCCAAGAGTATTTGGGTCCGTAATGTCATCAACTGGAGTGGGACTGTGGCACTTCAGAAACCTAAAACAGACAGAACTTTAAGGAATAGAAGCACTATATGCCACTGTTGAGAACTCAATTCCACTTTTTTCTAAACTATTCTTCTCCAATTTACCATTCAGGTTTTTTAAAATGCCGCTGACAGTTCTCTGGCAACTTTCATGAAAACAAGAAACATGGCATAAATAAAGCATATGTATTTAGGGTCTGTCCCTGTAAAGTGGGGTGAGGAGGTTCCCAGCAGAGGAATAGTACAGCTTTTAAAAATATATCAGCACAATGCCTTTCCCAGTGGTTTGCATTTCCCAGCCCCCAGACTGAGATGTGTCTGCCAAACTCTCCACTTTATTTCTCTGGGAAGGTAAATTGCCACAAGATAAAGGCATAACACACATCCCTCTTCCCAAGAGGTTAAAAAGGTAGCTGTTCCCCTGGAGAGGCAAAGCACTGCTGTAAAGCTTTCTTTTATTCCTTGCAAGTAGCAGATCTGATTGCAAGAAAGACATCAGAACTCAACCCACTTGGAAGTGAGTATTTCTGTCTCATGAGCCAAATATTCTTTTCTTCTCCTAACAGAGAAAAGCCTGCCTCTACTGAAGTAATACCAGTGAGGCTCAACAAAGATTACATTTACAGTATTATGATTCACAGGGGAATTTAAAACCTGTGTATTTGCATTTACAGAAATGAGAAGGCATTATGATGGAAGTTATACAATTTGCATTTCAAACTACATTTTATAACCATCAGGAGTGGAAACTTGCTTTCTAACTGGAAGATCAAAATTTTTCTGATATCCTAGAGTAAGTATTCAGCTGTAGAATTTGGGGAGAAATTTTGTTCAAGCAGCAACAACACAAAATTCAGATGTAAGCACATATTAAACATATCACTTACTGGAGGGCCTGGAGGTCCTGGTAGCCCTGGTGGCCCTCTTTTCCCTGGATCTCCCTTAAAAAGGGTAAAATAATTTAGTTGATTGATAGTAATAATAACAACCCAGCAGTCACATAGAGCACACAGCAACAGTGAGAAATTAAGTGGCTACAGAAGGACAGACTGAGTAGGCAGTTAAAACATCAACCCACAACATGGCTCCCAGAACAGAATGGGAAAACTATTTTTTTTTTCAGTGGAATGGCATCCATGTTGTGAATAGGAGTTACAAGAACACCAAAACATTTTTGCTTGCTTTAGAACTCTGAAACATCTGACCACAGGATCATCTATGCACTCCTCCTCTATAACTGCTATTAAGACATGAAAAAAAAAAGAATTCTAGTAACTGGCAAAAGTAGAGAGAGGAGAAATTCCTCTTGTGCTTTTTCAGAGCACAAGAGGAATTTACCAAGTTAGAATTTTTTCCTGTTTGTGAAATTCTTATGCTGAGTGCTCTCATAAATAAAGACAATGTGGAACCTCTGCAAATTATTTTTTTGAAGGTTTGTAACGAAGCTAGATTTAATAATTGGGTAGAGACCACCTTTTAACTTTAATATTGTCATTTCAATATTACTTTTTACATTTCATTAAGTCATAAAAGTAATAAACAAGATTAATATAGAAAAATTATTAAATCTCAAAACATGAGAGCTATAGAGCCATTCCTTTCCATGCAATGCATAATTACATTGTGAGACTCGTTGTAACAATGTATTATGGGGGCTTGGGATATAAATGGATTCAGATACTGACTGCATTAATGGAGATAGGCTCACATGCAGCTTTTGAAAAGGCAGCACAGATGCAATTTCTGATTCAGACAGTCTCTGAACTACCAACTAACTGCCAGAATGTGTGACAGTATGACAGAAAAATGGTATTTTATAAATAGCCTGTACACTTCCCTTGGTATTCATTCTTACCCTTCCTACAGACAAGACAGTGAGCTAGATGGATCATCTTCTGAAGCAGATTTGCAGTTTTTAATATTCTTTTTAATTAATTTATATATTTGCATTTTAAAGTAGGTTTTATTAAACAAAATTTTAATGCTATTTCAGATTTCAAGTAGAAAAGTACCAATAGGTTTCAGCTTCCATTTCAGTAAAGTGTGGTCTCAAAATGCAAGTGTGGTGAAACTGAGTGCACAGTTCAGCAGTAAGGTCAATTGATGGAGCCACACTTAAAGTGAGATGGAGAGGAAATATTGAATTGCCATGTTCACTGGTATACAAATGAAAATCAGTAGTTTAAGTAGTTAAGGTTTTCATTTCCTGTATTTCTGCTTTTTGATTTCAGCTTTCCTTGAATAAGAGATGTAGAGTATGGGACACTGAAACATTTAATTCTAATCTGACAGGTGGCCCTGACTTTGTGCTATCCGTTATTCTTATTTCTGATGAGCTTCAAACATAATCCTTCTTCTACCAGTGATCACTGCAGAGGAAAAAAAAACTTTGAAAATGCTGTGATAGCCCAAATAGAATTCAGATGGCCCAGTTTTTCTTTAGGTACCTTCTAGCAATTGAATAAACCTGCATTTTCAGATGGCCCAGTTTTTCTTTAGGTACCTTCTAGCAATTGAATAAACCTGCATTTTCAGCAAATACAGTAGTACTTACAGGTGGACCAGCAAGACCTACTTCCCCGGGAAGTCCTGCTGCACCAGCTGGACCCTGCAACAACAAAGATAAATAGTATTTTTATACCATATAATACATATATAACAAACATCCAAGGACTGAAAATATGTAATTCTCACAAACAAAAAAACCATGCCTTCAGACACCAATATTCTTGCCCTATATACCATAGACCTACACAACACCTCAGGGTGTTGTAGCTTCAGGGGTAGCTGAAGAAAACATAGATAATAGACGTAGACCATCAGGATAAAACCATCTCTTTTTTTCACTGAATTACTTTTCATTACAGTAAAATAACTTCATTAAATATTCAAACAGATTAGTTGAACAGTATATTTATGAATTGTAAAATTGATACTTACAGGTGGTCCAAGAAGTCCCTTGCCCTGTGAAATGTGAAAAAAAAAGAGAGATCAGAAATATGGGGAGGGTTGCAAACCTAGTAAAGCTGTTTTCCAAGAATAGAGTATTTCAGAAAAAAAAAAGTGTAAAAAAGCCCTCATTTGATTCTGCCAAATCATTTTGAAACCTGTTTAACTACTGTTAAAAAACCAAATTTTTTATTAGGTAATCGGTGTCAGTAGAGAATATTAAATTACTGATTAACTTGCCTTGCAGTATCATTACACATATTTATAAACATATTTACTCCCACAATGGAATGAAGGCATTAAAGGTTTTGTGTTTAACTAATTATCAAGTACCATGATAAACATATCTTTTCTATAATAATTTCCTTCTAAAGGTACATTTGAATTGATAATAAAAGTGAACTTTTTCCCTCACAGTGCTCCCTGAGACCTAAATTCATTAAACTTATAGTTTTTGGTAATGAGAAAGAATACCAAACTTCTCCTGTTTACATTTTCCATCAGTGTTGTTCTGAATAATTTTAACAAGAACTGTCCAAGACACAAATGTGTTTCTGCCTATCTGGATGATATATTCCCTCTAAGAAAACAGATCCCTCCATCTTGCATTATTAAAGCAAATGGAAAATTTTATGGAGAACAGTGCTGGTGATATGTATGAAATACTAAAATACAAAATCTCAAATATACTTAAATATTCGGGAGATTTGACATAATAAGGCACCTGGGCTGAATGTGAGTAAAAAAAGCCACAGAATATCAATCAAGGGCTGTATTTGTAAGCCTGTTTAGAAAAGTCAGTATAACACAAGGAAAATTTCAAGCATTCATCAGAATCATTGCATTGTAACCATTTAATAGACAACAGAAAGTAAGTTTATATAACCTACATAATCCCTTTGCTATTGCTTCACACTTCCTTGCTGCAATTGATCATATTATTCATATCTATATTTGACTATACAAATCAAACTATCACTGCTTCACATATTCAGTATTATAATATCCCCTGCCTCTGAAAGAAGGAAACCACTTGCTTGCAGGTCTCATTGGAGTACCTCTTCCTAACGCACCCCGTAAGAGAGGCAAGGAAAGTCAATGATACCAAAAAAAGCAGCTACAGCTATTGAGTCCAGCCCACACAGAGGCCCAGGAGAAGGCTGTCTTCTCCTCTGGCCACTACACTGCATCTCTTCACCTTCCCAGAAAAAAGCAGGGACTCTCCCCCAGCAATCAATGCCTCCTCACACAGCTGTGCCACCCTTCTGGCCATGAACTCCCTACAAGCAGACCAAGCTGAGAGCAGCTCCAGGGCCATCATCAATAAGGACATAAACAGAGCAGTCCAGCAGTTCCTGTCCCAACCAACCTCCCATGTTCCTTCCTCTGTGTGTGTCCTAGAGGGAAAGCCTCTCCACACAGCCTGGGAGTGCAGCCTGACACGCCCGGGTGCTTGCTGTGGGCTATGGAGGTGCTCATCTGACCCACGGAGCGCACGGAGTGCACAAACCTGGCCACCAACCCAGAGCTCACCATGCCCTGCCTCAGGGGCATCTACCCTGTAATCTGGTAATACCCCTGCCATCCACCACAAAGGGCCCGGTGTTTGCCAGTGTACCCTGTGTGGGACACTGTGTTTTAATAGACCTTAAAATATTTTCAAATTCTCTGTCACTAAACACATATAGTCCTCCCCATATGCCACATGTGTAAACCACTAGCAAAATCTCTGTTCATAGAAAAGTCAGAGGGAAATAAAAGAGACAATGGACTGAAGAGTGCAATCATGCACTTAATATAACAGCCCCAGGTCCATCTACCACGACAGGTAAGAGACATCAGCATATTTAAATTACTTGAACAAAAATATTACTTAAATTAATCACTGGAATTCTAAGAACTTTGTAACCTTGTCCTTTAAAAGATTATCCGCCAAAGAGATGAGACAAAGATAATAAATTAAAACAAATTTATGAAGCAGGAAAAAACGTTAAAAAAAAAGGGGGATGATAACTGAACATTGCCAGGGTACATTCTGGAGAAGAAAAGGTGACAGAAGCAGAGAAGCAAATGCTGTATATAAAACTTTGTCCTTAATATGCATTCTTGAAGATACCCAGAAGTCCTAACTTGGCAGATAAATATCACTAGAGGAGCATGAAAAACAGTGATAATAATTTAAAATTAATTAGCGCTGTACCCAAGGCTTCTGATTTTCTGTTTGCACTGATCATTTTAATAACTTAAACAAGAGATTTTGTGAAAAATGAAGTCTTTGGATAACTATCCAGGGACTACTCCACTTGCAAAAAGTCACTGGCAGTATTCAAAGCAGTGCATAATTACATCTAAGCACTCAATTAATCATGTAGGCAGTATGCAGATTCATAATTGTGCTCACTATGTTTCTGGTAAATGAGCTTCCATGGATCAAACCAAAGAAGTGCAAAGGTTAAACAGCTTGCTACATTTCTAGTAAGAGCTTCTGCAAAAGTCTCTGAATCTGCAAATTAGAGCAATGGCACTCCAGCACTACCATTTCTACTTGGATTTTTTGTTTGTTTTGTTTTTACAGTAGGTGGGTCCTGTTGGGGTTCTGTTTGTTTAGGTAATGGGGTTGTCGGGTTTGTTGTTGTTGGTTTGGTTTTTCATTTTTGTGGATTTTTTTAGTAGGTATAATCTCACTAGAGGTCAGATGACCAGTGCTGGCCATTTTGAGAATCTTCCAGTAGCTGTACAATTTCTTCAGTGGAATACAGCTATTCATCAGAGGGAAAATTGCATTTATACATGTTTTCCTAGGAGATTTATTTTGAGCATTAATCTCTCTGTATGGACTCAGCATGTATGGGTTAACAACTATGGAGCTACAAAATCAATCACTAGGTTCTTCCTAACATGTGAGGCCTAAGGATAAATCTTAATAAGTAGAAGAGTAATGACATGACTTGACTAAGTATATCCATCTTTTCTCTTCTTTTAAATAAATTGGAATTCTCTTTTCCTCATTATAAATATTCCCATGGATTCACCTGAAGATACAAGCTTCACTTGTTTATTAAGCAGAGGCAGAACATTTCCAAAGGCAGACCCTACTGAGGTTCACTGAAGCATTACCACCTTATGATTGAAAGTCTCAGGGCAAACAAAATCACTCAGCTTTGAACAATGGTCCAAAATCTTATCAGATTTATTGCTTTAACAGTCTCAAAATATGGTGACAAAAGTCCTGCTGCCCTGAAAAGCATCAGCATTCTACCTTGACAAGTTGGTCCAGTTTCCTGCTTTCCCAAATTAATGCTTCTACCTCCAAATTGAGATTAACCCTCTTTATACATGTTTTATGCACACACATATTCTGGAAGGTCTTAAATTAATCGTCCTTGCATTATTCTGTAAAAGGTGAGCTAAAATTATGTATGTTTTCCCAATTTAGTTTTTCTTTGACAGGCTAAAATGCCCCAGTATTTTATCCAAGTATTTCAGTAATTCAGTTTTATTTCCCCATTTTCTCCTATCATAAAATTACAGAATGTCTTGGTTTAGAAGGGAGATTAAAGATCACCTAGCTCAAATTGCCATGAGTAGGGACACTTTCCATTAGACCCGAGTATCCAGCTTAGCCTTAAACAATTCCAAGGATGGGGCATCCAAATCTTCACTGGGCAACCTGTTCCACAGCCTAAGCACCCTCACAGCAAAGAATTTCTTCCTAGTATTTAATCTAAACCTACTCTCTTTCAGTTTGAAGCCATTTCCCTTGTCCTGCCACCACATGCCCTTTTAAAAATCCTCTCTCCAGCTCTCTTGTAGGGTCCCTTCAGGTACTGGAAGGATGCAATTAGGTCATCTCCAAGCCATGTCTTTTCTAGGCTGAACAATCACAATATTCTCAGCCTTTCCTCAGGATAGGTGGTCCAATCATTTTTTCCCATATAACCTGAGCAAAAAGACCTGACAGAGTTTAACTACCTCTTCTTTGCATCTAGATGTTGTGATGTGCATGGCATACAACCCAGAAATTATTTCCCCATCTAATTGACATCAAAAACAAAAAAAAAACAAACAAACCAAAACAAACAAAAAAAAAGGGAAAAAAGAAAACCATCTCAAGCCTCTAACAGAAATGTAGGGGCTTCAGTCTACCTAGAGCCTACCTCAATTCTGCTATTTTCTGTGACTAAATTCAACTCATATATTGAGCCTGCAGACCAGCCAGCCATTATGTGGCCTATTTTCCAAATTTTTGGGTGAGAATGAGAATCCATGAAAATTAAAGTGTCCACAAAGTGATTTATCTTTAGTTTGAAAATGTCTATAATGTCATACCTTCAAAAATAACTTAATCATTTTCTCTCTGGCCAATTATCAAAATAATTGTTAAAAATAAATGTAATGAGAGTTAATAAGAAAAGGTCAAAAATACAAATACACAAGGAGTGTTATACTGGAATACCATACCTCTTCTGTTTAATGTAAATAATTTCTCCAAATTAAATATAATTTTTCATTAAATTTTAATTATATGCATTCTTATTATAATTTATTCTAATCATCTTGTTATTTACTCATCTTCCTTGAGGTTTTTTCCTAAGCCAAATTCCTACATGCCAACCATCATTCACTTCTTCTAGCAGCAGAAAACACCTAAAATTTAAAATTATTTTCAGCCCCTAAAAATGGATGTTAGATCCATCTTTGTGCTAACAGTATTCTTTGCATGTCCTTTCTCATATTTTGGCCTGTTTTCATACAGAACTGCAAAATAGCACAAGGAGTCTCAAAGAATTTACACTTCAGTGATGCCATTTAAACACATGCCAAGAGGTTGAAAACAGGAATAACTGTAGACTCCCATATGCAAATGAAACATGGGCTCTCTCATCTCCACAGCATTTTCACAGAGATTGAAAAGAATCCTGTAAGTCCAAAACTTGGGACTCCATCACACATATTCCTTTCTTTTCTACAGCATACAAACATAACCTTCCAGTAATATATGCACACATAGATATAAAGACAATACGGTTCCCTAAAGTACTACTTCAGTAACTTATGAGTTCTTTGAAACCTCAGAAATAGTTCTGGACTTTTCTTCACTACATTTAGTGGTAAGAAGCCTTCATAATAATACTTAAGATGTAAATATCCTCTTTGTATACTAAATGCATTACTTACTGGAAGTCCACGAGCACCTGGCTGTCCTGGCTCCCCCTTTAAAAGATAAAAAATTAGTTTTTAAGAGACATTAGCATCAAGTTTTGTAAATAATATACAGGAAGATATTCTCTCACCTTTTGGAGGACACAATTTAATGGACATAGTCTGCAAGTATTATTAACTTCATTAATGCCATGCTGGTTTCAGTAAGAGTTGGTAGACTCTTACTTAGGAAAGACTTTTTCAGTATTAAAAAGATACAACCACTGGCCTTTTATTCCCCCACCCCTAAAACTCAAGCATGCTTCTTACTCTGACTTCTGATTTATATTTCATTTGTTTAATTGATGATGAAGTCAGGTTTCACTGGGCTGGTTCACACTGCAGATTATGATGGCACAATTGCAATACAAGATGGAAAGGGCCTCAACTTCACTGAAGATGCTCAACCTTAATGTCAACAATGTAATGCCAGCCACCATTCCTTACTGCTGCCTGTGGGAATGGAACCTTCTTTGTGCTGTGTGAAAAGGGCCCAGTACATGTGTATTCCATAGGTATGTCAGGATTGTAAGAAAGGCTGCAGCATCTTATTTGTCACATAGAGACAAACAAAAATGCTGCTTTAAAAAAATCCATCATTCCATTAATAATTTTGTTCCTACCTTCTGTCCTTTTGGTCCTGGGGCTCCACGTGAGCCATCAGGTCCTGTGAATCCCTTTGGAAGTAAGTTATACAATGGTAATTCAAGGGTTATGTGTTTTTCTTAATCACAACAAAAAACATAATATAACACAGAAAAACAAGACTATTAAATTAAATTAGTAACTGCAGGAGCCTTGCAATCCAAATTTTTATTTACATGTACAGATAGAACTGCAACAAAGTGCTAGCTTCTAGTGACAAACATCAGTGCTTGTGATACGTATCTTCAAGAATTACTCAGTTGCATCACAATTAAATAAAGCAAGTAATTAAATCTCTCTCTTAATAGGAGGTTGATGAATTTATTTGATGGCTAAGGTTAAAAACAAAAACTGTCAGTGTTGTCCATTTCCAATAAAAGTTTCATTGACAACAGCAACATAAAACAAAAACCCAGAAAGCTGCCAGGCTGGATTTAAATTTACCCTCTGAACTTGTCTATCTGGCTAAAACTATAAACTAACCATGGTATTATAACCAGAAATTAATTTGGATTTCTTATTTTTCCTTTTGTTTCCAATTTTATAGTCAGCTTATATGGTTTAGAAATTTTCTGATATCCAGAAGAGTTTTTCTTTTACATTTATCTATTACTTTTATTTTTTTGGTACACTTCCACTTTGTTTGGTATGCTTCCAGCAATTCAGTGTTCACACAATTGTTCCAACAATTTGATTTTGAAAGCTTACACGATCATTACAAGCAATTACTGTACAGTACCTTTTTACAGTCTATTAAACCTGACACTGAAATAATTTTTCAAATAAAATGCAATTTAAAAAGTCAGAACTTCCTCACCAATTAAGCACGAAAGTATTATAAATCTAAAACACCAATTAAAGGTTGAATGCACAGTGGAAGTAAAACAAGGTCTCTTTTTTTTTTTCTTCAAGTGAAAATAAAAAAGGTTCAATATTTCAAAGGACTCTACTCTAGCATGACATTTTCACTCATCCACTAATATGAGTGAATATACAAGTGTGAACAGATGCCAAAAGCTGAGCTGAGTTTAGTGTGTTCTGTTTCATGTGATTGTGTTCCCGTTAATTTTGGCAAGGAAAATAAAACTATGCCTTAAGTGAAAATTATGGGGCAATGATTTTTAAAGATCTGCTTATAGGGGTTGCGGGTTGTGGGCCTGTATTTTTTTAGGAAGATGTGAAGTGGTATGAGATGTCATTCACAAAGCCCATTTCCTCTTACAATTTGAACAGTTTAATTAAGGACTCTTCCAGCTCCATGTCCACTAAATCTCTTCCCAAAAGCAAATTAAATATTAACATCTTACAGCACTGCAACCTTAAATAGATACTAGGCTTTTTCATTTATATAATTTGCAATACCCCCTAACACACTGTTTTATGGTATATAAAATTTATTTATTATATCTCTAAATTTTTAAAGTTTTAAAAGCTTTTGTAAATTAAACACAAGCTTGCCTACCTCTTGGCATAACATCTAAGTACTAATGCAACAATCTTGCTTCATAACAAGAAGTGCTTTTTAACGGTGCTCTCAAGAGAAAGAAATATGAAGTGTCCAAAAAATGTTTGAAGGCACTTTTATAGCCACAAATTTATTCAAGAGGTATGACCTAACAGGTCATCAACACTAGATGATGTTGAAACTTCAGTTTTCTCTATTATTTTCCACAGGATGGGAAGATGCATCTGCAGATCTTCCTCATGCCCGCGCAGCTCTGCCCTTTGACCAGAGGTGGCTTCCAGAGGCCACAGCAGGAGTCATCCTTGAGACCACTGCCCAGTGCCTTCTCCAGGGCCAGGTGGCAACACTGACAGTCCTCATGCTTTATTTATTTATTCTTGAAGAAAACAAATAAAGACAGAAATTATAGAAAATCAAGTGTACTCACATCAGCTCCTGGCTCTCCAGGCAACCCAGGGGATCCTGGTTTGCCTGCATCCCCATCTGGACCCTTCAGGATTTAAATGGACAGTTAAGCATGTTTCACAGAAGGAAGCAGAAACAAAACTCAAAATTTCTTCTCTAGCAGAAGCAAACGAAAAGTAGCTGAAATCACTTACCGGTGGACCAGGGGGGCCCTTCGGGCCTCTCTCCCCCTACCAAGATATGAAAAAGAAGGTATTAGAACTATAACAACCTTTTATGGTCCTTCATGGAAATCACTGATTTACAGATTATCAGAAATAATCCTGAATTCTTATTGTAGAAAATAAATATTAAATCCACATAATTTCTATTGCAGACTAACAGAAATCATCAGAGAAACTTCTGATGGCAATCAAGGGAACATATGTAGTAGCTCGTATCAGGGATAATGCCACAAATCCTTATCATAATTTAGTATGAGTGGCTATCACTATGTAATCCCTTTTGAGATTAGATTTATAAAACCCTTACACCCCATTAATGGCAGATAAGCACAGCATATGATGCTGATTACACAAAATAAATAATCCCGAGTTTTCTATGCCAAAAATAATCTGAAAATATGCTTTCCTTACTCACTCCAGCCCACTACAGAGCATGAGACCCATCAATTCCTTCATGTATCTGCAGCCAAATTCAAACTCCTGAAGATCATAGGCTGTCAGACAATGCAGATACAGCTCAAAGCATTTCCTACTTCCTAAGCAGGGCATGGGAAACACTTACATCAATGCCATCAATACCGGGAACTCCTGGTGGCCCTGGTGGACCTGGGGGTCCTGGTGGACCAGGGGGGCCTCTCTGACAAGGAGTAAAAAAAAGGAGCAATTAGAGCCTGGCAAGCCATGGAGACATTCTGCAGGGACCAGCACATTTAGAGGCTATGGGTTAGTCAGGAGGCCATAGCTGTGACAAGGACCTGCATTCTCGCCCCATGTATATCATAGGCCCTATATCCTATTTTGACTGTCACTATGAGGACTGGCAACACTGCCCTCACCAAAGAAATGGGGAAGGTGCTAAACCCTCCTGCCTGGGCCCAGCCACTCTCCTGTGCCCACCACGCTGCCAGGGCCAGGTGGGTCCACTCCCCACGCAGCAGGATCTGAATGCCCCAGGGCAATGACAGGGTGGCAGACATGAAAGTGATCTTTGCGAATCGAATACGGAAATTCACTACACTAATTACTCCTTCTGCCAACACAAAGGAGACAGTTTTCCTGAGATTTCATACTAGCAACGAAAATTTAAACACCCCTGCTTCATTGACGGGCTCAGCAGTTTGCCCTGGCTCCTCGGGACTACATTAACATCTACAGAGGCACTTTCTCAAAGCGCCGGGCTCCCGGGGGGAGGTAGCAGGCGCCGCCAGCCTGTGGAAACTCAGGGAAAGGCAGCTACAGGTCTCCGTGCCTATAATGGGGGGCTCTGTTCTCCTTGGAGTGAGCTCTGTCCGCGGCCCCACAACGGGGCTCTGTGAGCAGGCTCCCGGGCCCCGAGCCTGGTCCCTTGGTTCCCACAGCGCTGCTTCTCTGGACAGATTTCCTCCGCACACCAGAATTCCCAGAAATATTCCGTCGGGCGGCAGCTGCATGTGGAGCTCAAGCCCCGCGGTGTTCCCCGCCCTGTGCCCGCCCGGCAGGCGCACAGGTACCGCTGCCCTGCGCTCTGCTCGCCCCCGCCGCGCCGCCCGCAGCTGCTGGGGGGACGCGGGACAAGCACCCGCGGCGGGTCGGCGCCAGGGCACGGCAGAGCAGCCTTCGACCCTCTGCACCGGCACCCCGAGCTCCGTCCGCTCCCTCGCACTCACCTCGATTCCCGTCTGGGTAACCTGAGAGGGAGGAAACACAAAAAACAGTAAAGCAGAGCCAAAGTCAGAACACACTTACTTGAGCCAGGCCGAGGCACAGCGCCTGCAGGAAAAGCCCCAGGGGCAGGAGGCGCCGGGCCATGGATGGAGGGAGCAGCCTGCGGCTGCCGGGGCGGGCGGCGAAAGGTGAGCGCGGCCGGAGCCCCTCCCGGCTGCGGCCCGGCCCCGGGCAGGGTCGCGGGGATTGGAGGAAGGCTGGCGGCCGGGCAGGCGAGCACGGAGTGCCAGCAGCCTTAACCCTTTGCCCTGCTGCTGCCGGGTCGGACACGGACCCCGCCGGCCCCGCGGGCGCCCCGCCGCCGGGCTCCCGGTGCGGCGGCGATGCCGCGGGCGGCCGCGACAGCCCCTCCGCCAGGCAGGCACTGCGCCCCGGCCGCCCGCCAGCGGCCAGGCAGACAGCTCGTCACGGAGGGGTTAAAATGAGGCGGCGGCTCCTGCTGCTCTGGGGGTTGGATTCCTAAAAGCACCGAATATCGGCAGGTATGGTAAAAAAGAGCATCACCAGCCAGGAAGGGGGAGAAAAAAATGAGACTCCCGTGGGCTGCAGCGGCGGAGAGCACAACCCAGGACAGCCCAGGACAGGTTTCTCACCCGAGCCGGCAGCTCGCCGCAGCCTTCGCGCTGGGGTCGCAGGGGGTCGCAGTGGATCACCATCCACTGGATCTCGAACTGGCAAAGGAGAAAAGATCATGTTAATTCGGGTCAAGGGTCGCTCTGTCTGAATGTGTAAGAGGTGGAATACTGGCACACTATGCAGAGGATTAGACGCTAGGTATTTAATGTCAATAGCTACAGGTGGAGCAGTGCTTTGCCCTGCATTCCCCCACCCTTAACTGTGGAGATCTTTTAAAGAGGGGGCATAAACCGGCCGGGGTGCTGCCACTCCTGAAATCCTCTTTATCACATCTCTACTGTTCTGTTTGTTTGCAGTTATCACAGTTTCCAGAGTGCTGAGACTGGAACACAACAGGAGTACCCTTGTTTCTTTTGCCTGTTAACTGACACCATCTGTGAGCCAATTCTTTGCCTCCTTTATCCACTTGTTATTTTCAAGCCATCATAATAGTAGCCAATTGAGTGCCATAATATACACATGAAAGAACTAGTTCTAATTTAATAGTACAAGGCAGCCATACAATAGCAACAGCCCAAACAGGAGTAAGTTGTCAACAGTATCCTCACACTAAATCCGAAACACAGCTCTGTACCAGCTATGAAAAGAAGAAAGCTAATTCTGTCTGCCTTGAGGCTATATAAAACAAAAGCTGAAACTTCTCCACTTTTTTAAAAAACTAAAAATTAAACTCTTCTGGTGGAAAGGTAATAAAAGATGTGACTGGCTTCCCATTGATTTAAGAGAGGTGAGAGAAGGGCAAATATGTTCTAGCCTTGCTGTCAATGTATCTTTTCCCTTGCCAGTATTCCACAATGGTCTTGTTGATTACATTAAGATGATTTAAGGGATGCCATTATTTTGAAGACATCTCATGTAGGTGTTCTACCAATATCAATATACAGTGTTATTAAGGATTAAGTACAGTCGTAAAGTTTTCAGAAACGAACCTCAGGTAATTTAGGGGTAATCATAAAGCAAAGGTATTAAAATGTAACCTTTTAAATTCAAAGGTGGTGTGCTAGTTTTGCCTGAGGTAGAGTTTATTTTCTTCACAGTAGCTGGTATGGAGCTTTGTTTTGGATTTGTGCTGGGAGTAGAGTTGACAGCACAGGGATAATTTTGTTATTGCTGAGCAGTGCTTGGACACCAACACCCAACAGCAAGGAGGCTGGGAGTGCAGAAGGACTTGGGAGGGGACACAGCCAGGATGGCTGATCCCACTGACTAAAAGGATACCCCAAACCATACAACATCGCGCTCAGAACATAAAGCTGGGAGAAGAAGGAAAGGGCAGGGAGAGGATGAAGTGATGCTCCTTGTCTTCCCAAGTCACTGTTACATGTGATGGAGCCCTGCTTTCCTGGAGATGGCTGAACACCTGCCTCCCATTGGAAAGTGGTGAAGTAATTCCTCATTTTTCTCTGCCTGTGTGCATGGCTTGAGCTTCACCTATTGAAATATCTTTATCTCAATCCACAAGTTTCCTTACTTTTACTTTCCCAATTCTCATCCCACCATGGTGTAGAGTGAGAAAGTCACTGTGTGGGGCTTAGTTGTTATCTGGAGTTAAACTACAAAGAATATTTAAGACCCATAGGTCAGTATTCCTGACATACATTTGTCAGGATTCCTACAGGATTTCTGTTTCATCTTTATTTCTTATTCAGCACAGATATAATTAACTGTGTCTGGCTGTTCACTGTTTTGTCACCTTAAGTTCTACAGACATTGCTACAAATGCCCACCATCTTTGCACATCTCAATATCAGCCATGTAATTCAGTTGTCTTTTTTGTGTTTTAGTAGGGTAGTATTTTCAGTATAGAATCAGTCACAGGGATGTATTTAGCAGTTCAATAGGGGCTACTGCTGGCTTGGTGAGGATCCAGGGGAAGTCACCCCTCCTGGGGAAATAAAACTCAGCCAAGCAATTTTCATATGAAGATTTTCTACAATACCTTGTCAAGGACATCTCTGTTTCTTCCAAGATAGGTCTGCTGTCAGCTGTTCGTACATATGTCAAGTGACCAAGAATGAATTACATATATTTAAATGCATCTCATTCCAGAGCTATTTTAAACATATTTTATCCATTTTTGGCATCTCTGAAATAGGTTTTTAGAGCTTCTTTCTCCTTGCATCTTTTTTTTTAAACCTTTGAATATTACAGTCAATTCCGGTGTTATTTGGCTTTCCATAGCTAAGGTTCAGCCTTCTGAATGTGAAATTTCACAGGGTGAAAAAAAAAACAAGATGTGACTTTTTGCAGTACACAGACACAATCTGTTCTATGGTGTAAATGAATCCCTGTTAAACAAATATTGACGAGCAGCTTCCTCTTAGATATTACAAGTCATGTAGCTTCCCTGAGCTAGTTAGCAGCATTAAATGTCAATTAAATAATGACCAAGATTCCCTTCCAGCAAAGTGTTTAATACTGATTATGAAAAAAACATGGTAATGCCTCTGAAATCACAGGAATTAAGGCAATTATATCATCTCACAGAAGTTATAATTTGAGCAGTAAGAAATTAATTCCCTCACCTTCCTATAAAAAACATGTAATTTAGAGATTAAATTCCTTTTCAGTTTTGAAATTATGCTAAATCTCATCTTGCTTAGAGTTTATAATGGATTATATTAATTACTTTTAGATAAAAAGATAAAACTTTAAGATATTTTATCTAAAAAAAAAAATAAAATGCAGCTGTGAATCTGTGTAAAAAGTTGTCCACCATAAAGCATTCCAGAAATCCTGTAATAAATCTTTGTAAAGGCTGAAAGGCAAGATGCAGTTTCTAATGGAACTGTGTCTATTATTCTCCTAGGCACTCATAGTAATAACAAGCAATAAAAAATCCCTTTTAAAATTATATGTGTTACAGTGCACCTCTGAGAAGTTGACCTATTCTGTAAGATAAATAGGGCTCTCACCAGAATGATGCAAAAAAGAATAGGAAACACATAATTTATGTCCTTTTAAAATTCTACCACTGGAAGTAATATACTTTAACAATGCCTGGGAGTAAATTAAATGGTGTGCCTAGGGCATATTAAATAACCAAGACTGTTGAGATATTTAAACTTAGAGTCAAGCAAGTTAAAGACGAGAATAGCCCCAAACATACATTTATCTAGTCAATTTAAAGAGAAATAGAGCACACAGGCTAAAACAGAAATTTCTGCAATGCAAACAGATATTTTAAAATTACTAGTCCATCTGACTATGTAATTCCTTTATCATCATTTCAGAGAATATGGACTTCCTAAATCTACATTATTGTAATATCAAGTTGAACCACTACCATTGCCTTTTTGGGCTTCCCAGAACAGGCCAGTTAATCAAGTCCTAAGTCAGTTCTGTCTAAAATAAAGTGTAATTTTAGACATCCAAACTAATTTTAAGAATATGGTGTCATGCTGATTTTCTGGGTTCCCTGATAATTTGTTCCAGTGCTTCATTATTCTTTTTGTCAAGATGTGTGCATCATACTCGTTTTAAAGCCTAACTCAGCTAACTAATTTTACTTTTTTTTCATAAAATATATTTCATACAACCAAATTGTACGAAACACACTAAAGCTATAAACAAATATTTTGCATTATAAATGGCAAGTTATAAAAATTATTTAATTCAGTTTTGTTCTTTTATCCTTAAAGGAGGTTGTCCTAAAATTACCATAGCTCCACACTGGTGCCTAAAGATGTACAGTCTTAAACACAGGCAAGGCAGAACTTGATGACAGACACTTCCCCACCAAATGCCTGAAGAGCCCTGGGTGATCAATGCTGCTCATTTTTATACCTTGCTGAAAAGAGAAAGTCTCTGCAAAACGCTAGCTGGAGAGGAAAGAGGATAAGATTCCAAATTGCTCTTCTGTTTTTCCTCACTCTTTGATCCTGACCAAAGGTCAGTCAAAGTACCAACAGAAGGCCAAGGTGACCTTGATACCAGATCTCTCTCCTCATTTGTCAGCTGCCATTTGGAATCACTACTTCAAGAGGCAAAGGAACCCTGCTAGTTTTTAAAGGGATGACTCTATGTCTAACTTGAGGGCACAGTTTGCTCTAGCACTGAATACCAGGTGCTGTAAAATTATTGCATTAATACTGATAGATTTCTCTGCATGTAATCTGTCTTTCTGAAGTGGAAAACAGTATTGGCATAGAATTTTTTACATCCTACTAACATGCACAGAATATAAAGTTCAATGTTTTCATCATCCCATCTATCCATTCATCCATCAGTATTGCTCAGAGCAGTTAGCAAAGCTAAGATACATATGCTAATTTGTAATATGCTGATTTCCACATAATCAGCTCCAGCTGATTATTTTTATTTACATTTTCAAAGACTAGCTCTTATTTTCAACAGAATTAGTATAACTTTTTAGCTATTGAAATTTCCTCATCCACATCGATAACAGCATGTTAGATAGATCCCTTCAGACACATGGGGCAGCTTTCTGCTGGCATTCTCATGTAAAACTGTTTTCAATCCAGTTCAATACAGCAACTAAACATACAGAGGTGATGAAATATTCTTTTGTTGTAACGTATTCCCTTTCAGATTTACACAACACTGGTTAACCTGTGTCCACATTTTTTTTGAAAATGGTGTGAGATATAGTCTAAAATTATGTCTCACTTCACTCTTCTACTTCAAAGTTGTAACAATACAGGGATGTCTAGGAATTTTCATTGAAATTTAGACATAACATTGGTCATCTCTTAACTTACAAGGTAGAAGTACAAAATTTAAAAAAACACAGCTAGTACTTACCTACCAAGGAGTTATTTTCTGCAATTTCTGCTTTCAGAAATAATTTAAACATGCATTCCACAAAACAAAGCCCCATATTTAATGTAAAACACTTTTTGAAGAAATAAAAGATTTTGAAACTTACCGGAACTGAAATTTGAGGATTATTTTTAAGTTTACCAAGCACAGCAAAGCCATCAGTGTTGATTTTTCCTTTGGGTTTTATGTTTAAAGACTCTATTTTAATACAGTCAATAAAAAGTGTGACACTGTTTGCTTCCACAATTATCATAAGCTTGTGCCATTGGGAGTCAAACAAGAAAGGCAAATGTAAAAATGATGCCGTTTGGTGTCTTCCATCTGCTCCTTTATAAGAAAACTCAACGCTTTTCATTTGACCATTGAGATTCACCCCAACTTGTTCTTTTCCTGAAGAATCCTGAATCTGCCAAATAGTCCAGTATTTCTGAAGTGTGGCCCCAGTCATCCGAAAGGTAGTTAGAAAAGAATATTCATCAGGCAATCCGTTGGAATATATGGCACTGTGTAGGATCAAAATACATTACATTTGTTCTGTATTTGCTCTGAAAAGCTCCACATATCACCACAGAGTAATGAGAAACCATTACTCAGTGGAACCATATCTCAACCATTCTTGTATCAGTGCACTCCTGCATGCTGAGCCCCAGAACAAGGTTTTACTAATGGCAAAAGAACTGGTTCAGAAGTCTGGGTTCTTCCAATGTTTTACAATTTTTATGATAACGCTTTCTAAGAATAATGGATGGAACAACAACTAACTCCTCTTCAGATACAGAAAGTATATCCTACAGCTATCCTATTTCCCACTATTAGACTTACAAAGTCGGTCAACATAGTATGACTTTACAATGACTGGGGAGAAGGTGCAGATCTGGTTTGATTTTGAAGGCATAAGAATGTCTTTTGTAAGAGCATTTTCTTGTTCAGCCTGCCAATAACCCTTTTGTTAATGTATAAGCTATCACTTCAGCAGAAATCATTGACAAATATATGGTCAGAACCCACACTCAAAGTGTATTATGTCCTGTGACATTCAACCACAAGACTACAAGTAGCAGGGAACAGATTTGTCACATATAAAACATTTCATATTTTAGCAACTCCTATAAGGTGATCTTTGGAAACACAGGTAGCACTGTCTGTGTCACGGTGCAAAACAATCCTGTCAGTTTTTATTTCAAATGTATCACTGAATCTAATACAATATTTAAGAAGTAGGCCTTTCCATATTTATTCTATGGATCATAAAACTCTAGTTTCATATCCAGTCGATATCAATACATTTTTTGCCATCTACCCACATTTAAGAACAAGTTTAAATAAATTTCTTAAGCATGAAGATATAAACAGCCATTTTGTCCCAGATTTCATTAGGCTAACCTCTCAAACAAGTAGACATCTTGAACATAGATGATTTTTGAGTGCCAGATAAATCCTATCTCAGAAGCTATTTAGATAGCATTAGTGAATCTCAGGATCTAGGCTTTGAGGGGGGAAAAAAGAAAAAAAAATTGACAGCTCTCATTCTGTAGGCTTGATGACTACTGATTTAGAAAGAGAGTACTTCCAGAAGCAATCTCCCTAGTTTGGAGTGTTCCGAGCTGTAGTGCAGCTGTGCTCCAGCAGGCAGCGGCACAGCCTCAGCAGATTTCAGCGGGGGCACGGCAAGCCTGGCAGCGACAGCAGCAGCATCTTCATCTTACAAATAAAGTACCCGCCCTGCTGGTGATTCTCTGTTTCCCCAGGAGCCTTTGTACGCTTGAGAGCTGGGTTTAAGGAAGGGCAATATTTAGCTGGAAAGTTTAACTCCTTATATAAGGTGTGGAGATATTCAAAGTTGGAAGAGGGGGTTCCTTGCCAGTATCTTTAATCTGTCTCTCTGTCTGTGCTTTACTCTGAATTGTGTCTCTTGCTTGAGGATGAAGTCCTGCCCCACCCGGTTTTGTTTGATAGGATTTTATCTAACTCGTTGTGTTCTGTCATCATTTATTTTCAGTTTGCTTCTTGCCCTCTCAGAAGCAAATGTCAGCTTGTGGATATTGTAGCTTTCCTTCAGTTTCAAGCACTTTGCAGTGTTTACTGTACCCTATCCCTCCTTGTGTTAGGTTTCTGGCCTACACAATAAGTATATATATTCTCTTCTGCTCCAAGAAGATAATTCTTCTCCCTTTTCAGACATACCTCTTATTAAGCTTCTGATGCAGTTTAGCACATCCATTATGGCTCTTTGCGTCCTTTCTCTATAATGTCTCTGAAAAGTATTTCAATCTCCTCTACTGCTAAAACCTTAGCTCATTTGGGTGATTTATCTCTTCAGTTGCTGAATATCATTTGTTCTTGCAGAAGGGATGGTTTTTCTGCTACCACACTAAAGGTGGTATTATTAGGTAATCTTTAAATAGCCTTCTTGTGATATTCAACTTTCTCTGTTAAGTTCAGTGACTTCAGGGTGTCTGATACACTGAGCCCAAAAGCAGCAGTACTAATCCCAGATCCTCTGTGAAGGGGTTTTCAGCATTTCCTTGCACTGCTAAGTTTTGTTGTCATGGCAATACTCGTTAAACTATCACATACATTCTCATCCGACCTCAGATGACACAACTATACTGCCAAAAAAAAAACCCAAAACAACAAAAGAAACAAAAAACCCTAGTACATAAACATACTTTTTGATTAGAAGATTGTTTATACCAGATTGGCAAATGAATTCTTTGCCTCATATTCAGCTATAGACTTAGTATCTTTCAAGACATTATACGGGTTATCCTTTTTTCAGACTTTAAATAGGAAAGAAATATGTTCATTTTCTCAGAAGATATGCAAAGAGAAATAATGTAAGAGCTTCTGGCATTGGTAAGAGAAAACTAGATTATAAGAAATGCATATCAAACACTAAAGATAAAAATTCAGTGCACAAACAAGGAAAAGTATTCCCATTTTTAAAAAATATTAATAACCAATCAGAAGAACTGCTGCCTTTAGACTAAAGACTCAGTATCAGTAGCATGACTCAACACAGTTAAGCATGACCCATTACCAGAAAGGTACTCTGCAGAGGACTGCTACTGTGTAAGATTTGTACCTATAAATCTACAAGAAAAGCAGAGACATAGTCTTATCTCAGCTACTCCAACAGTAATGATCCTTTAGTGGTTTAATTGTATTTCAGAACATATTCCTTTCAAAGCCTGTAATCCTTATATAGGCAAACCCCTTCCAAAGTCAGCAACTTAAAATGCTAAATATTTGGAAACCATGGCAAATTTAGCATGATATTTAAATAAAGAATTGTAGAGAAGCTCTCACTGCCAAGTGAAGAGTGAAGGATGCTGTAACTTTATTGAACAGCTGATAGCTGTATGAGCACTCAAATTCTTTCAGGAAATTATTTTTAACATAGTTGTTTCCAATTCCACTGATTTATGGAAGAGAACCAATCAAATATCAATTTAGATTCAGGTAAATGAGCAAAGAAAGAATTTATATGGAAACATATTTGAAGGCCAAAATCCAGATTTATTCCTGACCTATTTCCTATCCACTTAAAATTGTTAAGGATATAAGCCATCAGACCTTAATTTAGGTTTTTTTCTTCAGTTTGTAAGAAAGTATTCCAGTCCTGCTTTCCTTACATACTCATATTATTATTAACTGCTTTAGTTTTTTTATGAATATAAGGTTAGGTCAATTTTTTTTATCAGATATTCAAGTATTTGCCTAAATTTTTAAAGTATTGTAGGGTGGGAAGATTGAAACATTTGTAGTTCATCTAGGGGAACTTCTGAAATACTACATTTTCTTTTAAACCTTTTTAATAAATACCTAAGACTTTCACTAATCATGTATTTTTAATATTTGCCAGGAAGATTTCTTTGATATTTCAAAGCTAAGTCCTACCCAGGCTTCAATACAACCAAGGCAAGTCATCTGACAATGGTGAGGAAAGCTCTGACCCATCCCCCTGACTCGAGGATTCACCAAGAGCAGAAGACTATGTTAAAAGCTCAACTATATACCTATTTAAGTTCTACAGAGTAACTGTTTGTTTTATTACACTTGGGCTTTTGGAGTTAATTTCTTAGGTGAGCTCCATTGCTTACTGACTTAACTTAGTCCTTGTTAAATAAAGATTTTAGAAATCTTAGCACAACCCACTGGAAGTGGCAGTGGAAATTACTGTGGCCATTCTCATGATAATGCAGTATCATGTGCCCAGGGTTGAGGGTTCTTTCGATCAACAAGTGGAGACACGAGACACTTGTGTCTGGAGCTGCCTAGAAACACAGCTGACCTGGCACACACTGCCTGGCAGCAACTGAACAAGCAATAACAATAAAACAGCTCAGCACTTTGAAAAGCATCTGTCCTAAGTCATTAACCAGCAGCCATTTGTTAGGACTCATTACCCTCAGCTGATCTTTATTCTTCAGAAACTCCCATGGCTGAGCTAATTAATTCTCTTATGACCTAATTAACTTCTTAGCTGCATTTTGTCTTTTCTATTTCAGCATCATCATCAATATCTGAGTGGAATAGCTTATTCACAATGTGAAAGGAAAAACACCTGAAGAGCTTTGGTTGCTCAGTGTAGAAACCCCAGAACTTTGAGCACATGCATTTGAGGACCAATGTGTGTGTGTGTGTATGTGTGTGTGTGTGTGTGTGATGACAGTTGCATTTGTGAAGTCAAAGGTTTAAGATTTCATCCAATGCACAAATATAATTAGTCTTTTTCCTACATATAAAAAAAAGTGTCATTAACATATTACTTTGTGCAAATATTTTTTTAAGATTTCCATTAAAAATAAACACAACTATTATGCAAATAAACAGGATTAATTTTGTACTTACTAACTGGTAGATGCCTACAACATGTACACAGATTAAATTGAAAAAATATGCGTTCACCATGTCCAGTGAAAACAGCTATAGGTTGTGGCAGTTCCACACAAAGTTAGTACACCATTATTACACCACGCCATTATGTGGAGAATACTGTCTTGATCCTTCAGCACATTTTACTCTAGAAGAAGCACTGGCCAATAGGAATTTATTTAGATGAAGGAAGAAGCTAAGGTATGACTTGTGTGCAATCATTTCTATTCATTTTGGGATATAATTCTGGGCAAGCACACAGAGCAGCAAAAAGACCAAGCGACAACTCGGTAGCATTTTAAGGAAGCTCTGTGAGTTTTTCAAAGCATAAGCTATTGCTACATCAGAGACTGATGCTGAGCCATGCCCATCCAATTGAGCTCTCATTCCCATACCAAATAGCTACTCTAAAATGGGCTCCTTTGCCCTAGTATAATCATCACGTGTTAGCCTAAAAAATTATTCCCCTGTCACAAACGTGTTTGATGAAGGTCGCTCCCCAGTGCTCCCATGGCACTCGGGCGATATCAGCCACGAAGCCCGGGAAAGCCATGCTGGCCACTTTTCCCAAACTCGCTGCATTTTTTCCTCCCCCACCCGTGGATGCAGCAGGAGCGCACAGCCCGGAGGGTGATCCCGTGGGGGTGAGCTTCAGCACCGCGGGCAGGGACAGCTCCGGGAGCCGGCCGGGGCACCCTGCCCTGCCTGCCCTGCCTTCCCTGCCCTGCCCTGCCCTGCCCTGCCCTGCCCTGCCCTGCCCTGCCCTGCCTTCCCTGCCCTGCCCTGCCTGCCCTGCCTTCCCTGCCCTGCCCTGCCTTCCCTGCCCTGCCCTGCCTGCCTGCCCTTCCCTGCCCTGCCTTCCCTGCCCTGCCCTTCCCTGCCCTGCCTTCCCTGCCCTGCCCTGCCCTGCCTGCCCTGCCCTGCCCTGCCTGCCCTGCCTGCCCTGCCCTGCCTTCCCTGCCCTGCCCTGCCTGCCCTGCCTTCCCTGCCCTGCCCTGCCTGCCTGCCCTTCCCTGCCCTGCCTTCCCTGCCCTGCCCTGCCCTGCCCTGCCCTGCCTGCCCTGCCCTGCCTTCCCTGCCCTGCCCTGCCCTGCCCTGCCCTCCCTGCCTTCCCTGCCCTGCCCTGCCTGCCCTGCCTTCCCTTCCCTTCCCTGCCCTGCCCTCCCCTTCCCTCCTCTTCCCTCCCGCTGAGAGGGCCAGGCTGTAAAACAGCTCTGGAGCAGCGCAGCCAGCTCGGACTCCGTGACAGAGAAGCAGCACACTGAGGCACTGGAGCAGGGCCGGGACTCAAACCTTAAATCCATTTCCTGGGCCCACGACCCCAGTGGCAGGAGTCAGCTCAGATGCTGTAATAAGGCAGTCAACACAGGTTTGCTCAGGGGTAACTTGTGTATATCAAGCACATATTTCACTAGAACCATGTATAGCAATAATTCTAAACTCTCTTAAAAGTGAAAATATTGCTGCTTTTATCTGAGAATCTCCAATTTTTAGAGAAGTGATGATCCCGTTTGTTGTCTGTGACTGAATTCACACTCATACACTAGTAGTCCTGATTTGTGTCTGGGACTGAAAGTAGGTGTGTAACCAAACACTTAAGCTCTAAAGTAGCTTAATCTGGTGGCTATGAAGGTAGGAGCCAGGGAGGATTGCAGCAAGAAAAGTTGTTAGTGATAGGTGGAGTAAGACAGAAACACTTCACAATCCAATTATTCCTAGCTGAAACAGTAGTCCAGTTAATGGTCTTGTCACTTAATTGCTAAGTTGAGGCATTCTTAATTACATAAGGTGCTGGAACAGAATCCAGACTTGAAGACTTCCAGACTAAATTTGGCAGACGTCTCTACCCTGCTGTACTGTCTCTATTCCTCACCAGCAGAAAGTCTGGCCTGTAAAGCACAAACACAATTAGATCCCAAAATCCTGACTTCTATCACAAATTCACTGTAATATGCTAAAAATAATTTTCAACTTTTATAGATTAGATGTCCATAAGTCAGCCAGGAACATTCATGGACCTGTTACCTAAACAAACACACAATGGAAAAGAACCTTAGCTCAGAACCAGTGAGTTGTTATCCTACCACATCTCTGCAATCCTCACATGCTCAGAAAGATCCCTTCAGGTCAATATTTTAAGAAAACTTTTTTCCCTCTCCTCCTGTTACATTTTCTTTGCCTCCCTATTTCAAATCATCAGGAACTTCTGACATTACTTTCTAGAGGTAAAATCCCTTAGCATCAGCAAATTTTGAGGCACTCAATACCTTTTTAAATTAGGTGATCTAGCTGGTGGGAGATCTACTACTTAAAAAATAAGATTGCAAAATATCTATATTTTAAAGCCAAACAAGGAAGGCATTACCTGGTTGGTATCCTGAAGTCTACATTGGGTCCCAATTTATAAGCTACTTGTAGAGAAGTGGATCCCACAACTCTCTCAATAATCCCTTGGGAAGCAGCTTTTTCTATTTGAAACTGAGAAATCAGGTCAAAGCCTGCAAGGAGAAAAAAGATACATATTCATAATGTAACTTTCATTTTAATTTGAGAATTGTGCTGTCACAGAGCTGAATATAACCTGATATATTGTTTGAACAGCAGCTTTTTGGTGAAAAAGTCAGGGTGCTACTTGCCTGGTAGGTCATCTTGGCCAATCCTGATTGTTGGGCAGATATCAATTCTGTGACTGGCACCCAGAATAGCTGGTAGTCCTGCAAAAAAGGTGAATTTGCTAAGCATGTGCCTGCACATGGCCACAGATCACCTTACAGAATCAACTGAAGTAATTTTCAGATTATTATAAATTAAAAAAGAGCTAAAAATAATAATAATAATTAGACGTACATAATAATTTAAACTGTACTCGGTAAAGTAAGAGGTATAAGAAAATAGTAATCTTTTTCTAGAGAGCTCTAAATTAAAAACAGCAACTTGATATGCTCTCTGATTTTTTTTCCAAGCCTTTAAATTAGAGTGTTATAAAAATTCCTCTCTTGCAGAGCTGTTGAGAAATAGTAATAGTTTAAGAAGGACTGCTGTGTAAGGAGGATTTGGGTTGTAACTTTTTGTGGTTCAGGCAAACTTAAAAAAAAAAAGGCCAGTTACCTAAGTCAACAGTCTCCCTACTCCCAAGGAAACTTAAACAAACCTCATGCCAACTAAATAAGTTGTTGTGAATCAGTTGGCATCTTTTCCATCCTCTCTGGTATTTCAAGCTTTCCCACTTTCCTCTGTGCCAGATTTGATCAGAAAATGAACATTCATTAAATGCAAGGTGGTGGCAAGACTTTACAGCCCTTTTTGGTTTACCCAAATGAGAATGTAGAAGAAATTTGTTAGAGAAAACTAAATCTAAAAATCCAATTTTTCAGAATATTATTTGTCAAAAAACCTTGTCATGACCATAAGACCTACAAGATACCCAGAATTAAGGAAGGAGGAAGGAAAAAGAAGCATTTATTTGAAGAGTTTAAGAGTCATGTACAAGTCTAGTACCAAGTCAATCTGGAAAACGTTAGCAGAGTGTGGGTAGGGAAGAATGAAGAGTGGAAGTTGGAAGGAGAAGCATTTCTAACCTACAGAGAGCCTCTTGTGTGCTGCAAAGTCTCAACCCTAAATGTGGGTTTCCTTCTGACAACATAGGCTTAAAGAGGACATTCAAGTTGACACGTTACACCTTAGAAAAGACCTCATTCTATATTCTTTGATGAGACACATGGCTGACATCCAGCCATTTACATTTTATGCCCAGCAAATAAAGTAGAACCAGTTTATTGCCACATGTAGCAGAAGAATATCTAACTAAAAGCACTGAAAGACAGGGAAGGTTTGTGTCCTGTATTTACCATCTACATCCAGACTTTAATCCTTACCTTAAAAGTACATCTAATACCAAATTTAAAGCAACACAAAGAGCTCTTGCCTTTTTTCTGTTTTTCATTTATATCCTTCCATCCATGCATGCATACATCAGTGCACATAGACAGCTCTCACTTTGTGTGATGGCTAGTTACAGAGTATTTTAGTTTTGGATAAACACAGAATAATTCTTTTGACATTCAAAATTACACAGAGATAAAAATGTAGATAAAATCTGTCTCCTTACTTGATTGGTGCTGGATGGTGGCTGAGATGAAAGACCACAGAAAACTACACAGGTAAAAGAAAGCTGTAATTTTCCTGTAAACAGAAAGAAAACTCCAGTATGAATCTGTAGTTTCTGACAGGTTCTGTTATCAAATTTCTCCTCCAAGCCATGCATGTTAAACATATAAAATACCACCTAAGGATCTGCTAACAGATTTGACAAGACAATTTCTTTGGCAAGATAATTTCTTTACATGACAATGTTTGATTTTTGCCTTATAATAAAACATGTCAATAAAGCTCTATTGTAGTCCACTCATATAATGCTGGCAAGGACAGCTTTCACAGTTCTAATCTCTTATTTACAGATGTCTCTAAATCCCACTTGTTCTCTTACCAGTGGCTTTTCATCTTCACTGCTGGATTTCTTCACTTCTCTCATGTGAATACGCAGGGTATATCGTCACACTGCCTGCTTGCCTCTCATTAGTCCGACAGAGAAGTGCAGCAGTGGGTGCAGACAGCAGCTCCTGCCCCACCAGGACCCTGCAGAGAGGGAGGTGCAGGCTGCTGGGCTGGTTTTAATCTTTCCAAGGGAAGGAGGTGGAGGCTGGACAGACATGTGTGTCCTGGTGGGCTCTGAGGGCGGACCTCTGGAGCCAGCTGAATATAAAGAAGCCAAGAGCGCAACTTAAAGTCTGCTTCTTTCACCAGCACGAGGGCAGGGAGATTCAGAAAATGAGTTCAGCAAAGCCAGTCTCTGAATGGTGGGATCTGCTGTTCAGCCAGGCAGGGGAATGAATTATATGTACCAGGAGGTGTGAGGAAACTAGAGCCCTGATATGGTGCTAAGAATAAAAGCTCTGAGTAGAAGCAAATCCCTGTCCTATGAAGAAGGTATTTCCATTTCTCACTGATTTACTCATCAGGTGACCTCGGGAGAAGCCTGTCTAGTGAGGCTGGTTTTTCTGAATAAAACAGATTATGTAAAAGGGTTTTCATTGCTTAGATTCTAACCTCCAAGGCATACACATAGGCATTATTAAACAGACTCCTGTTCTGTTGTCATTGATAAAGCAGTCCGTTTCCAAAGAGACTATTACATATGCTTGGACACACAAAGATATTTACTCATATTTGTTCACCCAGATACAAAAAGAAAGAGAGAAACTAAAATCTGTATGCATGCAAAGATCAAGAAAAAGATAAAAAGCTAGAAGGTCCTCATAGGAGCCACAGTCAAAATATGTATTTGTGGGAAAGTATGCTAGGTCGTTCTTATACATCACATTTGTAAGGTTTCATCTTCTCTAGACTACTGATATTCTGGTTAATAACACCCTAAATTTTCAGATCTTTCAAAGTGTGGACTATAGGAAATGAAATAATTTCTGCTGTCTGAAGTGTCTGGAGAAATAACTGGGTAATGAACTATCCCCTCCATCCCAATTTGTAGTAAATCACATTCCCAGTATTGGTAATTTCAATGTTATTGTGGTTACAGTTTTAAATCCATTGTTAGAAAGGGTGGGACTTGATCACACACATGAACAGTTTGTCTAATTTTCATGGCTAAGGCAGTGAAGTTTTTTCACCTTTCAAGAGAAAGATACACCCAGGGATCCTTAGGGTCCAGCATTATTGAGAACATTACATATCAGTACCAGAACTGTCACATGAAACCTCTGTCAATTCAAAAACAATAAAGTTGAAATATCAGTTTTATCTCACAAGAAGTTTGCCCAAATCACCACACGCCCAAGTGCCTTACTTCCCCATGCAGATATTTCCATTGAGGCATCCAGTGGTACCCATAGGGCCTGGAAGGAGCTGGAGGAAGAGCAGTACATGAAAGTCACTTGAAACTATAACAAGGGGGAACGTGGCATGTGAAGGAACGACAGAGAGCACCCAAGACTTCAAAAGAATACCAGGAGATTTATGAAGGAATGGAAAAGAGTCAGGTGCAAAACCATCTCTTTTGTTGTCTATAAGCTGTGGCATTTCCTTTGCCTTTGAGACTGCTTAATATTGCCAATTTATTTGAGGCAGTATTTAGGAAGAAAAATTAGTAACACCTTACAGTACGTTAGCAATATTTTTTGGTACATGGCATGAAGATTTCTGCCATCCATTGTGTCTGGGGTAATACATCATCCTCTCCTAGAGGGGGAATTGTGTTC
Source organism: Chloebia gouldiae (assembly GCA_003676055.1). NCBI lineage: Eukaryota > Metazoa > Chordata > Aves > Passeriformes > Passeridae > Chloebia > Chloebia gouldiae. The sequence continues at coordinate 24,700,511 of QUSF01000002.1, forward strand.
AGAGAAATTCAGAGAACATATACTCTGTTTCTGGGCAATCTATAATGTAATTTTCTTGCATTTCATTGCAGCAATTCTCAAGGGTGGAACTTCTTTTATATCAGGAGTATTTTCCCAATACAGGATCTTCAAAAGACATTTGTACAAAATAAAACATGGGAGACAGTATGTAACTAAAGCTGGGAAAACATATTTACTATTCTGTTTGTGGGCAAAAGAAAAATTCTTTAAAAGACTAATAGTCTCTGGTTGCTCTGTGTGCATTTTGATTTCTTCATCTTGGAGGAAAACTCACAGTATTTGATTAAATTCTGGATTAGATGTTCTGCTAATAATTATCACATCACCTTGAAAAAGCCAGAATAACATTATCTGACAAACTAGTGGTAGCAGATTTAATAGCCCCATGATCTAGCCAATATTATTCCCATTTCAAGAAAATGTAAACTGGGATAGATGGAGTATGTATCTTATATATCTTGCTGCCACAGAGACAGTCCCCATCCAACTCACAGTCACGTTTAGCTGATCTGACTATTTTGATGTCGCTCTACATCACTTCAATTTTTCTCTTCTTATGAATTGGGCCAGCATAGTTTTTTCAGAAAACTTCAGTGCATAGTGATTGCTGTTTAGCCACTTGCTCAGGGATTCATCATCTAAACACTAACTGCTCATTTTTTGAATGTGGATTAATTAAACAGTAGTTACTTTGTTCAAATACTAACTCCTGAAAATAAGCTACATAGGAATGTCATCACCTCACTAGCATGTGGAGGTGTGCTTACACACCTGACTTCACATTCCACTTCTCAAATATCTGATTCCATATTCATTCCATACTCCTGTACTTCTGTGTAGCTTGAGTTGGAGAACAGGTATTCACACACCTGCCTCTGAGAATGTGGCTGGAGACAAATAGCAAATGGGTGGACCCAGATTCTCTTGCAGATATAAAGGTTGCTCTCTGTGATGAAAAGGTTTGCAGCAAGGTGGCTGCAGTTGGACTTTCAGAAGGTGCAAACCAGCAAAAACACAAAAACAAACAAAAAACAACAACAACAAAAAAAACCACCTAAAGGCATGATTTAGAGAAGACCACGTGGCAGAGAAGGAGGTTTCTCAGCTCAAGCTTGGATTTATAGCATTTTAGGAGTTAAGAAAGGTAACTCGAACCTGGGACTGATCTCATTGACATCAGGGGCAAAACTTGCACTGACTTAAGCGCCTTTTAATTAAACCAGCAACAAATAATTAAACCAGCTTCTTCAAGTGTAGGGTAATTGAATTGACAGCAGAACTATAATCCTTGTCAGGTTTCAACACATCATTGGAATTTAACAAATAATCTATTATCCAATAAATTCTTACCTTCATCATAAAAATGTACTTTTCTGTCCAAAATTTTATGAATTTTGGCATGGGAAGAAAAACAGCTTTTCTTTCCAAGCTGTCAGATGCCATTTTGCATAAAGACCAAACAGCTTCTTTCTAGTAGAGGTCACTCAAAGAAACCTGGGAATTCTTGGGGCCAGATTCTCATCTCCTCAGCACAATTCTTTTTACAGGTGAATCGCACTGTAATGGCACTGCAGCTAGTTTGTGAACATCTAGACTGTCCATTGTCATCTACAAAATTCAACAAATCCCTCAGGTGTGTTCGTGGAGCACAAATAGAGATGGTCTCTACATAAAGCTAGACAAACTTCCACCTTAGCTCTATGTCCCCTTGCCATAATAATTATTTCTGTGAATGAAGCTTGCAGTTCCCATTACCTTTGGATGAAAGTCTATATTGTGGCATCATTCCTATTCTTGTTTCTTTCCAGGTCAGAAGATTTGTATGTTGTCTCCAGGGGTGTCAGACAGCAATTATCCCCAAATGTTTCAGTCAGTGTTTCAGATTATCCTAAATACACGAGAATTTATTTTCTAGTGGAACAGCAGAGAAAGAGAAAAGTTAAGCAGATTTCAAGTGCAACTATGCTAATATTGCCATGAACACTGTCGTATTTCAGCAGATTATGACTCTGACTTCACTTGACATACAGCTGTGTCCATCTACTGATCACACCCGTTCTCAAAAACTAAAATAAGATCAGAAATGAGCTCTGCTGCTATTTATTAATTTGTTGATTATAAAATGTAGGGAAATTTTTCTCATTTATAATAGCAAATACTATTACCAACATCTGGATCCAAATTTCATGTAACTAAAAACAAAACAAAATAAAAAACTACCCCAAATTTGGAAGTATTTTCAGTCAGAGTTTAATGAGTCTTGACAATATTATTCTATACTGTTCTTTCTTCTAATACCTCTAAATATTTTAAGATTATTTTCTAGCCAAAATTACATTAATTGAAATGCTTGTTATTGTTGACATGATGGTACTTAGTTCTGTTGACATTTATCTCTAAATACTGCAGCAAGCATGATTTCTTTTACTGTCATCAAATACCCTTTGAAAAAAATCATAATACCAGTAAGAAAATATCTGAAATGGGATCAGGTTTTCCCTCTCTTGCACCAGCACATGAGCATCACAACATCAGTTCATAGGTAAAAATATTCATAAAAATAAAATCAGTGTATGGTTAGTTGGGACAGAAACCAGGCTTTCTCCCCACCTCTCTGCCCACCTTCCCTGGCCAGACTCAGTATCCTGCCTCCTATACTCAGCCCAGTCGAGCTCCAGCTGCCTGGACCCAAGGATGGGACAGGTTCCCCCCATCCAGAAAGCAGAGGACGAGAGATGCTGACAGGGTGGGAAAGGAAAGAAATATGCATATATAGCTACTTGGTTACACAGAATAGCAAATTCTATGGCACAAATTCTGATTTTTGTGGCATAAGGGGGAAAAAAAGCTATTTCACACTGTTGATGACCATGAGGATTCTGTAAGATTTTTTTTTAAATGACAAAGTCCTCAGATTTTTCCAAAGTAATTTCAGGATTTTCACAGATCAGGGCATTACTATATAGTTTCATGCTTATTTAAGGACTACCTGAGATGGAGACAGTAGGGTGCTTTGTTCATTTTGAAATGAAAAGCTGTGATTCAACAAAGTGTGGTATTAAGACCACAGAAAACTGGCACACACAGACCTCTGTATTGAATTGGTGAAATTTAGAATATATATTTTCATCTTCAAGACATGTACTTCAAGACATGTACATGTATCATATATTAAAAATTGTTATTTTCTCTCTTATGAAAAATATAAAGGACATAAATATATAACAATAACACAATAATTAATACTTGAAGTATAATATTAGAAGCTTGTAAGTATTTAAATCTCTATAATTAAGGTCTGCAATTTCATTGCACTGATTTTGCAATAACACCTGGTTATTGACCTCGGCAGAGCTACTGAATTACAAAAAATATTGTGAACAGGAATTCATTGAGAAAAAACTAAGAACAACAAAAACTTTTTTTAACATTATACCTTTTGTTTTCTCCCAGTGAACCCAACATTATGCTACAATGGGAACAGTGTGCTGCCAAAATGAAAACTACAAAGAAGAAATCAAAAGGCAAATCTCATGCTAATTTTCAAAGCAGAGGGAAGCTTATTAGTGAGGCCCCACAGAGACTAGTACAAAAGCCTGTGCCATTCAAAATATTCATAAATGTGATCTGGCAGGCAGGTGTATAGTGGGGCAGTAACATCTGCAGATAAAGGAAGTTACCTGAGCAATAAAAATGAAAATTTGAAATTTACCCAAGCAAAAAAATTGACCTGGCAGTGGACCCTTTTGTCCAGGAGGACCAGGTATCCTGGGGTGCATCAGGAGGAGTGTGGCCAGTAGGTCCAGGGAGGTGATCATCCCCCTCTGCTCTGCCCTAGTGAGGCCACAGCTGGAGTATTGTGCTCAGTTGTGGTCTACACTGTTCAAGAAAAACAAGGAGCTACTGGAAAAATCCACTGGAGGGCCATAAAAGCAATAGGGAGTCTGGAGTGTCTCTCTTATGAGAAGAGACTGCAGGAGCTGGACCTGTTTAGTCTAAAGACAAGAAGAGAGAGAGGGGATTTCATTGGTACATTTATACTGCTCAAATGCAGGTGCCAAGAAGCTGGTGCCAGACTTTCCAATGGTGCCCAATTATAGGTATAGAAACAGTGACCATAAGCCAAAACACAAGAAGGTCCACCTCAATGTGAGGAAGAAGTTATTTACATTGAGGGTGGCACAGCCCTGAACAGGCTGCCCAGGGAGGTTTTGGACTGTCCCCCTCTGGAGACATTCAAAGCCCATTTGGATATGTTCCTGTGTCACCTGCTCCAGATGACCCTGCCTTGGCAGGGGTGTTGGACCAGATGATCTCCAGAGATTCCTTTCAACCCTAACAGTTCCGTGATTCTGTAGTTCTGTGGTTCTGCAGTTCTGTAATTCTGTGATTCAGTGAAGGCTGATGGTATAAATTGTTGGAAGTTCTCAAAATATCTGTCAAGCACATTTCTCTCCCTCTCAGGATTTTTCATAGAGGTACACAGAGAGAAATGACAGAGAAAACAATTTATATTTCTGCTCCTTGTTTTTCCTATGTGGAATGTGTTTAGAGAATTGTTTACCTGGAATGAGTACTTGACTGAATTCTGGTGAGGATTATTTGAGTCTGATGGCCAATCCAATCCACCTGTGTCTGGACTCTCGAGAGAGGGTCACGAGTTGTGAGAGTCAGAGAAAGTAATATGTAGTTTTAGTATTCTCCTTTTATATAGTATATTAATGTATTTTAGCATAGTTATAATAAAGAAATATTTCAGTCTTCTGAATTGACTCAGACATAGTCATTTCTTCCCATTGAGTTCGCCTGCATTTACAATAAATACCGAGTGAGCTTTTCACAAAATAGCAAATGAAATTTCACATAAATAAAGAATAAATATTAGTCAGTGAACAAGTAGTCTTAAATTTATGATGTTTCTACTGTTCTAGAAAGTTATGTGTCAGCTGTGATAGGCAGAGCTATGAAAGCGTACCTTAGTGCTCAGTAGTGGGCAAAAAGCACATAGGAAAACAATAGTGAACAAAGCAGAAACCATCAAACTGCTGTGGTACAAACCATGGTCAGCAGGGATGATCAAAGGTTTGAACTGCTTTCAGTAGGGAAAAAAATTAAATGGATGAGGATTCTTCGAGCCTAAAAAAATGAGATCTAATGAAGTCTAAAAACTATAGGAAAGTGAGTAAAGGACAGTTATCACTCTCTTGCAGAACAAGGACTAAGTTTACCAAAGAGAGATGGAAGCCAGAAGTTTTAAAACAAGCAACAAACAGCACTTCCCCATACCACTCATAGGCGAGGGGTGGGATTCTTTTCTGCCACGTTTAGTATTCACCATTTTAAATGCTAAAATTTTATGGGACCAAAAAGAGATACTGGCTGAGAAAACACATGGGAGAAGTGTTCCTATGTACCTGTGCTACATTTACTTGCTTCTCTAGGCATCCACTATTACCTTCACCAGAGAAATTATACTGGACCAGATGGACCTTTGATCTCACATGATACAGCTGTTCTTCTCTTTTAATATTTAAACAATTTGGAATACTAAAAATTCAAAAGGGAAATACTGCTCTTGTAATGCCAGGACACATTTCAAAGGACTTAGACATAGTAGTACTCTTTTAAAAAAGTCAAGCATGGTCTGAGAAGGAAGTGAATATTTTACTTATTTATCCTAATATAAACAAGCGCAAGATTCTAGGATGGAAGTTTTGTCCTTGTATCCAGAGAGGATTCTTAAAGATCACCTCACAGACTGGATGTTAAAAAAGAACCCAAAAATGTAGACACATAGAAGAATTTAGTTCCTGAATGATCCAGGGATCCCACCTGGTCCAGACTCCTCTCAATGCAGAATGGTATTTCAGAGCCAGAGCAGGTTGCTCGGGGCCTTAGCGGGCTGGGATCAGAGTATCTCCAAGGGCAGAGACTCCAGAACTTCTTGGAGTGACTGCACTGCTTATTCAAGTAGAATTTCCACTTCTACATCTTAAAAACTTCTTGGAACTTGTGTTTGTTAGCACTTGGTTTCTGCCCTCATTCCTCCCTCTATTGCCCTTGAGAAGGACTTTCTATACCACAAACAAGTGATTTGATAGTTATTTTCCATCTAGTTTGTGTAGCTGTACGTAGCTATTTCTGCTGCAAGAGTGTGAGGAATCAAGTGCTCAGTTTAAGAGCAATGATTAAGAGACATGCAAGACCACATGAATTCAGAAAAAAAACCCAAACATTTCACAGTGATACCTGGAAGCTATTTATTCTGGAAAACTACATGAGAAACTTTTCTTAAGAAATAAAACAAAAAAAAAGAGAGATGCTGACCAGAAAAGTGTTTACCATCTCTTCATCTTGATGTATGTTTTAATGGCTGACTTTAAAAAAAATCTTTTACTGCAACTCACTGAAGGAGGAAGGTGATGTTCCTACAGATAAATCCATGTTGATTATGTAGCAGTATGAACTTCTCTGTCTCCCATGTTACTGATGCAATTCTCTGAACTGCATCTCGTATATGATTAGATATTTCCTGTTGTCTTGTGTAAATTAGTCACTCATTCCTGCAAATGTCACAGAACTTGTTTTCTTGCTTTCCCATTTATTTTTGTTATGTCCTATAGCTGGATTGCCCAAGACAACTGTTCTACCTTTTTTCAATTCTGATTTTTCTTGCCACCAGTGGCCTCCATGTACAACAAACCCGGTAAGTCTTATTATCCAAAGATGCTATACTCTCTGGATGTCTTTTGGTTAAATTTCTGTATGTGAGTTTGAAGTATATATTTTTAACAGTAAAACTTCATGTTAAGTACCTCAAGATTTTTTTACCTTTGCTTACAGTTGAGATGGTAATTTGTTCTTATGCCTTCCTAAACTAAGTAACAATCTAAAAAAAAACCCTCTAGCAAAGGTATTAAGGAAGATGAGCATTCAAATCTAGCTGCTATTATGGTTTACAAATCAAGAATCAGGTGCATTCCCACAAAAAACAAGTAGGAATATCTCCTGTGTCTCCTGTGTACAGGATTCTCATCTTCATCCACAGGAAAAAGACACAAAAAAAAAAAATAAAGAATAAAAATAACCTTACAACAGTGTTCAAAAACATCAGACACATTTCTTCATAAAACTTGAGATCTTGCCTGAGTTGTGCAGACTGTATTGCATGCTGCAGCCGCTTGCTGCTAAGATTTACACCACACTTTAAATAATTGAAAGGGAAGATACATGTTCAAGGAGGGAGGCAGTGGCCCAGAGGATTAGCCATGGGAGAGAACTTCTGCCTCTTCTAGGTCAGCACTCAGCCTTACTCGGATCCAAATAAAAGTTATTAGTATTACCTGTCTGCTACTCCATGTGAAATGAATTAATGATCCCAGGCCAATCCTTGGCAGACAAAAACCCCACTGCAAAATGACTCACCCTCCTGGAAGCTCTATAAGAAAATAAAGAACTAATTGGGCATGGAAAATTAACTACCTTGTCTCTTCCAGGCTAAGAATAAAACCAGGTAGTGGGAAAGGTTGAGCAATTAGCTGCTTGCCTGGAATTAACAATTTTGAGCATAATCAGATGACTTTAAGGGAGCACAATATCTCTCAAACCCTTGTGAATCCATCTGGAAAACACAGGTACGTGTGAGCAGCACTCTATTTAGTACTACGCTCAGTATTCGAGGCAGAGGGTTATGTTTGAATTGTTAAGACTTGTTTAGATTTGTGTTAGTAACTTGAAGGACCATTTTAGGTGAGTTCTCTTGAGCCAAATCTTACTGGACAGAAGAGCACAAACATCCTGCATGTGTTGGGGTATAGTGAGTTTGCCAAAGGTGTGACAGAGATTCATACACAAGCTCAGTTTTACAGGGGTTTCTGGATTTCCTCCAGTCCATCCCCTGCTCAGAGGAGGGCTAATCTCAGGTGCTGAAGACCTGACAAGTTTTGTTATCTTCAAGGATGGACAACTTGTTCCACCATTCAATTACTGTCTCACGTGGATACTTCATAAATATCCTTACTTCCAGCATTGCAGCTGAACTACTTAGCTGTCCTGGAGCACAGAAGTACTAGCAAAACTGCTCAACACAGTCAGCATATAAATATGGGAGAGAACCTTTTCTGTATTCACTGTCAGTCAGGCTGTCTCCTGTAGCTCTAGGACATTTCTCAGAATATTGCAGATGCTTTGATGTAATTGAGAATAATACTCCAGGGCACTGAACACAATTTTCAAGGTAATGCAGATCAAATTTGACACACAGTGTCCTCTGGGTCTGTGAAATTTCAATAGGTTTTTTCAGGAAATTTCCTATTTTCAAGTTATCTGTGTCTTTAAGCCTCCTCCATAATCTCGTTTAATGCTGCCTGTAAAAAACTTTTTTTTTAGGATGAATTCAGGTCTATATTGAAAAAGCCTTTCCTGGCATAATAATGACAGAGTGTGGGATTTTCTGTGACATTTTCATACTAGAAAAGTTTCAGTGTGTGTATATATATATATATATATATATATATATATATATACATATATACACACACAATTATACCAGATAAATGGGCTTTCATCAGAACTGGCATAAGTGAGTCCAAGAAAAGCAGAGCTTCTTTGCAAGGAAATTATCTAAACTGAGAACTTTTTCCAGTATGAAGGGGACACAAATAACCTGCCTGTGGCAACCCAATTAGTGAACTGACTTATCTGTCCAACAGATGGAGTTTTACAATCACCAGTGCTCAGATTCTCACACTATGCTATTCATTCATTATAAATTAAATTAGTTCTAGCCACTTATTAGTACTGCTTGATATTGATAATTCCAGATGGATATATGCATAGATGAATTAATTTTTGGCCTTTTTCATCATTATGAGTATTTAGGTTGTTAAGACATACAAAGTCAGTTTCTATCTTTAGTTATATTGCCGAGGAAGACAAATGATTTTTAAAATTTTTGCTTTCAAGTACACTAATATTACCTACACCTTGCTTAAAGGCAGTTTTTCTGCAAAAAATGTCAGAACAATTCATTCTGTCAAATACTAATAAGCTTTACATTCTTGTGTCAACTCTTATACATCTGGTATAGATGACCTTTCATTCTTTTCTGCACTCTCTGCATATTTGGAAGAAATAATAAAAACATGTCAATGATTGTGAACCTTTTAATTACATAAAAGATATTTAGTTGACTTTGTCATTGTGATTCCATATTTTCTATAAGCTGACATCTCTTATTGGCTTAATACTGTGGATTTTGAAGAGTTTTCATTTGCTTTGCAACACAATAATAGCCTTATCACAAGTGAAAAACTCTGAAAAACAAATGCAAGTGTAACAGCCAGGAGAGTAATTATAGACTGAGCTGGGATAGCTGGATAAAGAGCTGTGGACTGATGGCCATTCCCAGCCTTACCAATGGAACAAGATCCATTCCTTTGGCGTTTAGTTCCAAATTCTCATGTTTAAGTCATGCTCCTTTATTGTATGCTTGCCTTCTGCCCTGATGAACCTTGCATCACTCGCTGCATATGGTGTAGCCAGGAGCACGCATGGAATGGCTGGACTTCAGTGACTCCATACAGATGGAAGAAGAAATTGAAGCTTGATCCCATATGTGCTGGACATCTGGGCAGACTTGTGGGGTATTGCTTACAAAATAGGTGTGGTGGTAACATCACCTGTAACCACAGTGATTGTTGATTTGTAAAGGCTGGAATCTGATCATTCTTCCCAAGATGAGGTGTGAAGGCCTGATCACCAGGGTGGACTCCATGTTCTAGGTGCCAGAGGTAGGGAGAAAAATGCCCCAGGTCTTGAGTCAGATACTTGAGCTCTAGGTGAGGATTTTAGGCATATTCCTGTTGGTTCCAACAGGCATTAAGGTACATCTATCTCTCTTTATACTCACTGAGTTATTCCACAGCCTGGATCCTTTTGGAAGAGAGCTATAAAATTAGAATTTTGGGTATGCATGAAGTTAAATCTCTTGTTTAGTATAATCTTGCTAATTCTTTTTAAAAAACTTGCTGGGCATTTCAGTTGTTACATAATCTTAACATTCACCCTGGGAATTTCCTGGGAGAGTTATCTTATGCTACATTTTGTACAAATGTTTCAAACCAGTATGGAAAAAAAGGAAACACGCTGAAACGGCTTGATGGAACACATTAGTTGCGCAAGAGTCTCCAGAATTTCCCACTGCCTAAAAATTTGTTCTATCAGCTATCATAAACTAGTAAAAAAGCTAAAGAAAATAATGAATTGACAAGCATCATCCATTACTGGCCACATCTTTCTGCTTTGCAGCCAGGCTTGAGACACTGCAGAGGGTATATACTTGATACTGTTTAGAGAACAGGACCTTGGCAGGAGTCTGCCTGGAGTAGCAAGGACTGACAACTCCCTGGAGGTCCCCCAGGACAGGCCGGCACTGCTGTGGCATTGCTGGGGAAGGGCGTGGTGGCCCCAGGGGTTTGACATGTGGTCCTGAGCAGGGCAGGGGTGAGGGAAGCCAGGCTGGGACAGTATCCGAAGAGAAGTAACTCCCAGGTTGAGAGAAGTGATTCTTCCCCTCTTCTTCACTCTGGTGCGACCTCACCTGCAGTGCTGCATCTGCTCTGTGGCCCCAGCCTAAGAGGAATGTGCACCTGTGTGCAGGATGTGAAAAGTCCAGAGCAGGACCCTGAAGACTGCTCAGAGAGCTGAAGCACTTGCCTGTGAAGACAAACTGAGGGTTTGCTGAGGGATTGCTGAGCCTGAAGAAGTGAAGGTCCAAGGTCACCTTAGAGCTGCCTTCCAGCAATGCGATGGATGGGGCTTTGAGCAGCCTGGGCTAGTGGAAGGTGTCCTTGCCCACGGCAGGGGGTTGGAACTAGGTGACTTTTAAGGTCCCTTTCAAGCCAAACAATTAGATGATGATGATGAAGTATGGATCTCACTAGAGGCCTCAGGTTTTTAGGTGATATGTCCAGAGTCACCAGATCTTCCTGAAAAAACCTTAGTGCCAAACCCCACAAAACAATTTTAATATGAAAAGGAATATACTCTACCCACAGGGACTAGCTTGTCTGGGAGTGACTTTGGCTGCAGCTATGCCAACTGATTTAATAATTGAACCCGTAGTTCAATATGTAGTCATGGGAAGTAACTCTAAAATGGACTAGTGTTCTGGAAGCAAAACACACAGCTTCAGGATCTGAGATGGATGGTGATGAGTGGGGTAATTTCTGGTATCAAAAATATTAGGAGATTGAAACTGGAAAATCACAAGAGTAGAGAGATCAGGAAATGGTGGATTTAAGAGAAACCTTTCTTTGCTTTTTCTAGAGAAAAACCTAAACTTCTGTCAGAGCACAAATATGAGCAAAGTAAGAGAGGGAAAATTTAAATTATTCCTAGGATGTGAACAGAACCTTGGAAAAAGTGTATTTTCACTCTGTGTGAAACCTTGAGCGTAAGAAGTTTGTGTGCTACCCAAACTGTGATGGAAACTACCCCTCTATACATTCTAAGGTCACTGTCTTAGAAGAGCATCTACACTAGTATAATTGTGCACTAATGTCCATGACCTGCCTATAAAACAATAGGAACAAAAATTAAGCTCAGAGGTCTGCTAAGAAAGATTGAAAGAATAGCTGGGGAATTGAAGAGGAGACCCATTGAACCGCCTGGAAAACATACAAAGACAGAAAATCAAGAAATAAAAATCCATCCAGAATTTAAAAGTCAACAAGTATGAAAAGAAGCATGAAAGGAAGACAACATAAAGAACTTGAAGCCCAGCCAGGAAAATGTGTGTTCAGATTCTTTGCACTGTTTCTGCTGCAGTTGTTCTGTGAAGAAATAGCTGTGTTTGGCAAAACCAAGCATGTTTACAGCATTTAACAGATTTATACATTTCAAAGCATGCAACTAGACATTTCACTACTGCTCTCTTTTATTCTCAGTTAGTCCCCATGATGTCCATAGAAATCAATGGAAGTATCTCTATTTTCAGAGATGTAGAAAAGACTAGGATCTTGCCCAGGAACATTTATTTCAAAATAGCTGATTTGCACCAGATATGAAAGCCCCCTGAATAAGTAATGGATTCTTGCATGTACCTGCTTAGTCTGTGTGTGTTTTGCCTGCTGCTTGCACAGCAGATGCTGTAAGAGCTGCTGGAGGGAAGACAGAGAGGGCAGACATGTAGGTTAAACACAAGCAGTGATGCTGACGGGGTTCGGGCAGTGCCTATTCAGTGAGCCCATTAGCTGTGAAAGGCACTCTGCTGTGAGACAAGCTTATGTCTGACCAAATTTTTTCTACTGAACGAAGAGATATTTTAGAATATTTTATATTGTTCCAATGGAAACTTTCCTTATGTCACTCACATTTTTCTTGCTGCAGGTCACATACTATTTCATCTTCAGTTATCATTATTATTATTAATGTAGATGGTGGTGGCTTTATGACTGCCTTGTAGATTGCATACTCCTATGGTCACCATTTAAGATGAAGATATAATTGTCATAATTGCTAGGATTTAGCTGTCATTCACTTCCTGTATACAATACTGCAAGGAAAATATTCTCATGGGCATTGTTTGCCAAAGCAAGCAGGCTGTTTCAAGTACAATGGTCTAAAATAGCATCAGATGTGGTTTGCATAAGATACTCTTATTCCAATGTCTGTCATGTTTTGATCCCCTATACAACATGTGAGAGGTCATTAATTGTACTCAGATGGGCCTATTACATGGTAAAATCCACTAGTCAATTTGCTGCTTAGTGTTGTAAAAACCCATATTTGTGGGGGGATTAAAAAAAAAAAAAGGTCAGTTGTGCTTTTCTTCATTTTGACTAGCAACATTCTAGCTGTAAATATTTTCAGAGAGATGCTGAAGTGCTCCCATTATGTTCTTCTTTTTTCCTTTATTCCTACCAGAAGATTTTTCCTGTTGGATGCCAGTCACTGTAGCCCATGATAAAGCAGTTTTGGATCTTAAATGAGTAAAGAAACATATTGTAATTGTGTGTGTGTGTGTGTGTGTGTGTGCACATATGTATACTTTCGAATAGATGCAGTTCCGCAATTGCTTGCCTAGAAAACAGTTGAGCAAAATATCCCTCAGAGAGGAAAATTATATTACTCTGTTGATGGAAATCAGTTTAGATCTGGCCAAGTTACAGCTTGCTGAAAATAACTCTTTCTAAAAAAACAATTCTTTAGAATGAGTAGTTAAAATTGAAAAATGCTGCGCAAGTGCACAGCTAAGAGAATCACCTATTTTCTCCAATAGCAGCTCTTTTTCTAACAACTCACTGTAATATACAGCTTTTTGCTGCAGGTCTTCCCAATTCTTCCTAATAAACAACACCTTGTGTTTCTGTATATTAAATATGTAACAAGATAGGAAAAAATTGTATATGTTTATATTTAAGATATAGAAATATCATGTTTATCTGTGAAATTCTAATGGATCAGACTGAGATTTGGTCAGGACTGATGCTCCGGTTCCTCCAGTTTCTACAGAGGGGTTTACCCTGGCTTCTTTGTAACTTTAAGAGGATAGAAAACTCTATGTATTGACAATGGACTATTGTCAGTTGTCTGCTACAATTCCTTATCACCCACAACAGAGCATGAGATACTGACAGGCAAGGAGTAAGAAGTTAGCAGCAACTCCCACAAAGCTGCTTTTCCTGTGCTGAGCTAGAAAAGGGGAAATTAAATAGTAAATTAACTTCTTGTTCTTTCACTATCTTGCAGCAAGAGTAGTACCACTGTCTCCCTTTTACATCCCATTTAGGATATTTTTTATCATGTATCCTTGTCTTCTTACTAAAATATGCAGTGCCAGTATTTTCAGCCTCTCTTCAGTGCAAAGGTATTTCTTCAGTTTTGTCATTTTTCTCCTTTTTACATAAGAATGTCACTTTGTCATTCTTTTCTCATTCTTGCATTCTTACAGACTCTCTGAGTTAGGTTGATCTGCATCATACAGAGTATGCATGTGAAACTGCAACACTGATTTGGCTAATAACTGCCTTTTCTTCTTATTTGAATTTTTTTCCTCCTGCATCTTAACATGGCTTTGTTTTTCAGTGCTTGAATGCTTGTGAGTGTCATACAGCTCTTGCTACAGTTTGTTCTTTTCACACGGGATGTTGGGCTCTTTTGCTGGGTTTGTAGGAAACAGGAAGCAGGTCTGTGAGTGAGAACACTTTTCAACCTCCAGCCACAGAAGAGCACCCATATTGACAATGACTGCTTAATTCTCAGTGACTTCATTGTCAGATGCCTTTTTTTCTAGCATTCATTGATTGTATTTTTGTAGCCATAGAGAAGTTATCACAATAGAAGAAAAAGATATTTTGAGAGAATGCTACTATTTGGAATTTATGCTTTATTGAAATTATCAAAATAATAATATCAGAATGAGAAACATTTCTCCTCCCAGCATTTTATGTATGCATTCTCTTTCTATGCACCTTCAATCAACTAGATTATTTAGTGAAAGAGCATATCCATTATCCTATTCTCTTTTTGAAATGGTAATAAATTAATTTTTTTAAATGTAGCTCAGACAGAAAGCAGACAATGACACATAACTGACTGTACATTTTATTCTCCTAAAGCAATGACCAGACAATACACACTTTTGTTAGATCTCTTTCTGACTGTAGTAGAAGTAAGGATACACAACTCATACCTGCAAGATAAGACAATGATATATAATTATAAACTGTTCTATTTGAGCAATATATCCTCACCATTGTGCTACCTTTAAATACTCCTCTTTATTGGGACTAAGATCAGACACAGATCAAACAAGTTAATTATAGTGTTATTCCAATCGCCACAGATCCCACAGTATTATAAGAGGAATTTATTTAAGCAAATATTTACCCTAAAGAAAGACCCAGGGGACATAAATCTATGCTTTCTTGGAGGTCTCTCTATGGAATAAGTCAACCTGTACAGTGTCCAGGAAAGGAAAAGATATTCAGAAATAAACTGGGATTCTTTTAAGAACAATTCACTTAATTAAAACAAAAATGTTCCTGAGCCATTTAATTTCCATTAAATCTAATTAATCAGAATGGATTTTTCATCGTTCTCTAACACATTTAAAAGTAAGGTTTTCCTTTTAAAGGTATTTAAAATCCAGTCTATTTATCTCAGATGCCCAGAGTCTGCCAGCTCTCTGCATTCTCTCCAGATCTACCGTGTCTCTATCCATTGACATATCCCATACACTGGGTTTAGATTGTAACATCCTCCACTAAATTTCACAAAAAACAATTTGCAAAGACTTGCATAGCCCAGAGCCCTTATCATCTATGCATGACCACCTAAGCTAATTTTAACTTGCAGAGTTTCTTGAATACTCTGCAAACCCTTAGTTGCTATGGAAACCCCTGCACCTCCGTGTGCACATATAAAACTTCCACAAAGAAATCCACACAGGGAAATAGCGCCTGGTTTTTAGGTTAAATGCTAGTTAGAGGTTGTGAATATTGCAAATCTCTAAATCAGTATCTGTGCATTTCAGAAAATGAAAACCTGCAACAGAATGAGTGAAACGGTACTGGCTGAATGTCCTGCAAAAAACAAAAATAGAAAATCATGTTCTGCTATTGTCAGCCTGGATAACAGAATAAAAGATTTGCAAAATTTCCATTAAAAAAATGACCACTTCTTGTAAAAGTCATCTTGTCCACCATTATCATGCTAAGGATAAGCATTAAACAGAATAATGTTGTTTTCACTTGTCCTTGTAAGAAGTGACTTTTCCAAGGCAAACAGGTAGCTGGAATTTTGAAATGATGTCTTAATAATAAACGCTTCAGTAAACATTTTCATACTGATCTGAACAAAAATCATCAGCTGAAATAAAAATGCAAATTGAACCACAAAAAAGCATTACTCAGTGGCCATAAATATGGGTTGTTTCTGGTGGCTTTTTTAGCAAGGCCAGACTAGACATAAGCAGCAGAGGCATACTGGTGAAAAAGGGGAGTGAGAAGGAATGTGAACCAACAAACATAGGTAGGACTCTTCCAGACATAGATTATCATGGGGGACCATTTTAGTGCGTGTTTATTCTTTGTGCATTGATTGTATCAAATGGTTAGGTCTGTGCTTTTCCTGCCTTCACTTTATATTTAAATATATTTTAAAACATATTCTAGACTATTATAAGCAGGAAAAAATACTTAACCAATGTAAATGTCACAAAGACTATCCCTTATGTTTCCATTGCACTGGTTACAGATAATGTTGCCTAAACTGTTTTACCTTTTACCACCTTTCTGGACTTAGCTATTGTTGCACTGCATTAAATCTAGATTAAAATTTATGCATGTCTGACTTCTGTCCCTGGTATTTTCTGACTGTTTCAGAGAGGTCGTTTAACCCTTCTCTCTTTTATTTCTACATTTATGCATGGGAGACCACATAACCTATTTCCAGTGGCTACTTTTGGTATAAAGTAATTGAAAAGCATTGCAAGCAGATAAAACAATGTCTACTAAGCATTATTGCAATGAATGGCTATGAATATTATAGCTAAATAAAAAAATGAAGAAGTTTTTTCTTTGTTTTTTATAGTTTTGATCCCAGCTTACATTACTTCATAATTACTTTGTATCATATGAATTTTAATCAGAATGGTTGTAAATCTTTTTTATGTAAAATAAATAAATATCTGTGGTGCAGAACTCACTAGAGTCCATTAAGAAATAACACAAGAGATAATCCTCTATCAATTTCAGAAGATTATCTCTTCCTGATAAGATACTTCTTTATTGATTTCCTGCTTACTGAACTCCCCGGGGTCTTTGCATAAGAGATGCATACCAGCTTTTAACTAATGGCATTACAACATCAATTCCACCTTCTCTTTCAACAAAATGTAACAAAACAAATCATCTATGAGGGAACATCTGCTGCAGAATATGGAACTGCTCTATTCGCCTTTATGTTAATGGACAAAGGTCATTAAAAATGGAAAACTAAAGTCTTTAGCACTTTTAATATACATCCCACCTGATTTGAAAATAAGCTCACTGTTTTGAAAGTATTTGGTATTCTGCATATGGGATGTGTTTATACAGCTGTTTTTCAGTCCATAGGCTGACAATGACATCAAATGCAGTAAAAACAGAACATACATCAATATCATAATCTCTTTCTTACAATTAAAACCTTAGTTTGATCCCAAACAGAGATGTAAGAAGAGCATTGTGAGATGCTAAACATATTATGTGTGCTTTTAGAAGTAAGACTTGATTAGCAGTCCTTATTCAGGTCACTTGCCCTCTTAGCCATAATGATAAAAATTCAGTCATCTAGCTGTAAATGCACTACACTTAATAAACATACAAGCTTTATAAAGTTCTTTTTAGAAAAGAAAAGTGACTACATGCAGAGGTCTGAATCCTGACTTGACAAGGGTCATGCTTGATTTCCTTGCTATTAACTTTCCTGTGAAGGAGGGTGACTCAGTACAAAAACAGCAATGTATAGCACAATCCAAACAAATTCCTTTCAAAACCATGAAGAGATGTTCCACACAATAACAAACCATAACAGTATAATTATATGAGAGGGAGATGTATTTCATTTTGGTTTTACAGTGAAAAAACTTAGGGAAACTAGTGTACCAAAGATCAGGCAGTGCAACAACAATAAAAGCAATACAGGAGCCCACAGTCCTGAAGACTGCAGTTCAGAGAAATGACATTTTTGTATTTGCATCATGCAAATACAGGATGTGAAAGGATGTGAAGTTGACTTGCTCAATAATTCTATGAAGATGCAATTTACTATTTTTTTGAAACAAGGTGTTAGGACATTCGGTCTTTGTGTTGAAGACACCAACTTTCTGAATAGTTTGAAAGATTTGTAAAGTGAAAAAAAACACTGAAGGATGTGTCAGGAGCTATCCTAGTAGCTCATGGATATAAAACTCTTTTTAAGGGGTGTGAACACAGTTTTTGTCTTTTCTTGTGTGTCTGTGTCTCAGCCTGCATCTGGATTCATGATGCAAAAGAAAAGTAACAGGTGAAGATGAGAAAAGTTCTTCCATAAATTTTTGTTTGATCCAAAGGGGTGAAGTGTAAAAAGAAAGCACATGCAGTATTTCCTCTATGACAGCTATTTTATTAACTTCCCTAGTCTTTTTCTTGATGGTTTAATAATTTTTTTCTCTGTTGGTCTTGGAATTCTGGGGGGGGGGGGGGATTTGGGGGCTTTATTTGTGAAATGGGTTGTTTTGTTTTGTTCGATTCACTTTGCTAGAGGAGGGAATGGAAGGAAGGAAGATGTCAATGGAAATCATCTTACCATGCTACATTAACTGTAGCTGCTGTATGGACAGTTTTTGCTGAACTTGGACCAAAGTGAATCCATTTACAGGACATAATCTTTATTTCCTTATCTTTTGACAAACAATTATACTGCTGCCAATGCCAATTTGAATGTTAGCCTATGTCTTTGCTCTTAATGTCTTTAGCTATAAGCTCAGCTACTTAGATTCAGGTATTTTTTTCACTCTCTGGGGAGATGCTATTGAACCCTCAAACAGCTGAGCAACTCTCTTATCCAGAAACAGTTATGTGCCAAATAATATTTAATAACTGCTACCACAGAATGCCATCACAAGGCATCTAAACCTCAGCATTTCAGCCTGCAGATCATGTGATGCTCATTCTAAGCAAAGCAGGGAAAGTTGGGCTGACTGCTCCAGGGCAGGCAGGACATGAAGGGGGTAAGGCTGCACAATCTGAGCATGCCAGAGGAGGTAAGCAGCTTCTCACACATCCCAAATGCAGCAACTTCCACACAACCCTTCACTCTACACTAATAAAGTTCCTCTTTCCACTTTAACCCCAAAAGCTCTTGCCTGTGCTTGGCACACCAGTAATTACAAGGTGTTTCAAGACTCTACATCCAGTCTAAATTGTAAATGTGTTTCTCTACCTCCCTCACTGTTAAGTCATTAATCACTATGACATTGTCACCCTCTCTCATTCCTCCATTGTCCTTTCCTTTTATCCTTCTTCATGCAGAGATAAAACTGCTTCTTATCCTTGTATTAAATCTTCTTCATTCATATCCAGATACCTCCATTCCTATGTTGCAAATGGTTTTCTCATCTCCTCTCCATCATTCCTGTTAAAACTTCAGGTCCCAGAAGCTGAAATTGCTCATGAGTGTCCAAAACCTAACTGGGAGGATCAGCACTACTCTAAAACTACTGCTAGAAGGATATTTGTAACAGTGATAATTGAAGATTGTAATTGAGTAAATTTGCTGGTGATTTGCAAATATAGTACTGAAAAAGCCCCCAAGGCAAGAGTAGAAAAGCTTAAAACTTATAACAAGATGCTGAATGATACACTGACACATTACAACATGCAAAGAAAAAGAAATTATTGAAATCTTGAACAAACTTACAAGTAAAAATATGACAGATTTCAGTGCTGAGCTATTCAGTTAAAATACATACTGATCTTTCTCCTTTAAAATTTTGGTAAACTTGTAATAAAACCTACCTCAAGCAAAACTCAGCCTAGAAAATGTTTGTCTCTGAGAAGTAAAATCACTCCTGTCAAGTAGAGTAAGGTTGATAAAGTTCAGTTGTGGCTTCTCACAGTGAATAGACACAGTGGACTGAGACGTGAGACAGCAGATTAGATGGATGAAGCAAACACTTTGATTGTTATCATGTGCACAAGGTTTGCCAAAAGACCAGGGCAGCTCCTTTGTAGAAACTCACAGTTCCTACAGCCTGTGTACCTGTCAATGAGGTTGTAAGAGTAGTCTGTTGCTTCCACAGAAGTAATTTCAAACATTCACTGATGTTTCGCATACATCAAAAGCAAGTAAATGACATACAGAAGAACAATGAATTATGGCCTGAGAAACTACATGGACTTAGATTATCTTTAAACACAGGCACTTGTTCATGTGCTATTGCCTTATACTGCAAACTACATTCTCAGCAGCTGTGATGTGTCACAGCCCCACATCATTATAGATGCTTAAAGAAAGATAGATGTCTCTTAATCCACATTTTAACTTTACATATTTTTCTCTATCTCTTCTATGTGGTCTTACTGCACAGCCTCTCTGCCTTGTCCTCATGATTGCCAACTTCTGTTATGGATTTTGGCCTTCCTGCAGCCTCAGTATTGGACTTGACCTGAAAGTATGGGAACAGCTTGGTGTAGGCAGGAACAAGCAGTCCTACTCAGCAGGCACACCCAGCTCTGGGAGAGGAGGTATGTGCTACATGGTTATGAGCTCCTATAGCAAAAAAGGCAGTGTCCACAGATGAGAGAAATTCAGCCATGTGTGAATAAATAAAAAGAGCAGCCTCCTTCACAACAGACACTGGGAATTGGCATTCATTTTTTTTGATTTTTACTGTTTCCATTTTCATTTATGCTGACTGTTAATTATAAAGCTTTCCAGATACTTTCTTCACGTTTTCTTTAAACCACCTCTGTTCAACTGTCCTCAGCATTACTTCTTTGTTACCTTCCTCTCCTCTGGCCTATTTCCTTAACTTTTTTCCCCATATTTATCTCTCTGTCCATTAATTATCTTTTTTAAAAGTCAGCCTCAGGAACTGAAACATCTTTCCATTTTACTTCATGGAAAATGAATTGAAAATTGTGGATATAGCAGGGTATTTTCACGGAGTTCCTCTGCTTGTAGGATTTATCCTTTCCTCAAATGGTTTCTCTCTCTCTTGACTATTTTGTTTGTAAAAACTTTAGAAAACAGGAGTTCTTCTAAGGTGTTTTGCACGATGATGGTATTTGGTGATAAAAGGCCATCCAGAGTGGCCTATAATGCTCTTCCTGTTGCTGTTTTTCAACAGTGTAATCCCTAGAATATACAGATTATATTAGAGATAACTGAAGGCCTGTCACAGACACTACAGTTAAAAGGTGATGAAGGTGTGAATAGAGTCCAGCTCATTGCTTACCACAGTGGGATAGAAACTTTTAGCCACCTGATCATCGTGGAATGTATTACTCATAAATACATGGTGCACAATAAGGTAATTGTTTAATACATGTTGATGCCTTTCATAACATGTGAACAGGTAATTTAGAGGATGCAAGTAGATGTTGAAAAGGCCAAAGAAAATGTGGATACTGACACTGAACACCTGTACAATTTGTGTTAATTGGTGAAGGTAGAATTGCAACAGCTTTCATTAGCTGTGTTCCTCCAAGCTTCATTGTTGCTGTTCTTCTTATTTCAGTTTCCATGCAGCTCAGAAATAAAGGATTAATCATCAATAGCAATAGATTAAATAAGACAGTAAGAATGGATAAGATCTTTCCTTATGTGAACTATCAAATGCTTTAGTGAAAGGGCATTTAATATAAGAATTCTGAATCTGTCCACTTCCTCCATGGCTGAGCTCAGTGTTGCAAAACAGCCACTTTTTCTCTTCCATCTCCCTCACACTGCCTCACAGATAACACAACAGCCACACTCCTGGTGGGTTTCAAATTGCTTATTGGATGCAGATATAGAAGATAAAAAGCAAAGAAAAAAAAAACACAGTTACCACAGGCTGCAAAATATACAGCACAGCTGTAGATGGGCATTTTAGGAGAAACCATGGAGTAAAAGCCAGCTGCTGCAGGGTGCAGATGGCAAAGCCCAAGCCAGAGCCCAGGTTGCCTTTGTGGCAGCTGTCACACAATACTCTGCAGCTGCTTCCTACTCCAGCATCTCAGATTACCACTGAATGCATAACCCAGCTGATAAATATCTTTAGTATTATGGTGGAAAACTAATTATTTGTTTACAAGATAAGACATGCTTGCCAAATTTTTATTCAGTAAATTATGAAGTCTGTTTTGTCATACTCTGGTTTTGTGGTTTACAAAGTCTTGGTAGCTAAAGAAGAAGTGTTGCAAAACAGTGTCATTAAGCAATCCTGAATTCACAGTGTACAGATACAGACCAATTCCTGTTCAGTTTTAGGTAAGTGCATACAGTGAAAGAATACCATTAGCTGAAGTTTTCATGCTGTTGCATATGTCATAAGTTCATGGGAAAAATGAGTCACTACTTCTACTGTGTCAAGAGAACATGGCAAATAAGTTCTTCATACAGTGCTCACTTGTTGTTTTATGAAATCATTTCATGCTCAGATCTGCTATAGAGCCAGAAATTCTAGCCTGTACTAACTGCCTGGCTGGTAGAGCACACTCTGACCTGGGATACTCTAACATATTTGTGTTCCTTTTCAGTACAGGAGCAGCATGTTTTGCCCTCCTCTCTTCTTTTGTGCATGCAGCATTTGGCAAGGTCATTTTAGGGATAAGGGAGGTAGGAGGTGCACCTCAAGGTGCTAGTTTTTAGGTTGTTCACAACAGAGACCTTATTTGGGAATTCCATTGCTCTCTTCTAGATCTCGTAGCCTAGTTTCCTCAGGAAAAAACAAGGTTTTCCATGAGTTTATAAAGAATGGGTGAGATGAGGGAAGGTGTGGTGAATAATGAGATGTCATTCTGACATGGAGGTGACCCATGAGGATCAGATGTGAGTGGAGTTCACAAGGCTGAAAATATCCCCAAGTTCCCCAGGATAGACAAAACCCCGACTGGCTCTTAGAGGTTCAGTTTATCCCAGGCCTGGGACCATTCTGTTTTCAGTGCTGAAACAGTCCTTTGGATACTGAAATTTACTGAAACCTGCTAACTCCTCCAGCCCTTAGCAGGACTAGAGTTTTAGCCTTTATTGTTTTTTTTCTCCTAAATACATATACATGTGTATACAAAAGAAACAAAAGAGAGATATTGCTATTCTATGTCTATCAAATCACTGAACACATATAGTAAGTTCGTTTCCATCTACTCAAACCAAGAACTGAGACTAAGTGTTCCTTTTTATATAAACTGAATACTGTGACTTTTAAAGGAAAATAAAAATGTGGAATTTTTTCATAATAAATTTGTATTAAATTTTTGAAAAATACATTGTACAATCAAAACTTTTTATTCAGAGTTATTTACCCTTACTTCTTTCTGAATGTCAGTATTTGTGTCCCAGCTGGGGAAGAGAACCATCACAAAAGCAAAGAGAAAATAAAATATGAATAGTACATTTGCTGTACCAGCAATCTTTCAAAGTGAGTAGGTGCATAAGTGTATTTGGAGAAAGGCCTCACCACTGTATGTTTTTATGTATTTATTCAATAATTATAAATGTCAGCTTTAATACCAGATTCGTAAGAATCCATCTGAGTTTCACCCCTGCCCCACTTTTTTCCTACCTCTCCCAGTGTTCTTTGTACTCTACCTGAATAGGAAGGTGAATACATTACTGTTTTCACAGATGACAACAGTGAAATATATTTGTTATTCCTCGTCTTTATTCCTATAGTCTGTCCCTTTAATTAACCAGATGAAGTTATCCTTAGTTCAGAAATTCTAAAAAGACCTGATTGTTAGCTTTATTTTTTAAAGTATAAAGCCAAGTCTATTGTGAAAAAAATATATTATAGACCTCTGAAAGTAATTTCTTCCCATTTTAAAATAAATATTGTATTATTTTTGAAACCTTAAATAATAAACAATTAAAATATTAAGATATATGTTGTATTTTCATAGTCCTGATTCTAATTTCTTATTTCCTTCCACTCACTTTAAATCTTATAAAATACAGAATTTTTTCAAAGTCAAACCCTTCATTTACCTAGTAAGGAAATAGTGTATCAATATTATAAAATGCATATATTGTATCCTTCTGAAGGCAATATGTCTTCACAGTGTTTATTTCACTATGCACACACTTTAATGCCAGAAAATATTAACATGATAATAGCTGCAAGTATTCAATAAAATTTAGACTGTACAATATGACTGTGTATTACTAAAAAATTAACAAAAAGTCCTATACACCTATCCCTTGTAAGAAATTAAACAATATGATGTAGACTCCACTTACCCTGCAGGTTACTGGGAGACTGTATTTAATGCCTTTGCTGTCTCAAATTGAGCTGGATACCTGTTCAATCCTTTCAGGCATTTCTACAGATACTTAAAATGTCTGCACATATAAAATGCTTTTTGGCTGAAAATGAAACCACTACCACACTGAGCTTTCAAAACTACTGAAGTTTTAAGCATTCATGTGGTATGGCCTGCAGTACTTTGAGGAAAAGTCATACTAGTTGTGAACAGCCCAGGTGGTTTTTTGTGAACATTGAGATACATGAAATGTACACATCTGTAATACTCAAAGCATGGAAGTACATAGAAAATAGACAAGAGTCCATATGCTACTTCCTCTTTGTTTATATTGCATATAATTGTGTTTAGGATTTTTTATTAGCAGCACTGTGCTCAACTTATGTTAAAATCAGCGTGATGAGACAGCACAGCCTTATCCTGTGTGATAACTACATATGCACAGACACACTCTGGGCCTCCTAATCTCTTAGTTTATTGGAGGCATAAAGGAGCTGAGCTTTTAAATTCACAATGTAAAAAATCTTCAGAGTATGATAGAAATTCTGATTTTTATGTTTTTGTGAAAACTACCTGTCAAGCCTTAGAATGTGATGTTTTGGTATCGCTGTTATGTTGTCTTCTTTCTATATTACTATAATCGTAGTTCTGCTATTAAAACCTTATACATTTTTTTTAAGTAAAATTTTATTTTTTTAAAAAACATAACTGAGGGAGTTTTAGGTTCAAATCTCCTTTTTACTACTGTTTTTGCCCAGTGAAATATTCATACATATAGGATCTGTCCTGAAGATTGTCAACTAGCCAGCTCTTGCTGGATCCTCTTTTAACCTTCCAATTCAGTTACACTCTAAATCTTTCTTTATTATACCAACATTTTACATGCAAAACTCGTGGCACTGGTATTTTCCTACTTTCCTTTAAGGTGGGATATCACATGATACTGTTGTTTTACCATAGTGGTCATCCATTGGAGCTACTCCTCTTACCTTTGGTAGAACATTTCTCCCTGTTTTTAGAATTGAGCTTTGGCTGGCACTCCAGATCCTACATAATATCTTTCAGGAATGTTTAGGACATTATGTGACTGGTCAGGGAAAATTCATACCAAGCACTGCCGTGCATACTAATTTCTGACAAACACAACCTTTTATCTGTCAGCTCGTTGCAAGCCCTGAGAAGTCACTATAAAGGAGGATCCCCTGTTGACTGGAGACCTGAACTTTGGAGCCTGTGCAAAGTATAAAGGAACATATTTGTTTTCATACTGAGATGGATTTTCATGTAAATCACAAGGTAAACAGGGACAATCTGAAAAACGGCTGGTTTATTGGAAGAGACTTGGAGTCATTTCCCGCTATTACCAAACTTGTTCTCTGTGAAGCTGGTATTTACAGTCTTGATGCTGGCACTCATAGCAGTCTGTTAAGAGGTTTGAAAGATCTGTTGTCATGTTTGCTCATATTCCATAATATGTTTTGGGTAGATGATACCCACAGGTTTAATCCATTTTTCTCACTCAAAGAAAGGGTGGGATTACCTGCTTGAGCCAAAAAGGATACTCAGCACAGAGATGTTAGAAAACAAATTATTATTTTGCTCATGATCCTGTTACTGCTGTAATGAAGCTGGCATTACAGTTTTTACCTAAGCCAAGAAGTTGAGATCATTTTCTATAAACTGAGATGAGAAAATTCATAGAACACTTATGTTCCAAAAAAAGAGATTTTCTTCCCCCCAGGTTAGCTTGTTAGTGTCTAATTTCTAAGTATATCCATAATAATGACAGACTGATTAATCTCGATAATAAATTCTCAGATGGTGGGTCTGGGGGATAGATTTCTTGGAGTTGCTGACCAAATTATTACAGAATGTATAGCTGAAATTTTGAGCATGCCTTTTGCAGAGGTAAATTACCATTTTATTTAACAGTGTATTGAAATAAAATTGCTACATAGAGAAACCTGTCTTCTTATTTAAATAATTATAGACCTACTTTTTTTTTTTTAGTGAACCTGATGGCAACAACTGCACACTGTAAGTAACACAAGGCTATCTTTCTGCATAAAGTGACTGGCTGCATTTTAATCAAGAAATTAAAAGAGTTCAGAGGAAAGTGACAAAGGCAATTAGACTCAAGAAAAGACTTCCATGTGAATAAGAAATGAAAAGTTTAAGTTCTAATGGACATGAATAAGAAGAGACGTGAAGAAGTAGATTTTTAAGGATAGGATATTTGCCAACTGCAAGCTGTGGGGATTCTCCCACCTTCCCTACTCTTGAGGATCTTTGTAGGACCCCAGAAACTGAAGAAAATGTTCAGTCACTTACCTAACTCTGCTGTGCTAGTCCAAAATTTGCCTAAGTCTCTTTAACTTAAAATGCATACACAGTCTGCACCTTTTACCCCATATAATCTGGAAGCACCTTTTTGACCCCTTCATAAACATTTTCCATGTTTTAAAAGTTCACCATTATAGTTAGGGAGAACCACTGGGACCCCTCAAATGTGTTTGGCAGAGCCCACAGCCTACATCTAACCTACCTGAGAAGTCACCACAGACTTGTAAAAGCTGCTCTCCCCTCCTTTTCCTTCAACTGCACTTGAAGGTGATGCCATCGAGAAAACAGAAGCAGAGAAAGGGAGAAGTGATTTCCAGCTTACACAGACTGGAAAGATCCCAAGGACCCTTCTTCCTAACATGTTTGCATGGCCACTGCTCCCTCTGCCAGGGAAAATCCCCCAGTGTTAGTCTCCAGCTGCTGAGGAGTTAGTGGCACGTGGCTTGTAGGTATGTGGGTAAGCATATTGATCTTTCTCATAAGGATTTCATGGTGGATATGGCAAAGGATGGCTGATGATGGATGCACCTGAGCTAAGGGTTTCTGCACACAGGTTTCAAGTCTCTTGCTCTCCTTAAGAGACAATATGGACATAATTATTATCTATTTTTTACTGTTAATATAAAACTTGCATGCAGTCCGTTGTTATTTTCTGAATTTACAAAAGTCCTCTTTCACTTGGAATATATGAATGACCTTTGAAGATATATTCTACATGAAAAACTAGCCAATAACACTAGAATACTCTTTTAATGTACTATAAAAGTGAAAAAATGAGCTTTGTTACCCCAAGAGAAAAGACCTTTCTGGCCTGAACTGTTACTTTAGAAATGTCTCAATGGGGATGTTCCAGTTCAGTCATTATATTGGTGCAAATGAAGTACAGAAACCTTTTTATATCAGCATTTTTCTTATCTCTTTAAAATACTACGTTCTGTGCAAGACTGTTTAAGAAAATACAACATAGAAAAGCAGGTGTGCAAAGATATGTGTATGAAGGAGGTGAGCACAAGTCCTCATCCCTACACCACCAGCATTTTTAGTTCTCCCACGATGTCCACACTTCCTCTGTCTCTATCAGGCTACCAGGCCACACCATATCATGCACAAATGCGTGCTCACAAATTGGTGTGGCTGCATGGGTGCGCAGGAAGCAACTCATATGAAGTAGGACAGTGGTGTTGATAGCAATGGCAGCTTTGCGTGGGTGAAAGCAGACACATTTAGAAATCTAGGACAACAGGAAACAATGGCTCACTAAAGCCATAGGTAAGAACAGACTGCTCATCTATTAAGTCATGATTCATCCATGTGACAAAGCCCCATATCAAAACTCAGGGTAATTACTGTTGAGTCATGCAGACAAGGAGACCAGGTATTGCCAAGAAATGATACAGCAGCAATCACCTGGGGTGGGGAGAAGGGAGGTGCCACTTCAAAATCTTCGGCAAGGCCAAAGGCCACACAATGAGATCAAATTACCAGTGCTTATTTTAAAAGAAAATATTTTAAATTTTGTCTGGATATGAAGAAAACCTAAAAAATATTACAAGCTACCAGATAGCTTGTATATATTGCAGCCTGATATATTAGCTTCATTAGGAGTAAGCTGTTCTGCTGTGTCTCTCCCTGATACTTGCTTCCAGCTAAAGAAGGAACATGTACTGTGGAAATAAGCAGAAACAGAAGTGAGAAGGTCAGACACAGTTTCATGTAAAGTTTGGCCTTTCTCTGGCTCTGGAGAGGCCCTGTCAATTCTGGGCAAGGTAATCTTCATGCAAAAGCTATCTGCTCACATCTTCTTGCTTTCCTTTGCATGGTGACTTTGCAAAACTGTGAAAAGATGATTTATGCATGACATACAAGAGGGCTGGCTATGAGTCACAGTCAAAATGCACGAGTTCATTCAATGGAATATTCCACACTACACCAGTTATTATTTGAATTCACCGCCTTGGTTGAAAATTCCTCCCCTGCTTTGCGCAGCAAACAAACAAAGCACAGAGTTAACTAAGCTACCAAAGTTAACTGGGAACACAGCCACGTGTCTTCAGGAGATTTGTCCTGACACAGTGAGGGATGAAATGAAGGGTGCTTTGGGGAGCTGGTAGCCCTCAGGAGAGTGCAGGATGTCCAAGGGTTCTTTCAGCACTGCCTAATGAATCGAGTATTTCCGGGCGTGCCCTGTGCAGCAGAGGCTCCAAGCTGATGCAGTTGCAAGGGAGGGAAGTCTCATTCTCAGGTGCTGCATGTCCTCCTTGGCCTGTGGCTGCTCTTGTGATGCTCCTGTGTGCCAGGATGGAGCCTGTCAATGTAGACCAGATTTTTGTGGATCTTCAGAGTCTGTTCCTTTCTCTATCCGGAGTGAGACATTCCTGTTGGTTATTTAAACCAAGATTGACAGGCATCCAGGTTCCTCCTATGTATGTTCATTGTGAGGGCTCCCCATTTTCCTCTTTAAAATGCGTGGAATTCATAGAAATGCATACACCTTGACACAATCATTTAAGGAAAAAAAATGTAATCATCACCAAATGCATAACATATTGGAAATAGAAAAGGCTTAGTAAGATTTCTCTCTTGTTCATATCTAAGTGATTAAATACATTTTTGGGGTAATAGATTTCCATTAATACTCTGAAAGAAACACTAATTTTTTCAGTCATTAGCTTTTTAGCTAATACTGGTATTGTTATTTTGCAAGTACCTCTGATGGGGCAATCTTTGCTTAAGGAGTACTGATTTGAGATTTTGAAACTATGGAAATGAAAAAAATGCAAAATTCAACAAGTCCTTATGATCAGCTTTCCTTACCCCTCTGTAGAAAGTTTATGCTGCTGCTGATGGCTTTGCAAATGAGTCTGCTCTTGGAGGAGCCTAAAAAATCTTGATCTTACATGGACACAGGGAGCTAAAGCTGTAAAGCTGATGGCAGGACAGAAATCCATTTATTGGCTACCCTATATTTCTAATCTCTTTTTTCCCTTAATAAATAGAAAAGCCTCATTTGAACATATCAGAAATACCTGAAAATATGTGTAGAAGGACTGAGGAAAGATAGACCATGTTTGCTATATTATAGATCATTGATGCAGTTTATTACCTATATATTGTTTTTTTATCTGTGTATATTATCTATGAAAGTAATAGCTAAGAGATGTTACAAATATAAATTTTTCAATAAGTCCTCTCCATTTAAACTGTATTCAAAAGAGTAATTTTTAATATTTTCAATGTTTGAAATGCATTTTAAATAAATCCAAATAACATTGCTCATGAAAATCTGTCATCTCACTAAATTAATGAAGAGTTTCTGACTTTTAAGTACCTTTTCAAAAATACATTATCTTGTTTTCATAATCTTTTTTCTCTTAGAAAAGTGGGTGTCATGTGAGTCATTGCTTTTTGAGTTGCATAAGCCAAAGACTTGTGTATGACAGCTGGTCAAATTTACTTTCCAATTAATATAAATATCACAAATAGCTACTTTCCTTAGTTAAAAAAAAAAAAAAAACCTTGCTATACAGTACATAATATGCACTCAGACAATAAGGGTACAAAAAAACAACAAAGATAATAAGGGTACCAAAGACAAGCTAGAGTGTCTAAAGATATACATTTCACATGTAATCTGAAAATATATATACTATCTCAAATATTTAAATAAACAAGGTTTTCATCCAAAAAAAGAGAAGACAAATTATACAAAAAACCTTGGCAGAAAATTTTGAATGGTCCCTGCTTGTTTTGAGATGAAAGCATTCAAAATGTTACCAGCAGAAAGACAGTCTCCAGTAAGAAGAAATTTCAATAACTTTTTAAAAAATGCAAAATCAGTGCAATGAAAGAGTCACGGTCCTGAGAGCAGTAATGGGCCTGAGTGTCCCTGCTCAGCAGCCCACGTCACCCTGGAGCCACCATTCCCTGCTGCAGTGATGCAGGGCTTGTCCCCAGCCCCCGCGCTGCCCATGGGCCCTGCTGAGCTGGGTCCTGCACCTGGCCAAGCCCATCCCCTCGGAGGGGCCCGGGCTGGCCGAGCCTGCCCTGCCCTGCCCTGCCCTGCCCTGCCCTGCCCTGCCCGGCCCCTGCCGCTCCATCTGCCCCAGGGGCCGCAACAGCATGGCTGCATCACAGGGCTGCTTTCGGTTCTGCAAAAACACAGACCTACATTACCCAGCCAGATTTCTTCACAGTGCCTTTTTTTTTTTTTAATCAACAAATTTAAGTTTAAAATACAAACACATTAGAAAGCCTGCCTTTCTGAGGTAAAGAGCACATACATGCCAATGCAGAGATTTCCCATCCTTCCTCTCAATCAGAGAGCAGCTCAGATTTTTGAGCAGCATCTTAACAGCAGTTGTCAGATTTTGTGGACTATTTCCTGACTATTTCCAGTATCAGGTACCTTCATAATCTATTGTTATTAATGTATTTTTAACTCCCAACAGAAACTTCTAGTAGGCATGTCAAATTAATCATAATGTTCAAGACTTGCCTAATGCTTCTAACACAGATTAAAAAGAACTACAGCGAAAGCTGAAGCAAGTAAAAACTGCAAAACAGAACACCTGGTGCCCCAGAAGCAGCCTCAGGAGTGGAAGGATGCCCTCCCGCAGTTGCTCTCCATGCTTTGGCCAGTGCCACACAGCACATCTTCATCCCGTGGGTTAACTTCTGACTCCAGCTCAACTTCTTGTCAGTGAGGCTCCCTTCTGCAAACCTATTTTCCACCCAGTCAGTGTCCCAGTTTCAAGACTGTGCAGTATTTCACATCCTGGGTGAAAGACACTGCATTTATTTTTGGTGAGCTTCATGAGGTTTCTCTTTATGAGGTCTCCAGCCTATCAGCATTCCTTTTCAAGGCAACCCTATCCTCCAGCACACAGACTGTTCCTCCCACTTTGGGGCTGTCTGCCAACTTGTTGAGGGTGTGTTCCACCCTATCATCCCAGTCATCAATAGACATCAAAGTAGAACAATTCTGACCCCAGTATCTGTTCCTGGGAAACATCGTTAATTACTAGACACCAATTTTACTACGAACACCATGAGCTCATTTCTGCACCCATGTTACAGTCTACGTGTCTGGAAGAAACCTCCTCAGTCTGTCTGTTAAGATGCTATCAAAAAATGTGGCAAAAATCTTGTTAAGGTCAGTGGCATCTACTGCTCTCTCATTGTTCACAAGGCCAGCCATTTCATCACAGAAGGTATTCATGCTAACCAGGTATGGTTTGCTGTTCATAAATCCATTACGGCCATTCACAGTCCCTTTCTGGGCCTTCATGTACTTGGAAGTTTGCTCCATAAACTTTCCCAGGAACTGACTTGGGGCCAAGTGTCCTGTAGTTTTCCTGTAGATGGAGCTTCCTTTGTGCACTTATGAAAGTGCCTTTTTCTTGTCACTGGGAAGCTCCCCTAACCATCACACTTTTCAAAGCTGATGGAGTCTGCTTCCCGCAGCATGCAGTCTGAACCTACAGACATCTTTACATCCAAAGTTCTTAAGTATGGTAGTGTGCCTCTCCTTCAGACTCAGTCAGTCAGCAGAGACCCAGAGATGTCTGGGGAAAAACATGCTTAGTAAAGACTGAACTGAAGAAGGTACTCATTTACCACTTATTTGTGGCTTTCTTGTTCTTTTTCAACCACCCTGTTCATCTGACAAGGTACCTGCAGAAAATGTTTTTTACATTGCTCATCAGGTTTAATTTCAGCTGAGCTTTGGCTTTTCTCTGCATGCCTGGGCAATGCTTCTGCACTCCTCCCATGTAACCTGGCCCCACTACCACCTTATGTACACTTGAGCCTTAGTAATATGCTCTGCTTTCAACCAGGCTGGCTCCCAGTCATGCTGGCTAGATTCCCTGTTTAAGCATATTCAGGAGTTTTGGACAAATACAAACTATTAACTTATTATATACAAGCTTTTTGTTTATAAAACATATAGATATTAGCAACAGCTATTTGGAATAGCTTTGATGTGAACAAGCCAAGAATATATCTTCTTTGTCTTCCAAATTAATCAATAATAATAATTCTAAAAAAATGAAAATACCTATCTCAAATTTTTCTTCTTCCTAGATTTCTCATATTTATTTCTTACAACCAAGTATCTAAGAGTCTTTCTTGCTTCCTTTGTGTACAGATGTACAGATAAAGAAACATGCCATCAGCCTGTGTAAGTAAAACATGGTAAATACAAGTAACACACCTCTACAATAGTAATCTTAACTATTTTATTGACTATTAGAAATTCAAATTGTTTAATTGTTTTATCTTCATTAATCATCTATTTACTTTTGTTCTTTTAAGTCTTTTATTCTAATACACCTAATGTGTTTTTATACACCTAATATGTTCTAATACAGCATAGTACAGATACAAGAGTTGTGCTCATAAAAGCTGTTGAGTCACCAATTGGTAGAATCATGTACATATTTATGCTTCATTGAAACATCATAAGTCAAACACAAATGACATTCTCTCATTTACTGCTTTGACTGAAGTGTAAAATAAAAAAATATTAAAAAAAAGAAAAAAGAAAGAAACTTACCAAAAAGGAAAAAAATTTCCAAAGCATTTTCTTACAAGGATTGGAAAAATCCATGGAAACAAAATCAAATGAATCATGAGATAACACATAATTATATTTCAGCTCCTTTATTGTCTGTGTTTATGGCATGATGGTTTTTCACCCCATGAAGTGTATATCTCTTTATTCATGCATTCTGCCTTCCATCACCTCCTCACAGACTGAGCAGGAGGAGGATGTGTCACTATGAAAGCTACACAGCATTAAAGTAAGGACAGCAATTGGGAGAATTAATTTTTCTTAAGTGATATGTGGGTGACTCAGGGCTTCTGTTTGGAACTACTCCACCTTTGAGATGAGAGCATGAAAGAGAAACTGTCTCTCCCATCTGAGTGCCCATGGCCAGACTTGCATTCTTCTTTTGGCACTGCTGTGTCACATTGACTCTAACCCCAATAGTCCTGCAGGTGTAAAGGAAGAATTTCAGCCAGACCACCCCACTCCCAAGATTCACAGCAATTTATGAATGTGCCATATATCATTTCTTTAAAAGATACATAGAATAAATGGATTGCAAAATGTTACAGAATCCAGATACTTTCACAATGTAAGCTTGTAGCTGCAAGTCAAGTCTGTCCTTGAGCTAAAAGACACATGATTGCAGCAGTCAGTCTTCTGAATCCGCTGGGCTTGTATCAAGGCGGGGTCACTGCCAGTCAGACTGGAGATGCCTCATTTGGATTCCTATTGCAGGTCTTGAGACATAAATGTAAACTGTTTAGTAAATGGATATTGGTAAATCCAGTCTTTCACCCCTGGATGTGCTTTGGTAAAGATCAAAGATTTATAAAACAGAGGTAGAAATGGATTATCATCAGATGCATTAACAGCTGAGTCTTTGAAATGAAAATCTCAAGAAAGAAAAAGGAAAATGTATATATTTGTTTGTATATGTATATGTTTGTCAGCTGCAGTGGGTATCTGAGACTGACCAATAAGGACAAGATTTTTCCTATGTGCTCTTAAGAAATGTATGAAGCAATTATTTCTGGCATGTTATACATGTGCTATATTTAGCATTATTGAGGCTACTGAAACTGTAAGGTATGTTCCCCCACATCTTTTTCTACTTTCTCATACTGATGCATCCCAGATCTCATCACTCAC
Source organism: Chloebia gouldiae (assembly GCA_003676055.1). Lineage (NCBI taxonomy): Eukaryota > Metazoa > Chordata > Aves > Passeriformes > Passeridae > Chloebia > Chloebia gouldiae. The sequence goes on from QUSF01000002.1 coordinate 24,734,570, forward strand.
TCTGCTCAGAGCTGGGGGACACCAGACCAAGCTGTGTATTCTCCTGGAGGACCCGAGGACATGGAGGCTCAATGCTACAACTATTTTCCAGAAATCATGATTCTAAATAATGCCAAAGTGCTCATATGCTTTTGGGAGCAGAGGGTGGATCTGCACTCATGCTATGAAACTCAAGACAAATATTCACACAGGAATCTCGATTCCCTGAAGATGCGTGGGGTAGAAGTAAGGTGGGTTTCTAGTCTCCTTGTCCTCCTTGCAGGATTAACACTCCACTTTTTCCAAGCATTGAAGTGGGAGCCCTATATCCATAACTTACCAGGGCCAGATCAGCAGAGCTTATGCTGGTAGCTCACTGGAGGTTGACAATGGGACACTGGCATCATGTTCATGTCACCTGGGCAGGAGGTGGTGCAGATGAGAAGCAGATATCACATGAAGCCCAGGTGCCTCAGTCTTTGGCCATTGTTGTTAGGGTGCTACATAGAGCACTTAAAAGTCTGCTGTGGTTTTGTGTCTGGCCATTCACTAGCACTGTCAAGGTATAGAGGAGGTAGCAGCCAGTCTGAATCCAGTGCTGAGTGTAACTAGCAGTATTTTGTATAATTCAGACTCTTTAAACAAGTTATGAGCCCAAAACATGCTCAAAGCCAATCAAAAACTTTTCTTTGCTAGGATTTTAATTCTCTTTGTTTGGAGAATTAAAATCAAGGTGTAGCTAATCCCACCAATGCTTGTATTTATCCTAAAGTCTTTAGGCATGTCTGTTTTTACCAGAACAATTCTTTGGATACCTACAGATGTTACTTTTTGTGGACTAAAGTGGACTCATTAACTAAAACTGTTTGGATCCACCTGCTAGTAGTATTTCCTTCCAAGTTCCAGTCCAGTGTGTAGGTACAGAAGATGTTTCCTAGAATCATGTCTTTATCTTACATCAAATATTATTAAAAGTTGCATTATGAAAAGTTCTTCTGTGGCTCTGAGCTCTGATTTCTCAGACATCAGTAGTTTTCTTGTCCAGACTATGCTTTTATATATATATATATATTTTAAAAATGTGGTTTTGTCATGTGGTTTTTCTTAGTCTTGATTTTCTTGCATAATTTGGCTTCCAGAGAACAATTGGAAACTGGAAAGCAATGTTTCTAGCATAAATATTTCATATAAAATTATATTCTTTATTCATTGTTTCTGTCCCTTTGACACCCATCAGATTCATTATTTTCCTCTCTTCTTATTTTCCTTTAAATGGACTTTCCTGAAAACATAGCAGCACTTCCAAGAGAATCTTTGCGTTTCTTGACATTGCATTTTACCTCTGATTTAGCTATTCTCATAAAAAAGAGAGAATATTTGTACTGAAGAGTGGAGACCAAAAGAAACATGAATATCAGAACTAGGAATAGAAAGATCACCAGAAATCAAATCTTCCTTTAAATGCTCTTAGTATGAGGAACAACACACACACACACTGAATGAGGAGAAAAATTCCTATTGTCTAACCATGCTGTAGAATTCCATGAAGGCTTTATTAAGTTTATTTTTGTCCCCACATCCAAGCTGTTTCAGTTTAGCTTTAAAAACGGAATGTGCTTTCTTTCTTATTTACATGACCACAGTGCTTAGTTTAGGTCTCAGCTGCAGGCAGACGTGCAATTCTAATGCTACAAGGACAAAAAACATGTATGCAGGCAGAGAAGGTTAAAATTAGATGGGCTCTTTGCTACTTGTCACATGCTGTTTTAGATTGCATTGGCAGCTCCATGTATGCTATACTATAAAAAGATTAGTCAAAGCCAATGAAAGGAAAACATTGAAATTGTAACACACTGGAAAGGAAAAAGAAAAATAACTGTGTACCATTAACAGTCCAAATATTTACCCTCAAGTATTTTTTAAAAAAATCTTTTATTGGTGTTTTGCCCGCTTTATAAAAATTACAAAGTTACAGTATTTAATAATACTTAAGCCAAAAAAAAAAAAGTGACTATTTTAGAGTACAATGCTTCCATATAAAGGATAAACAGTTAAAATTAGTGTGCATGATCATCCATGGAAACCTATGTTTGAATGACTGATTCTAATAAAAGAGATGTGTACAGTAAGACAAATCACGGTGACACATGGTTACATTAAACAGACACAGTAAATCTCTCACAGCACCTGTAGTTTATAACTCAGAGGATTGGGAGGGATTGGGGCAGAGCCTTGACCTGACAGAATTCTAGCTGCTTGATAAGGTTGATTTAAGTTAGAAAATAATTCCAAATATTAAGGAAAATATATCACATTCCCATCCTATATGTAAAAAATAAAGCAAATAAAAAAGTGTTTTAAGATCACAGTTTTATCTAATTTTCTATCTTTACTGAATTTAAAAGTCTACCATTATATTGAACTCTTGCAATACATGGATTTTATTAACATTTGATTAACACATCAAAAAATTAAGAGTAACTTCTGGATGATATTTCAGAAATCAAGTCTTAAATTATCTGTGATTGTTACCTATAAGATTTTTGAAAATTATTCATTTTCACACCTGCAGGAAAAATATGGTGGGTCAAATGTTTTAATGAAAAGTTTTTGCCAAAAGAAAAGAGTGGGTTTTTGATACAAAAAAAAACCCCTAGTAGTTAATTTAGAAATACAGAATCACTTTGCATAAGAATTTTAAAATTATTTAATATCCTGCTAACCCTTAATTTTCAAAAACCATTCATTCTTTAAGAAAGTTTTCTGTATTTTTCTTTTCACAAGGATAAATCAGTTATTTGAAAAAATTATATTTTACTACAATTATAAATGCATAAATAAAGTAAACTTTATTTTTGCATTTAATTCTGTTTTTTTCTTGTAGGTGGAAAGAGCCAAATATTTCTATATAAAGTTCACATTTATTCAGAATCTATAGTCAAAAGAAAGGCCCACTGTACTCAGTGTATTGAAAATTCAATTTCAAAATTGAATCAGTTTTTATTTCCGTAAATCAACAGATAAATAAATAAGTTTCATGTAAAAATGAAAGAAAACTAATAAAGCAGGCTGGGAATTCATTATTGGCTGTACCAAATCCCCTCATAAAGAGTTTTCCATGAATAAGAGTTGTAGGTCTTACCTGAACAGTTAGAGACTTTAAGGACAAGACAGAAAAGGAGTCACAGTTAAAAGAAATTGTAAAAGGTCAGATTAGTATTGTTTTGAAGAAAAAGAGTTTACTAAATTTGCATCATTTGACAGAAGGGACATGGTTTTTTCTGCGATGTTCAGACAGTGCAGGGAAATTAGAGGTTGATTACAGATTGTTCCCACTACACTTTTTATATGCTATGAAGCCAGATCTTTACTCATGTGGACTCTTTGGCAGATCAGGAGTAAGGTGGGATCTAAAGATGAATAATGATATTAACAGAGACTTCAAAGTGAACTCCTTACATGCTGACTGGTGACTACTACTTAAATGGGCAATGAAAATAGTCTGAAAATATACTCTAAGCCATAAGTATATACATCATTTTTAAAATTGAAAGTAATAAATTGGGGATTAGAATCACAAACAGAGGAATAATTACTGTGTTTAACAGGGTACAGTGTACTCTTTTTAAAACCTCCTGCCTTGAATAGTAAACAGTTTCAGAAGCTTCAAAAATATCTAAATAAGAAATGGAAAATCTCCAAGATTTAGAAAGTGGCAAGAAATTACTTAAGTAGTTATTGACCAACAAACTAATAACACAATCTTCAACTACACATATCAGGTTCCCTATTTACAATTCCATTACATAATCAAATCAACGTATCTTAAAATACGTGCATGGTCAAGATTAGCAGATGGCCATCTTTCTCTGCTCAAAAATGTCTTCAAAAGCTGGTCTCTGAATAGCAGTTGGCAGGAAAAATATGCAGATGGCTGAAGTAACTTTAATATACAATCATTACTGATACTGAATTAAATGGAATAGATAATTACGCATCATAATTGCTGATGATTAATTACAAACAACAGACATAAAATATATACATTTCATATGTTAGTTCTTCAAGTGGACTGCTAAGGAAGCTGGGCATTGAATAAAAAGATTAAACCTCAAAATAAATGTGCTGCTTGCAAAAACAAAACCAAGGGAAAAAATCCATAACTAGTCAATACAACAGATATCTCTTGCACTGTAGCCTGAAGGTCAGTCATCTGTGACTCTGAAGGCATGTCAAGAAGAGTGATTTGCTTTCAGCTGAAAAGAAGTCTGCCCATAATTGAAATATAGCCAGTCTGCATTAAATTTAGATCCCTTTTTTCCCCTCAGAAAACCAGGAGATAATCTGTATTGTGTGCCCACTGGCATAATAAAGAACACAACAATTGAGCATGTATTAGAGAGCTGAAAGAGCTTTAGGCTACCTATGGTTGGACTACAAAGATATAGCAGTGGTTCCCAAAACCATTCAAAACCGTCATGGACATAATTAAATTACAGGTTGCATTCTGGACTGCTGTATCATCTATAGCACTGTGTCAGCACTGCAGAATGAATAGACATCTATCCTTTACCTTGGCCTACCAATCTCCACACCAGTGCTACCTAATGCCAACATCACACACGCCCTTTCGGGTCCTCAGAATCCTCCCTCAGGCTGCGACTAGTGGTGCTAGAATTTGTGTGTCCCTTTAATGTAATGGCATTCTTCCCCAAAATTGCTGAATCTACACATAGATCAAACACAGAATCAGCATCAAGGTGATGCTTCAGCTAAAATAATTTCTTGCCTTGATGAGAGGCTTATACTGTATTACCTACATCCTTACTGAAACACATGTTAATAGAGAACAAAGGAAAACAGAGGGATAAAAAAAATATGTCTTTCAATATGTTTCCTTTTTCAGTAAGGATGTTCCCTTTTCCTTTTAACAAGCAATTGTACCCATCAAAAAGGGATCTGATGTGTCTGCGCCACCTTGTTTATTGTATCAGTTTGTCTGTGGCATAGTAGTTACTGTAGCATCTGAGCACAGCATCAGCAATGACAGCTTTACCCTAGTGATGAACAGCACATTGATCACCCATATGAACCTCAGCCCAAGTCCATTTCCAATGATGTTTACTCACATCTTCCCAGTCACCAGCCTCAATTATCAATTCTACTTTTGTACTACAGAAGCGACGTCCTGCAGATGCTGAAAACTTTTCAACAAATAACCCTATCCTGGTCCCATAGGATTCCTGGGTCTGAGTTTGTGATTCTTTTTTTTCAGTTAAAACTCTGAAAAGGTAGAGGAGTGGATTAAGATAGTGCACATAAGAGCTGCCAGAAGGAAAAGATAGCTGGAGTTCAAAGAGCTATGGTAAGAGCTGTCTACTGACAACATATTTTTCCTATGGGAAAATCAAGTTTCAGTAATTGTAAAATTATCAAACTGTTCTAAAGACTATAAAGGTGAAGACTCCACCCTGCTTCAGGTTTACTCATGTTTTGGTTTTGTTTAATTGTAGTTAGTTCCTAGGCATACCTATTTTGAAATAATGTAGTTTTAAAATATTTGGATAACAGTGAAATTTCTTCACTTTCTCAACTTGCCATGTCTCATAGACTTTTTTTTTCTATTATTGTTTTCCATTCCACATTAGTACACTCAGACTTACAATAAAATTTCCTTGAGAAACTTCACTTGCAAAACATCAGGAAGATTGAATGTACTCAGTTACTCAAGAGAGTAAGATTAAACCATCTCCACTAAGCTGGTGCAACTCTAGTTGAGAAGGAAGATGCCAGCTCCTAATTTCAAAACCAGCTGTCTTACTGAATAAAATGCTGGATTAATGAATTTGATATATGATTACAGGAGATTGCATCTGACTAACTGGACCCATGGCTTATAGCAATACAGCATAAGAGTAATTGTACATGAACGACACATTTTTCTGATGTACTTTTGTAGTGTTCCAATTTGCTCAACTGCCAAATGATAGAAAAATAAAACTGGGGATATGGAGAGGAGAAACTGAAATGGGTATTTAAATCCCTTGGACTGTATTATCACTCTGACATTTTAAGACAATGAATAATTCTGAAATATGAATTTCATGAATGTTACAGGAGTTTTGCAATTTAATTTAATCTTTATAAGAGGTGAAGGCAAGGCATGTTACCAAATATATTTAGTTGTCGTGATTTATATTTTGTGACTTCTCTACTTAAAGGAGAGATATAAATTGTGTTTATGGACCTGAAACAAAAATTACTGTAGTTATCTTGAGAATAAAACATACTTGAGGCTATTTAACATCTCGAATTGTTTAAAATGGCTCTACTTATTATATCTTTTGTATTATACCTTTATATAATTTACAATATATTCAAATTTCCATTAAAAATTTTATTTAAAAGATAGGATAATCTTTGTGATGGATAGCTAGTTTCACTAAAAAGCATTAAGGATTTTCTGCAGAAACAGATAGCAGTGATCAAGCGTAATTAAAAAAAAAATTAAATCATTAGGAGTTAACCTTAGCCGTGCAGAATTTTGAAGCAAGAACTCTATTAGGGAAGTGCATTGATTTAATTTCATTTTTTATACTCTTAGTCAAAATGTCAAAGGTATGCTCTGAATTGTATATTATCTGATGGCTTGATTACTTGCTTGTTAATAATTGTATCACTCATCTGAAAATACTCTTCTGACATTTAGCTTTATTCTGTTTGTTTTTTAAAGTGAGACGTGATTTATCTGAGGCAAAGAAAAGAACATGAAGTAGGAAACATATGGAATTAATTATTTACTGCATAAAATTACATTTACATTTAATTGTTTTAGACAAGATCAGCTGGGGTTTTTTAATTCCTACAGGCTATGGATGTGGATGATGCCCTTTTAGGATTCATCTGCCCTCTGTGATTGCTCCCACTGCTGCTGATCTGCCAAGAGACCTTGTCATGTTTCCCTCAGGAGTTCCAGCTCAGCACTGACTGTTTGGATAGCCAGGCTAACACTTTAGGTCACCACATTGTCCAGACCAATAAAAAGAGGCAGTGCTAATAACAGATTGCTGAAGCTAAGACATTTCACTGCAGATGAGAAGTCCTCACAGGAGATATTGCTGCAGAGCATGGCAATGCCTTATGCAGAGGCTTTGGAAAAGATACATACCCACAGCTAAACTTTCAGGTAGTCTTCAGGATTCAGTGTGGGCAAGTCATAATCTGGCCAAATTACACCTTTCAGTGATTCTACTCACATCCAGACATAAAATGCTTTGGTCATACAAAGCCTGACAGTGTTGTGCAAGATCTAGGTGGGAGCTAGCTCTCAACAGAAGAGCAGAGCACAAATCCTAACATGCTCCGAGTTCTGCACTGGATGGCTAACCATGATGGATCTAAGGTAGCATCTGCTTTGAGCTGTCTAGGCTTGTTCAGCAAACAGAGAAGCTGGCCTACAGGCCTGCTGACAGCACAAAGGACATTTCAAAGCTGGATTTGTTTGCAACAAATACTTTGTTTGGGGTAATATCTTTAACATAATAATCAGTCTGGAGAAGACAAGGGTCTAGGAGATCTTATAGAAGCCTTCCAGTACCTAAAGATGAGCCTAAAAGAGAGCTAGAAGGGGACTTTGCACAAGGACATGTAATGATAAGACAAGAGAGAATTAATTTAAATTGAAAGACAGTAGGTTTAAATGAGATATTAGGGTGAAATTCATTACTGAGAGAGTAGTGAGGGACTGGAACAGGTTGCCCAGAAAAGTTGTGGTTGCTCCATCCCCGTAAGTGTTCAAGGCCAGGTTGAATGGGGCATTGAGCAACCTAGTCCAGTGGAAGGTGTCCCTGTGCATAGTAAGGGACTTGGAAGTCGATGATTTTTAAAGTCCCTTCCAACCCAAAAAAAATCTATGCTTCTATAATAATACAGTTCAATTTTGTACTATAAGTGGACTTTCAGCAGTTATTATTAGGCATGGATAGACAATTTTCCAAAACAATTTCCTATCAGGTTCCAAACAGATTGCATTCTATTAATTTCACTGCTTAGTGGTTAATATTAGCAAATAGTATCTATTTCCTAGGCAATTAGGGAGGAAAAAAGTGATTGTAACATCATCATATTTCCTGTCACTGCTACTTGTTCCTGCATGGATAGACCTGATAGAGGAGAAACATCACACTTATATCCTTAAAATTATTATGTCTAATATATTATGTAGCAAATTATAAAAATTATTAAATTGTTTCAAGTAAGTAAATTGAAAGTCTTCCAGCTCTTTAAGTTATACCTCACTTCCCACAAGATCTCACTAGACCAGGGATTCAAGTTTCACTGTGGTATATGCCATCCAAGTCCAAGTATAGAGGTTGGAATTGCCACCGCAGAGCTCCTCACTCTCAACATCTGAGAGGTGCAGAACAAATGAGCTGTTTTCCAGTAATGTTTAGACACATCATAGTAAATGATTGCAATTTAAATATTTTCTATGGTTATACTGAACGCTGTGTCAAGCAGACAACAGAGATGCTGATTCTTTTTCTCTATCAAGCTGAATTAACATTCATCCCTCTCCCATTGCAAGAGACTGGTGCTGGATTACCACAGCTTATTTGAACACTGTCGATAATTTAAGTGCAGTCAGAGCCAAGATAAGATAAGAAAATGGACAGAGTCATGTTTCCAGTTGCTGCTTTGCAAATCATGAAGCAGAATCTCTCATTCAAAAGGGGAAAAGTAGATAAAAACCCCAAAGTAAAAACAAAAAAAAAAAAAAAAAAGACACCAAAGCAATTAAAATGAAAAGGAAAAGCTCAAACAAGAACTGGCACATCCCAGAATTAATTACTGTGTCTGAGTTCAAATATCAAATTTGCTACTTGAATTACTATTCTCAAAGGTGCTGTATAACACCTAGTAATTTCTGCACTGCTTTCTTCTGTCACCTTCTACCAAGAGCATGTGTCAGAAAATTAGGCCCAAAGTTTTATTTATATAAATACAGGAAAATGCATATTAGACTGATGATAGACATAATTCAGCATATTGCTCTGTCTTTTCATCTATACTCAATGCACCAAAGTTATTGTTAAAGAACTTGGATTTAACTTATCCAGTATGGGTAAAATTTGTTGCCAGTAATGTGGTGCTTGAGGATTTTAAAATATATTTATTTGCTGAAAATTTATGTACTTTTTGAATGCATAAAATAAACTTTTCCTGTTAATGGACACTAACGTCCTTAGCAGAAGTAATTAAAAATACACTGTGATCATGATTCATGAGAAAACAAATACAACAACTAAAATAACCCATGAAAGGTGAGAAATGTAGTGGCTATATTAATTTCTGAATGTTTTATATAAGAGTTTAACATACCCTCCTCTAAGTAATAATACAAAACTTTCAGAAGACCTTTATCCATATTAAAAGCAAATTATATTACTAGAAATGATATCCTATAGAGTATAGAGCCATAGAATCACAGAATGACTTACGTTGGAAGAACCTTAAATATTGTCTAGCTCCAACCCCCTTGCCTTTCATGATCATTGTAATCAAGTGGTTTGGGTTGGAAAGGACCTTTACATCCATCTAGTTCCAACTCCCTGCTGGGGACAGAGACATCTTCCACTTGATGAGGTTGCTAAAAAAATCCATCCTACCTGGCCTTGAAGATTTCCAGGGTTGGACCATCCATGGATGACTGCTGGTTCTTCAGCATGCTAAGAAAATTGTAATTTATAATGGAAAAACCTGTAATTCCGAAGAGTTTGGATTTATTATAAGTGGTTGCCAAATGGGAAGTCCAGCAGAGTCAAGGCTGTCTGAGTCCTACATCCATGAGGGACTGCCAGCAGTGGGGCTGAGCACATACACCCACATGCTTCCAGATGTGCATGCACATTTACACGTGGTAACATGGCATCAGAGGTGAAGAATCAAGTAACTGGTACTTGTGTGTGTATTTCACTGAATTGGTTTCACTATGTGAAATGCCAAGCTGCTCTAGCTGGCACTAATTCACTCTCATCTCTTCTGATACCTTTACTGATCTTTTTCTCCTCTCTCACCTGGTGGTTTTGCTCATGAAGTCATGACAATCTCACCTTCTACTCACAGTACATAATTTTCGTGGCTTTTGTGTTACAGATGTAAGCTGAAAGAAGTGACTTCTAAAGGTCCCAAACCTGGGGAAAAAAAGTTAATATAGCAATAATTTATTTTGGTAAAACCTTGGCATTTTTTAAAGCTCAATAATGGTAATTTGAAAATCATGTATTTTAGGAAGAAAACAAAGGGCTTCTGCTTTCCTTCCTCATCATTTTCATATATAACAGGCAGTAAAGAGGCTGACAGGTACAGCATTCATGAGTATATTTTTCATAGGCATGGAAGAAACCATAGCACTCGGTCCATTTCCAAGGAGCAGAGATTAAAAAACAAATTCAATTGGTAACAGACGCAGGAGAGAGGGAACACCTTAGAGAAGAATTAAATCTCTGCTAATGATTGCAGGCCATATATATTTGTGGGTCTGTTCTCCTTTGTTTTGTAAACCTTGTGTTCTTGGTCACCTCACTCCAAAGTGAAGAGGACCTTACACAGTAGGACACAGAGAGGGCATCAGCTCTGAAGAGAAAGTAACTGATAACCTTCTCTCATTCCCTCCCCCTCCTTCCTTCCTTTGTTCCTTTCTCCCTTTCTTCCTCAGAAGACATTTTTGTGCTGTATCTGAGTGAGGTTCTGATAACTGGCCTCCCCCTCAGAACTTCACAGATAATGCATGCTAAAAGTTATTTAATACTAATTGGAGATTACTTAAGGCATAGAGGCCCGATCCTCTACTGCAGAAGCATCATTAATGTAAGTGCAGTTATTGATATCCCCACTGTATCTGCATTTGGCTGTAACAAGCAATTCAGCTAAGAGAATTCATGTTCTCTAACCCTTGGTAACATCACTCATTGCTCTGTGGAATGCTCTCAGCCAATGTATAGTGAGCATTAAAATATGAAACAGTCTAAACTTGGAAACATTTCCCAGTATAACTCAAGCTGATGTGGCAGGGAAGGCACACTGAAGGTCTGTATTCTCTCCTATTTCACTCCTTTCTTTCAGAAATACCATAATGAAAATGGGATACAAGCAACAGTGGGGTCATGAAGTTTCTGCCATGCTGAAACTTTTGGGGGATTTAACCATTGTGTCATCACTGCTCAGAACTCTGTTGCTTTTGCTCTGGAGCTTGGCAAAACAGAATGAAATGAATTGGCCAAGAACTGAGTGTTGGCAATTCAATTGTTGGCCCAGCAGTCACAGATGTTTTCAAGGCAGCTCATGTTGTGCTGTTCACCACTGTAGTCAAAACTAGAAATATTCCCCAAACAGTTGTCTTTAATTGGGTTTAAATGGATAGTTTATGGACAGAATGCATATGTATCACCAGATGTGAAACTAGCAAGCACAGTAATAGAAAAACCCTTCAGAAACTTGGGGGCTACTGTTTTGTGTGAAGGGATTAATGGAATACAGGATGACTTCAATATCCAGAGATCTCTTATTCGGTTCATGCCAATACTTTGTTCTCTGCAGCATCATAAATGATGTCTCATGCCAACCCTGAGTTTAGGCAACCCAAAGAACCATCTGCTGCCTTGATTGCAGATGCCTTGTCCTGACATGTGCCAACAGGACAAGTGGCAGCGTAATGGTGCTCAGGGTACCGTGCTGGAATATGATCCTGGATGACTGACAATAAACTGGGTCTGTTTGCTTTCTTGTTTGGATACTGGGCATGATTTCCCCTTCATAATATCTTTGTGAACAAAGAAACAGCTTTGCAGTCACCAAATATTTAAAGCTGTCAAAGGTGCATTGTCTGTCCCAGCAAAGATGATAAGGAACACTTGTATGTATTTTAATTCCCCATCTTATCAGTAACATGTTGAAATGCACTCAATAATCTTAAAGTTCACTGGTGCACTTGCCTTGTATTTAAATCATAATTTTTTCAGGCATCCAATGTGAGTGAAATAGCTGTCTGATTGTGGTGAAAAATGAAAATGTTGCATATAACTTTGTAACATTCCGATTTTACATTATTGTGAGCTTATTCTTAGAAGAATATCACTAGCATTGAAGAAATAAATCCTGTTGCGCATGAACCTGATAGGGGGAAATAGGATTTTCTAAAGTATAATGTAATTCATTTCAGTACACAGCCATAACTGAGAAGTAATGACTTTTATCTAAAAAAGGAATCCATTGTGCTAGCTCAGCCTCTGAGACAGTCAACTTCTGCATATAGTAAAAGTCTGGAATAGAATTATTTTCCACTGGAAAGAAAATGGAAAGTTGATTATTAATTATCTGTACATTATCTTTCAAAAATATATATGAATGTAAGGACAAGGTTCTAGCAGGAAGAACACTGTTTTTAATCCTTTTCAATAGGCTAAAACTTCATAAATACTGTGATGTTAAGACATAAGCATGGAGAAAAGATCTTCCTGAAGAAAGGAAGCCACCCACCTATGTAAGCAAAACGTTCCTGTCTGTTGTAATATATTGCCTTCAACCACTGTCTGCTGCTAGGATGAAGGGTTTTCCCATCACTGCAAGTAGAATAATAGCATAAGCAAGGAATAAAGGCTGAGCAGAACTGGCCTGCAGCATGGAAATAACATCCTCTGAGCACTGCTGCAGAAGCAAGGGATTGTACAAAGCCCACCCACAAATTTCATATTCTTTGTGCAAAAGAAATAGGCAAACCAATCATACCCCATGCTAATGATCACTTCCCTCTTCTCTCCCAAACTCACTTTCTTCCTTCCTTTTCCAAAGAGAGGAAAGGGTAATTTGAACTAAGAATGATCTGATCAGCCAGTATGGGGGGCTGCATGAAAGGGGAGGTTGTGATGCGCCTTTGCACACATGCCAGTTTTGAGCATGTACCCATTGTTACGTGAGGCTCGTTGCTCACAGCACAGTAGAGCTGGTGGCCCAAGACAGGTTGCTGAAGCTGTATGGGGTTTCTAAAGGCAGATTTATTGGCAGCAGTCCTGAGGGCGACACATTCATGTTGACTCAGAGCACAGCACATTACTCCCATCAATACTAGCTCACAGCTCTCTGCACCACACAGCAGCAAGTAGTACCGCTGTACCTATTGATTCTCTCATACTTTGCATCCTCTTTATCCAATTCTTGCACTCATGTCTAGTTATCTCAACACCATGATAAGTCCCTCAGTGTGTAGAATGAATACTGGACAATCCAGTGTTGCACTTTGACGAATTAAAACATTTTCTTTCTTGCTGTTGTCCAAAGTTGTATCTCAGGGTCATTTTCCAGCTAAGTAGTTGCAAGGTATTTGTCCTGGCTCCTATACCAGTGCACAGGATGGATGTGCAACAACTTGTGTAAAACACCATTTTGATCTGACTTTAGCAACAGTTAATTTGATTTAGCAGTGACAGGATAAGCTCCTTCAGTGTTTGGTTTGTGTACACAATGGTAAAGTATCTTTGTAGGCATTCAGGAAAAGCTCTGTTAATGCAGCCTATTCTCTGAGATGTTAAAGGAAGCTTGCTTTGGATTTGTACCAGCAGTAAAGACAGGCACCTGCTTCTGCCTCTGCTGCTCTCGATAGGGAGTGGGATGGGGAGAGACAAGTTATTGCCCATTTCAGCTCCACCTGCTATGATGAAAATATAAAGATTAGACCCAATGAACGGGTAACCACAGACAGAAAACCAATTACTCTTACTCTCTTGACCAGACATTAGTAAAAGCCATTATCTTGACTGGAACTCTTTTGTTTACCTGAAAAAATACTGTTTTTTCCCATAGCAACACTTCAATAATCCAAAAGATCTGGCAGTCAAAAAAAAAACCTCTGAATTAATGAGTAAGTTTTACTTGCTTTGTAGCTGTCTCAGCTTCTTGGTCTCATGTTTTCCAGCCTACTTTTATAAGTCTAAGAGCAGCAATGCAGGATTTCAAATCCCAGACAACGTGAGACTTACAATAAAATAATAAGAAAAAGAAAATTTTATAGCAGACATGGTAGATGACAAGCACCTTTCTTTCATTTTATTTGTGAGTTGCAAAATTTATTTTGTGCCAGAATTGGCTGAAGTAATACAGTAGCATAAAATCGAACAATAAACTGAAAAACACTTTTTTTTTGTCTCTAAGTGGCAGTATTTGTATGACTTTTGGTTGTGAGTAGAATCTGTGATGCTTTTGCTCTTTCTTTATAAAAAGAGTATTACATCTTTCCACTTTGGCAGATACATGAACCAGCTCCTATGTCTGAGGTAGCTGAAGAGAAAAAAAATGTTCTTCTGTTGGAGATACAAAGCGGCCTACCCTAGACACTTCATCTCACTTTTTTTCCAGGGCAATCAAAACCTAAAACACTTTCAGACTGAGTGAAGATGAGATGGCTTCAGTGGTTAGTGAAATTTGGAAGCAGACTGACTGTAGTAATAATGAAAGTATTTGCCCTCAGATGCAACTTTCTTTTTCACCTTTGAATGACATTTAATGCTATGCAAGGGCCAGAAATCTTCAGAATATTATTTATCATATATTAACTCAGAAAAACACAGTATTTTATTGCAAAAGCCCTTTATTTCCTCTGTGTTTGTTTAAAGGCTTGCATGATATTAGAAAAACAAGAAGTCTCTTCGGACTTTGTCTCATTTGGACTTTTGCTCCTGGAAATGTAGGATGGCATTGTGATCATTAGGATCTTAAAATCTCAGCATTTCAGGAGTTCCTATCTAAGCAATTGTTTCTCTTTCAAGATAGCATTTTTAATCCAAAATATAGGTATGGCTGTGGTAGATTTAAACAAATGACCAGACAGTACTGAAATTGTGCAATATGATTTAAATTTTGCAAAGATGCATTTTTTTAACATTTGAGGTTGTAAACTTAACAGAAGCTTTGGAAATAATTAATTAAAGAATCAATGAAAGACCATCAGGATATCTCAGTGATTTTCAAATTTTAACTAAATATAAAATGCAACAGTTTAAATAAAAAATAACACAAAGTTGTGTGTATTAAAACCTCCTACTAACATGTTCAAAAACAAAAATATCATAGATTTGAGATTATGTACATTACATATTTTTGTCCTCCTATGTTTTAGAAACTTCATTGTTGACTGACACCAAAGATGTACACAAAGATTTTAAAACATTTCCACTAACAGACGTGCATTTTCAGGAAATCGAGTAAATAAATGAGAGTTATTCAAATCATCAAACCTCAACAAAGTTTTGGGTTTTTTTTCCTCTATTTTTCCTGGGTTTTGTTTGGTTTTTTGGGGGTGTTTTTTTTTTTTTTTTAATGTGATTGCAATCACAATGGTGGGGATCTCTTGTGCCAGTCCTATAACAAACTAGTACAGGACTCATGCTCTTTAAGCTCTGGCCTCAGGACATACATGACTGTTTATGTCCTTGACAAACACAAAAGAGCAAAGGAGTGAGCAAAACAGGGTCGAATCTCAAAAGTTTTTCTTCTCTTTCCTTCCATCTTGTCACACCACACTTCTCTCTCTCTCTCTCTCCTCTTTTCAAGCTTATTATGAGAGCTGAGTGCTCATTTGAGCCATCAGTCATATGCTGTAGAATAAATCCATATGGATTTATTGTATTGCTGTGCCTCCCAGCTCTCAGAAGGATAGATTCTCATTTTAAAAAGAATGGTAAATCTTATACTACATAATCAAACAGAAGATTGGGAAAGACACTTTACACAAAAGACAATGATAAATAGCAACATAGAAAGTGGGGGAAATGCATCTAGTAGAATATTTTAACTGTTGTTTTTAGGCTTAGTCTCAATTTTCATTTATATTTCAGAAGCAGAATCAAACAATACATTAATTAATCTTAGAAATTATATCCAAATTGGGCAAAAATATTCAGCAGAAAGAAAGCATATTTCCAGAGAAACTAGATAAAGTAAACTGCCCCTGACCTCAGAAAAAATCAGCCAAATAACATGAGAGAATACTCTAAAAGATCATGGAGTTGATACTGGATATAAAATTGTTTGTGGAAATCTCATTTCATATTGCCAAAACACAAAGTTAAATGTTGCAGGGCATTTGACTTGAATATTCAGGCTGACCCATCAGTACATGCAGTGGTCTTGCTCCATCTGGCACAAGCCAGGTTATACTTCAAGTACTGCGTTTTCCTCCATATAAATTCTACAGAATATTAGAATTAATTCAGAAACCAATTACCAAGTGAAGTTACCTTATGGGAAGGGCTGGTAATCCTAAACTTCTGAAGCTCAACATGATAAACACAGATGTTTCTGGTGGAAACATCAGTGAACAGCGATATTCAGGGAAGCAGGCTGCCCTGAGAAGACATGGAACCATCATTCCTGGAAATGTTCAAAAGATGTGTAGATGTGGCACTTGGGGACATGGTTTAGTAGTGAACATGGCAGTCTTGGGTTAACAGTTGGACTTGATGATTTTAGAGGCTTTTTCCAACCTTGACAATTCTATGATTCTATGTCTGTGGTACTCAATGCATAGCATAAGAAACTTGTTAATGTTAAGTGCAACCTGGGATAAAGCAAAATGTGATTTCAGTATAAGAAAATACTTAGCATTAAGGTCTGATCTGCTGGGCTATGGAATATCCTTCCAACAGCCAGGGCAGAAGGCCCCAAGGTAGAAATGACATGAGATGTGACCTGACCACTGCTGGGTGTTAGCAGGAGCAAACTCTGGGCATCACTGAGAGGAGGGCAAAATTTCAATGTAGGTGCAGCTGTGACCAGAGACATACAGTCCCAGCCCTCCCATGACAGGGCAAGGAAACAACTTGGAGAAAACTGTTTTCAGAGACTCTACAGTAGAGTCCACCCAATACCCTGCAAACAGGGCACTTTTGATCTCATGACTGCCTGGGAGAACTTGTTCAGAGTACTGCTGCTTCACTGAGGAAAGTGTAATTAGCTTCTATTGCTGCCTTTCCAAAATGGGTGAGAATTGAAACTGTTAGATGTTGACATGATTATTAAGTATTCCTGCATTGAGATACTTAGGTTTGATACGTGGGAACTTGCTAAAGAGCAATGACAGTTAATACAAATTTATTTCCTGTAACTTCTCTTGGCATTAGAGTCTTTAAACAAATCTTTAAGTAGATTACTTTCTTAAATCCTAGACAAGAGACTCAGAATTATTTTCTTACATCTCCTTCCCTCATTCTCTTTCCCTTCTGCCTTTCATTAGTTGAACACTAATATCAAATGAAAGAACATGTGCTGTGCCCTTGACACTTGCAGTTCTTTTTTGTCTAAAGAAAGCCAAAACCAAATGCAGCTTTCTCTGCAGAATCTGTCTTTCTCAGCATTTCTAACTGACTGTTGGTTCTTTGTTCCAGCATCCTATGGATTACATTTCTTCTTTTTTTTAGAAGGGTAATTAACATGCTGTATTTTAAATCCTGGGTTTTTTTTTCTGCAAGCCTGCATTGCAGTCTTCTAGCGGGCTCTTTGCTTCCCTTTTTCCTTTTGAATGTGCTTCCACCTTTGGATCATCACCTCTACAACTATAACTTCTCAACTGATCTACTTGCATTAATTATGTTCCCTTCTTTACTTGCACAGTTCCAACACCTAAATTATGTCCATTCATTAAATTCCATCTCTAGCCACTATAGATGTCCCTTATTTAAAGTCAGGGCATCTAAAACAAAACTCCTGTGGCTGTGTCTGAAACCACTGACAACAGCATGTTATGGTTGCTGTTTTCCCTGTGCCATTGTTAGCATGCTGTGTATTAAAAAACCCAGTTCCTCATTTTTGCATCAACTTAATACCATGCAAGCTGAAGGTAGCTACAGCACTGAGTTCCCAATCTTGAGCAGCCTTTAGAGAGACTCTCCTGACAAGAGGAAGCTGACCTTTTAAATTCTTTTGCTGTATTTTCATATCTCTCATTTATTCTCCATACAAATTTTAAATTTTCCTCCATTTGCTTTGTAATTCCCAAACAACCAAAAAAATTATCACTGTTTGTCATATGAGGAAAAGTGGCTTTTAACCAATCTTCTGTGAATCCTATAAGTATTGCGTTATTTTATTATGTAATAAAGTTTAAAAGCTACTTTAGATTGTTTTCACAAAATTATTTAAAGCAAAAAAAAATTGTAAGTGAAATGCTTTCTATTTTAGTAACATACTAGCTTAATTATGATTTTGTAATTATATATTCTAATTAGAACGTTGCAATCCCTTGCAGTACATAGAAGCATCTTTTCATTCACTGTTTTCAACACACAGTTATCAAAATATTCTCAAAATGTAATTAGTTTCTATGCTTTCTTATGATTAAAGCCATTGCAGAGGATGTTTCCCACAAATCTGTTATCCAAAAATGAACGTGCTTAGTGCTGTGTATCCTATATCTGGATATTTATTTAGGGCACACAGCCAAATCTGGCAGTTGTCTAGAATTGTGTTTTTATTGAGCAATCAGCTGAACGTTCATTCAGCATTTTTCCATATTTTGACAGCTAACAAGCACAATCAACAGCTGCTTTTCTGACAGGAATCATTCCTCCACTCATACTTGCCCAGTTTTACATCCTAGACACAGTTACACATGAACCAGCCCTGTGATACAATGTTTACTCCAAATCTGGCAATCTTTATCATCCTACTCTATACCCTGTGTTTTCTCGTCTGGCAATTTTTCTGAGATTCAATCTTTCTCTTTGTCCACCTATATAAACTTCTCAGAAAAACTTTATTTACTCCACACGCTTCTTGAATGGCCTTCCGATACACGCTTATGCACAGTTACCAAGCTTCCTTGCCAGAGTATCTATTTTTTGAGTTTTTTTTTCCAGGAATACGGATTGAGCCTCACGGAATATTCCCAGACTGGTGGTTCCACTTGACTTCACTGCCCTTTACCACATTATTTCCACAGTGTGCCCATCAATACTACACACAGGAGCAGTGCAGAAAGAGCCCCAGGTTATCACTGGCGAGGCTGGCTCTGAAACTGGAAGCTGTGCAGTTGATTTCATGTGGCTTTGCATCTGGGTTCCCAGTCCTGCTTATCAGTTCAGCTGCTGGTGGCTCCACAGCTTTTGTTTCTGAGTCTGCATGAATTTGATGCTAGCTAGAGGATACAGACCAGTATTGGTACTATATTGAACCTGACAGACACATCCCTACATAAATAACCTATTTTTTAACAAAATCCTGGACTAGAAAAAATGCTCAGCCCAGCCATATGAACTAAGGATTTAAATTCATTTAACATGGAAAAGACAGTTTCATCAGAACTTAAATAGCAGAAGTGGTTTCTAGTCTCCTACATCATACCTAAGCAATCAATTACTTTCAGGCTTCCCTTTATTAGTTATTAGTGAGAATAATCCATAAGTTCACTATCGGTATCTCCAATAAGCAATGCTTATCATTGCATCCAGGCTTGACTGGCTTTTTGTGGCAGTTCTTATGTACAGCACCCAAACTTTAAAAATCTCCTGAAAACAAAGACAGCTTTGGACTGAAGGAGCTGCTGTTCCCTAAAGTTGTCTTTATTCAGAAGGGCTGTCAGATCATCCCTCTTTACATGGACAAAGAGGGAGGCAGCAGAAAGCACATGGGCTATGTGTGGGATGCCAGTGGACCCCATCCCCGGCACTCACATACAAAGGCGGGACAAGGTTGGCAGCTGGGCTAATTGATGATACATCTTAACAAGTGGATTTTTGTGAGGGATGAAATTAGATTTATCTAATGGCAGTTCTGCCATTTATAGGAACAAGCTGCCAGTTTTCAGCTCATATCAGTGGACAATACAGTTACCAAGAAATGCTTCCTCCATCTAAGGGGAAAGAAGCCTGCAAGATATATTCTCCTAATAGCATTAGTCCAGCCAAGGTTAAGGAGAGATAAAATAATTAAAAAATTACAAGCCAGACAAGAATTTATCTGTGCAGATATATAAAAGCCCATCCAAACTGCCAGGCTGGCTTCTGGACTATTCAGCAATCAGAATATCTTCAATACAATCTGGCTTTTGAGATTCACAGGCATTATCTGATGCTAAGCATCTTTTAGTACAAAGCTGCTGAATTTCTGAGGCAGGTCAGAGGCATGTTTAGGCCTGGTGAGACCTTGTGTCAACCATACACAACTACTCCAGTATTTTTTTGGTTGTTGGAACTGACTCTGTGGGACCACAAAGCAGTTACTAAAGCCTATCCCAAAATAACCAAGGACAAAACCAAAAAATGGCAGAGCCACTGATAATTTCAAAACTGCCTTTTTAAAAAGCCTTGAGACATTCACATGCTCCTGATAAACCAGATGCAAGTTTCATTTAAATCATTAATCTCCCATGAACTGAAATCTCCTTCACAAAAATTAAATTTCCAAATAGCCATGGGTTCAACCGGTAGTAAATTCTGCCAGCAGTACTATCTCAAGCAGATTTAACAGAAACAAATGGTGCTGAGAACTCACAAGGATGGCTCACAAAGTTGGTTTTGGTACTTCATGGCAATCAGCTTCTCATCCCTCTGTTATTTACCCCAACCCAGCATCAATCTGGCTGCCTGCCTGCAGTCAATTTACTGGTCGCATGTCTGGATGCTAAGTCAGTTGGTGATAAAATTATTGAAAGAATTCTATGCAAACACTAACATTGCTGCCACCTGACTGGACTGAAAGAACCCTTTAATTAAAAGCAAACTGCCTGCATTCCAGTTCCAGCTACAGGTTTAGGCATTGAGAAAGAAGCACACATTGGGAGTCTGGAAAACTATTTTAATATAAATTTTCTTTACATCCAAGATTTTTTTTTCAGATAAAGGTAGGTAGATATAAGGGGAAGAAGAACAGGATTTTTCTTCAGACAAACAATCATTCTGTTTGCAATAGTTCTCTGAACAAAGTCATTTTCAAACTACATGTCACACTTGTTAATGAGACAGTCGTACCCAGCATCCCTCCTCCACAATGTTAAAGACTACCAGTTTTGTTAGCGTCGTTTACAGCCGATTTACTTCTATTTTGGCATCACGTACTGCTAAAAAGTCTGACTGCAGAAACGAGAACTTTTTCTCAATAAAGGCTCATTACCTCCCGTCCTGCACCCGCTGGCAGGGGCCCCACGGCCCGGCCCGCCCCGCCGCTGCCTCCCACCACCCCGAGGAGCCTTTTCCCCGCGGGCCGCTCTCTGCTCCGTGCCCAGGCCGGGACGGCGGGCACCGGGAAGGCAGCACCGGCGGCGGCGGCAGAAGGCAGGCCTCCCCCGCCTCGCAGCGTGCGCCACGACGGGGTCTCTGGGAAGCGGGCCGCGGGGGGAAAGCAGCGAGGCCTAAGCCCTGGGCGGGGGGCGCCCGTCCCGCCCCGGGGGTCTCCCGGCCGCCCCGAGCCGGCCCGCGGAGCCGCGGGAGGGGCCCGAGCCGCGGCCCGGCCCGGCGCGGCGGCAGGGGGAGCGCGAGCGCGGGCACGGCGCGGCTCCGCTGCCAGCAGCGGCCGCCGCGGGAGCGCCGAGACCCCGCGGAGCCGGAGCCCGGCGGCGTGGAAAGCGCGGCGCAGGAGCCGAGGATGCGGCCGCTACCGCCGGCCTCTGCCTAGCCGCCGGCGCAGCCCCCGCGGCGGCAGCTCCGGCACCCGCCGCCCCTCGGCGCCGGGCAGCAGGAAGCGGCGCTCGGCCGGCTCCCAGCGCCCCCCCTCCCTCCCCGCCCAGCGCAGAGCGGGCGCCGGCGGCACGGGCCGTCGCGGGAGCAGCAAGCGCTGGTGTCGGATGCCTGAGCTACGCCATCCCGGTGCTGCCGCGGCCTGGACTCCGCGGGGAGCGCGGGCGACCGGCGGGCAGCGGCGGCCGCTCCTTTGTGTCCCAGGTCGGTGCCGGGGAGCGGCGAGGGGGTGCAGGGTGGTCGGGCAGAGCGGCAGGACCGTGTCCATCCCCTCCCGGAGGGCTGGGGCAGGCGGGCACCCCTCCGTGGCCGGCCTGTCTCCGGGGCCGTGGGCACGGCGGGCGGGGCACTTGTTTGTGTCGGTCTGACCCCCGCTCCCCGCACCCCGGCAGGAAACTCGGGGAGCCTTTCCGCAGCCCGACCGGCTGGGCGGCGAGGTGGGGCGGGGGCTCGGCCGCCTCCGCCGCGGGGCAGGGCACTCCTTCCGAGCCCCCGGTCGGGGGCGGCTCGTGGTCCCCGGGAGCGGCCGTGGCCGGAGAAGTTTCTGCCCAGACAGCGTTTCGCTGCCGCTCTTGATTGTTTATCGCTCCGAGGCGGCGCCGAAAATAGGTCAGAAATAATGTCTCGCTCGTCCCCGCCGCGAAGTGTCCGAGGGCCGGCCGTGGTATTAGGAGCTGCTGGACGCGATGGTGCCTTTCCCTCCTTCTTTTCCTGAGAAATGCGGGACCCTCGCAGGGTTTGAAACAGAGCTGAGGGGGCGAGGAGGGGGCGTTATTTATTTATTTATTTTAAATGTCGGTTTCTGCGTGCAGTGTGGAAAGTTGCTGGCCGAGCGTTAGGAATAACTCCCAGCTATTTCCTGGTGCGCCGAGGGCGGCACTGGCGGCTCCCGCCCTCCCGGTCCGAGCGGGAGCAGCCCGTTCCCCTCGGAACGGCGGCAGAGCGGGGCAGGCGCTGGGGGCGGCGGTGCCGTGCCTTCAGCAGATGCTCGTCACCCCCGTTACCCTCCCTAGGATCTCCTCGGGGCTCGGTTAACCTCGGGGCGCGCTCGGCAGGATTTGCATGATCAGTAAGCGCTCTGGTGGAAATAATGTTTGTTTATTATAATGCTTGTATTATTTTAAGCAAAAATTTGAATAGAACCAGTTTGAAAGCTTTATTTGATAATTATCCGTTGCAAACATACTGCTTGGAAGAGAAGTTGCGTAGCATAACAGATTTTTAAAAATCGTAATTGGGGGATTTACAATCATGTTGATACTATAACCAGAGATATTTGTGCTGATGCGTTTAAGCCCACTTCCCCTTTCTCCTGGTTGCAGAGAATTTTGCTGATTGAAATGTAAATAAGCTACTGTTTGAGAACTTACATTTTATCAAGTAGAGTGGTCATAAATGCCTATTTTGTTTCACTGGGTTTTACTTTTTTTTTTTTTTTAAGTGCTTCTTTCAACTTGCTTAATGTCTTATAAATAGGCAAAGCCTGAGGTAAAATCCACATGCACCATCTTTTGGTTTGCTTGACTGATAGCAAGTAGCAAATGCTGCAGAATCTGTATTACTCTGGAAGGGAAGGCATTACATTTTCATCCATTAAATAACTCCAACTTGGCATTTTGATTGTGAAGATAAAACTGCTTGGCCCTTGCTAAGGGATAAATAGCACAGCCCAAACCCAGTTCAATAAGTCTCTGCTTTGCTGAAACATTATGGCTTTTTCACAATGAAAGAATTCTGGATTTGTGGGGGAACAAATTAGGTACTCCAGTTCATTGCCCTTTAGACCTGAATTGTTTTGTAGAAGTGGACAATAATCTGGGCTCTGGCTGTATCTTTGCAAGTACTTTAAATGAATGAAGCACAGAGTTGTAATCTTGTTCTGTTTCTTTCATATGACTGTACCAGTAGTCACAGTCTGAGTACCTGCATTTGGTATGTCAGAGCACAGCTATAAATCTTAGTCTGCATTTTCCTTGGGTGGACCAATTGTTTTCTTTTTCCCACCACTCATTTTTCCCCCTGTAAGTGGCATAAGCTAATTCTTAAGCTTTCCTTTGGCAATTGATAAAAGTCAGAGAATATGAATTTGAAGTCATTCTTTGGAGTAGTTTAAATATCTCTTGTGTGGAATACAATCCTACATTACTGGTGAGAGTTGACTGATACGTGAAAATACTGGTTTTGAACTTAAATTAGCCCTTTATTAATAAAACTGATTTGTTACCTTCAATTCAAATTATGGTCAATGTGACTGGCCTGTATAAAGTTTGGCATGAATAGTAATCAGGAATAGTAAAGTGCACACAGCAACCAAAATCTGTCTTCAAG
Organism: Chloebia gouldiae; assembly: GCA_003676055.1. Classification (NCBI taxonomy): domain Eukaryota; kingdom Metazoa; phylum Chordata; class Aves; order Passeriformes; family Passeridae; genus Chloebia; species Chloebia gouldiae. The sequence goes on from QUSF01000002.1 coordinate 24,758,596, forward strand.
ACTGTGATTTTGAGAATGTGCCAGACAAACCAGCACAGCTGTTGATTCAATTTGATTCCATTGTGATAGAATTTACTTTTGTTCTGAGTTAAGTAAAACCTCAAAAATAACACATTGGGCTCTGTTCAGATTTCAGAAGAGCTAAGCCCTTGCATCTCTTCTGAAGCCCCAGTGATAGATGTGATGCTGTAACCTGACACTGCAGTATTGTGGTTTTAACATTTCCCTTGGCAGCACATGGGTTTCAAAGCTCAGTTCCAGGACTGTCTCTGGTGCTCTTTTCTCACAAATATAGAATTAGTGAATTCGGTTCCCAAGCAGGGAGAGATGTGAAAACTGAGATCCGTTGCTCACTCCGACATTCCTTGTTGACTTTGCAAGTCAGTTATCTGCTGAGAAAGACACTGAGAAGTTCTAGTGGACTTGGTTGTGGTTTTGAGATATGATAAGCACTCTGACAGGATGTTTCTATCAGTATCTCATTCTCACCAGGTTACAGTGTGGTGTTTTGGTGTGAGCTTCTCTTGCTGGAAGTGATTAGAATGGGATATGAATGCCACAGCCATCTGTCTGCCTGGGGAGGTGCATAGGAAAACAAATCCTGCCAAAGGAATGAGGCAGATTACTTTGAGTGCAAGGTTTTGATCTACTGCAGGTAATATGGGAGCCCTTTACGAGCTCTGACTCTTGTACTGTTTTTTCCTTGAAGAGAACCTGGTTGCCTACACCAACATAGGAGGCAGGTACCCAAATGTTTATTAATATAATGTTGAGATGCCTGTGTCTCTCTCTTGGCCTGGTTGCTGTCCCGAATAAATTTGAAAGTTAAATCAGTAGCAAAGATGGACCTCAGTGTGAGAATCAACAATCAAGGGTTGTGAATTCTTGTTACTGTTGACCTTGTTTCAGTGTTTGAAGTTGTTATTGTGATAAAGACTAATGTTTCTCATCCTTGCTTGGTAACTGTTTCATCTTGTACTTTGTGCTTTCTGTCTTTAAGTCTTTTTTCTTTGTTTTTTTTTCATGTCCCAGTCCCTACACACTATAGGACAGTCTTGGCAGAATATACTCTCTTGTTAACCAAGGTGGAAGAGTTGCAGTTTTATTGTGTGGGTCTTCCCCTTCTCCTTTTTCTCTGTATGGAAAAATACAGTCTCACTAGTGCTTTGTTTTCATAACAGGAAAGATGAGTAGCACCTGTGTGTTGACCAGCCATTGTCCCTGATGGACGTTTGTTTTGACAGCCTGTTGTATGTCAGTTACCTCTGTCAAGCTGCTGCTCAGAGAACCTGTAGCCTAAATAAGTAATACTGTGTCAAGTACCAGCACATGAATTTCTTTTGGTTAACTATGACATAACTCAGAGTTTCTTGAATTAATAATGACTTAATTTTGCATTCAATATTCCTCCTAATGAACAGGCATGGAAAATTTGATCTTTTTTTTTATTAATGAAAAGTTTGCTTATCGTGCAATCTTCAAAACTTTTATAAGTTTGTATATCCTGGTGGTTACAGTGGTAGCGCTGGGTTGACATTTGGACTTGATTATCTTTAAAAGTTTCTTCCAAATTTGATGATTCTATTCTATGATTCTATAAGTCACAATCCTGCTGCTTTAAAAGAGGAATGAGAGGTTGGTTAAATCTCTCATTCAAGTCACATTTTTGGTCCCTGTGAGCTTATTACAGTCATACTCTTCTTCTTAATAAACACTAGTTCTATGATTTTCTGCCACAGCTAGGCAAAGCAGTAAAGTATGTCCTTGCATTCTGTTAGTATTAACGCACCATGTGTTTTCTCCATAAAATCATCTCATGTGATTTTATGTTTGCTACACATCTACTGATTTTGGCCTTCTCTAGCAATATGCTAAGCACCTTTTGAACACATTAATTTGTTGGATACATGTAATTAAGTATTGTGTGTAGAAAAACAAGTTGCTGTTGAAGTAGGAACATAATTAAATATTTATGCTTTCATTTATAGCAAAAGCAGTTGGTATTTAGTAATGTGGTATTGCTGGTATTTGTAGAAATCTGTTGTACGAAACGTCTTCCTCGAAGAACAATGCGTGGAACCTTTGTGGTAACAAGAGTATACAACAAAGAGTATACAAGAATAAAATCTGAAAGGGAGGAAATAAGTTTGCCATAGTTTTGGGTCAGGAAGAAGTCAGGTGAGCAAATTGTGTTTACTTCAAGGAGGAAATTGGTGACAGCATTGTTCTTGGAAAGAACAGACAGAGAAATAAGGAACATAATCAAGTAGAATCAAGTCTCACAGAGCTCAACTTATAAGTGGAACAAAAGTTGAAAATGCTAAAGCAAATTGAAATGACATCAATTCTATTTTTTATTAGATGGTTTCAGTGCTTTTTTTTTGTAATGTATTTTCTGTAAAGCTTTTGAAGTTGGGAACATTTTTGTTGTGAAGAATTTTGAACTCTGTATTGTGCAAGCAATTCTGTTGGAAACAAGATACAAAGTTTCCCTTACCAATATTTTTTACTAAAGATAAATTATACATGTCCACATTTCTGAATTGCAAGTCTTGTATCAGAAATAAAGGAAAACATGCAAATTTTGCTGTATTTAGATTTCTAGTGAAAAGTTATAAATTTGTTACCTCTAATACTATAGAATTATACATATATATGCACATATGTGTGCATATGGTTTGCTGAATCTGGTTTCTGAAATAAATCACAAAACTGTATGCACCCAAATTAAGAAATCTGTAGAATTCAACAGTTAATTTTACAAGAAGCTTTACACTTGACCTCTGACATTTTGAAATAACAAACTGACTCGTTTTCCATATGCAAGTTTGCTTACTATAATCACAACTTTGTTCATGTGCTGTGACCTCATGAATTAATCCATTACTGACAATGCCATATATCACTTATTGCCTGTTGTATTGATTTTGAGAGATAATGCTTTATTGTACTTTCTAGATATAAAATAAACTGAATTCTCTTTATGCTTTAGATGATTTTTCTAAAATTAGTAAGAAATATTTCCCTTTCAGTTTTCATATTAGAATGGCCTACAATACATTTTCTGTACATTTACTTTCTATTGAAATTTACAAGGAAAATGTAGTATTTGTGCTTCTGTAGAAGAAGCTGTACTTTCTCCTGAGGCTGTCAATTCTGTTATCTCGTGATGATTTTTCTGCATAAGGATTATGTATTTCCATGTAAAAAAATCAGTCTAAATAATGTAATTAATGCACCTTAGTTTTAGTGGTTGAGGTAGTAGTAGTTGCATATGTAGTGCTTTTAATCTTAATTATAATTGCTTGCTTGTCTGTTTGTATGTGGCCCATCTAGCTTGCTATAAAGGCATATATATGTTTTGAAAAGATATTCAGAGTAAATTCTGAGATTATACCAGCTATCAGATAATTTTAGAGCCTATGTTTTCAGGCACCTCTGACCTTCAGTTCCTCACTGCAGTGAAAAAATCCAGATTAAAACATGCCAAGGTATTGAGGATATTTGAAGTATTGAAACAAGAAACCATGGATAGTGGAAAATGTGTTTTACTGCTTTATATGTAAAACAGCTTAGAGGAAAAAACCTTGTAATGAATTAGGTCAATACTAGATCTGAACGTGGAACCTAGTTCTCTACATTTGTGGCCATTCTTTCATATTGGGCTTCTGTTTCTAATGAAGGCTTCTGCCCCTTGTTGCTCTGATTCATAGGATCTTACCTGCTCTTAACTTTATTTTGTATGTCCTTAGGAGACAACCTGTGGAAGGTGTATTGTGTGTCTTTGAAATAGGTTTGAGTTAATGCCACTAATGTTAGAGCTGAATTTGAGTCTGTGACTAGAAGCTCTAGCAGATGTTACCTTCCTTTTGATAGAAATGTGTAAAACCTGATGGAGTTTAGCTAGAATGATGAATTTTCATGGCCAGTCACTTTGTCCTTCTCAGGTAAGAGAGGAAGGAACAATAACCTTCAAGAAAATCAACCAGCCTTGCTATCAGCAGGGTAGGGAAAGCCTCTGATGACTTTGGTTCCTAGTTGTTGGGCCTTTTTTTCTGTGAATGTTTATGCTATATTTAAGGGGTGGTACTTGTTCTAGTTGTAGCAAATTTGAAAGCAGCATGCAAGGGATTTAATGATTACAAAACATTAGTACAAGAATTTCTAACTAAACATGACAAGTAAATGGTAGAAGAAAAGGAGTGAACAAAAGCTGTTTTATACAAAACACTGTCAAAAATTGTTTAAGTAGAGTTGGTGATAGTTCTAGCTAATTCAGAAAACAGTTTTCTGATTTGTTTTGATGTAACCCTGCAGGTCTACCAATTGAAGGTACTAAAGGTGATAATTAGATTTGTTTTGTTTCCAATATGCTATTTTGGAAACAGTCTTGCCATTTTAGGTTTGTGTCAGTGTTTTTAGCAGTTTCTCACGCATCAGCATTGTTCTGTTACTGAAATGCCGTGTGGGGAGCGGGAGGTAAGAGGAGCATGAAGCCTTCAAGCTGCAACATAAACAAAAGCAGATCTTGAAATGGAATTTGTTAATGCTGCTATACTTGCCTGTTTCATAGGGACACTTTAATAAGATATTCTCGCAGTGTAGTGGGGGAGGAGCAATGCCAGCCCTCTAAGGGAGGGTTGCAGCCTGTGGAGCTCAGATGGAGCAGGCTGTGCTGACTAGGGCAGCCTTGTTGCTCTCTTCCTACATGACAGGGAGCAGAAGAGCCCTTTTTTGGCAAAAATGGTGTCTGTCTCCTGATACCAGATGCGTTGGTTGGTTGGTTACTCTGCAGGCAGAGTGTGGTTTTGGGCCTGTTGGGACCAAGCTGCTGGAAGCTGCTCAGCTTTCCATCCTTCCATGGCTCCTTCTGGAAGGAAATGGTCTCGGGTGCCAAGGAGGGTTCCCAGGTGAGACGTTGCCTCCCTGGGAAACCAGGCCTCTGAGTAGAGAGCAGAACTTGTCCTGTGGAGCAGGGCAGAGGTTGGACTGAGCTGCTGCTTGGGATTGCTCTGGGATTGTGTCCTTCCATGGAAGGGGCAGGGATAGGGTGTTAATGTCCAGCTTTTGAAGTGAATCAAAGAAAGGAATTGAGGCTAAAAACATTGCCTCAGGAATGGCTGCAAGAAGGGGCAATTTCTTTCACCCTGCTACTGAAGCCTCTTTGCTTTGCTGTGCCAAGGCTGTGGCTTGTGGAGGCTGAGGGGACAACTGGCCAGGGAAGCGCTGTGTTGTGCTGCTGTGTGCTTCCCTTCCCCGTGCTCGATGGCACTGCTATTTGTGGAGCTGTGCTTTGAAACCGGATAAGGAAGTGATCTGATCAAGCCCTGCAAAAATAGATTATTCTAAAATGGTAACTAATTAATTTTAAAATGCTGTCCCACAAGCACTGTGTTGGCAGTGTTGAGGGGGCGATGTATTGCTGCTATGAGGATGTGAATGAGCACATGAAGGAGAAACTTCTGAAGCTGTTTCTAGTGTGGAAGACTTGGTGTAGTTTCATGGACAAAGTTGGCTTAAATTCTTGCTGTGCCCTCACTCACCTCTTCAGGGTTCGATGTTAATATAGGCACACTCCAAAATAGGTGCAGCTGTTTGTGGAATCATGCTGTATTTAAATCAGTGGAATGTTGCTGTTTAAATTAAAAACAAAAAAAAACTAACACCACCCCTCCCCCCCCGAATAACCACTAATAACTTACAAAGTAACCTCCAAAATATCTGTAAAGGTTTGGTTTGGTGCGAAGGGGCTTTTTGCCTCCCGCTACTGCCAGCACAATTGCAGAGATGGCTGTCTGTGGTGTGGGTGCAAGCAAGTCTGCAAGGGTAGGAAAAGGATATAATTTCAAGACTTTGCTACTGATATATAATGTGGTGTTTTCTCGGGGTGCTTACTGACACCCAATCTTCTTATAGCGTGCATGCTAAGATCTGCTCAGTTTTTTCAAGCTACCATCACAGCTGTCCACCAGTGCTGATCAGTGTTATCTTTACTTGACACTTGTTTCTTCAAAGACTTTTTTGCTTCTCTGAAAAAGCACAAACAGTACTCTGCATATTGTGTTTAGTCCCTTCTCTTCTAAACAGCTAAAAAAAGTAGGGAGTAATTAAATTTTATTGTATTTTTTATCTTGGGAGTGGGGAGTATGTGTTGGTTGGTTTTATTTGTTTGTGGGGGTTTTGTTGTTGTTATTTTGCTTGTTTGCTTGGGTGGTGTTTTTGTTTGTTTGTTTGTTTTCTGTTAGGTCAGATCTGTTTTGCTCCAGGCTCTAGTGGCAGAAAAAAGAGTGTGGAGCATTAAGGACAGAGCATTAAAATCTTGTGCTTGGCTGGTTTGGGTAATAACCAAGTGAACTTAGAAGTATAGATATGTTTCAGCTTAGTGCTCTTAGATTTGGAGGTGTATAAGACAAGCTGCTGGAGGTGCCACCTGAGGTTGCAGAGAAAAGTATCTTCTGATCTGTTCAATGCCAAGATAAGTGGCATCAAGAGAGCTTAAAGCCTTAGGCCAAATTGACATGTAGGTGTTTGATTCCTACAATATGTTTTTGAAAAGCTTTAATGCACATTCTGAAATACTTTTTATGATCTCGTTAGATCACAGCTTGCAGTGGCAATCTGCTAAATTTTCCTTCAACTTTGCACTTGTATCATTCATTCCAGAACTAAATTGCACTTTTTACTAGAATAATATGGATTTGACTGTAAAATTAATGCATGTTTTGTGGAGCAGAAAGGTTATAGTTATATATAGGGTCTTAGAAGAGGGGTCAGCTGAAGAAAGGGTCTTGAAGAGCATCAGAAAATCATTAACAAGGGAAGAGCAAAATAAGAATACCTACCTGACTTTTCTCAGGTAGGTATTGAATAAAAGCTGTGGGCAGACATTATGAGACATTAAAAACAATGTTTTATATTTCCAGTTTTTAGGTGTTTTTTTGGGGTTTTTTGCGCTGAAGATCAAAGAATTAAACTTGTAGTCTAAATGTATGTGTTATAATGCTTACCTTGATTTGTTTTGTTAAAATGGTAGGAAACTGGAAACCAAACCACAAGGAAATCAGCAATAGTGTGGCCAGCAGGACCAGGGCAGTGATTGTCCCTCTGTACTCAGCACTGGTGAGGCTGCATCTCGAATCCTGTGTCCAGTTCTGGGCCCCTCGCTACAAGACAAACATTGAGGGGCTGGAGCGAGTCCAGAGGAGGGCAGCAGAGCTGGTGAAGGTCTGGAGCACAAGTCCTGTGGCGAGCTGGGGGTGTTTATCCTGGAGAAAAGGAGGCTAAGGGAAGACCTTATCACTTTCTACAATGACACAGAAGGAGGATGTAGCAATATGGGGATTGGTCTCTTATCCCAAGTAATAGGTGATAGAATGAGAGAAAATGGCTTTAAATTGTATCAGGGAAAGTTTAGACAGAAAAATTTCTTTGCTAAAATGGTTGTCAAAAACTGAAAAGGGGTGCCTTAAGGCAGTGGTGAGATCACCCACCATCCCTGAAAGTGTTTAAAGAAATGTGGAGTTCTCACTTGAGGACATGATCTAGTGGTGGAGATAGCAGTGTTAGATTAAAGGTTGAACTTGATGATTTTAGAGGTCTTCTCCAACTTTAATGATTCTGTGATTCTGTGAAAAAAGTGAAGTCAATAATTATGTTTTTAAAGATGTAGTAGCCATCCCCAAATCAGCTGCCTTTATATTGGGTTATTAACATTAGGTGTTGAAAAATGAAATAGTTTTTTATATAGTGCTCCTGTGTATTTCTGAAAGAAATATTTGTAAGAATGTCCTGTTGGAGTCACTGGTTTTCTTTGTTGGCTGATCCAGGCTATCACCCCCAATGCTATTACCATAGGAACTACCAAGGAAGTGGTTTTGTGACCACTGATCCTGGATCAGATTTACTATCAGATTATCCCCTAATGTAGCTTCGATCAGGCAGCCAAGGTATCACATTTCTTAAGTTAATAAGAGTATGCAATATATCATTTGTGCTAACTTAATGCCTACTGTAAAATATAGGGAGGAAATACAGTAACTATTTGGCATAATGCCTTCCAATACAAAATCAACCTGTCAAATCTCAACTGTATTTACTGTCTTGTCAAAGAATGACCTCAGAGCAGGTATTGGAACAATGACTCAACTCTGTAAATTATGCTGTTTTATTTACAGAGGACAAGAATTATTACCTATTAAAAATAATTTACTGATCATATACCATTAGATTTATTTTTCATTTCTCTTGAAACCAAAGGTTTGTTTTTTTGAAAACAAATTTGCTTGTGATGGGAAAGAGGTTGCAGCTTTCTTTTGGAGATTTTTTGATTCATAAGTTATGGCAGAGTAATGACATTAACAATCATTGCAGATATTTTAATGTCAAATTCATCCATCCATATGAAAGTTATTTTTCATTTTATGATGTTGTTGGGACATGGAATTAAAAGAGAGAGCTTTCTTCCTTTGTGTAAGTAAGAAAATGAAGTATGTCTTAAGTATACTTAGACCCTTAGTGTTTTATGAAGAACCTATTCCATTGGACATAATCAAGTTATTTTAGTAAGCTTCCCTCTCCTACTTTATTAATTCTTATCTGATACATCCTTCATAAATTCAGTAGTTTATAAGAAGGTTAATGTATTAAGCTGTGCAATTTGGTTTTTTTTAACCCAAAATATATAGCCTGCAATTTATTGGGGTTTTTTCCATTTACTGTAAGATCCTTATATGCTTTTCATGTAAAGTTCCAAAATACTTTGATTGTTTAGTAGAAGCACTTCATTTTAGTTTTTCTCTCATAATGCTCTTCTGAATAGGTTAGGGAAAGATAGAGTGTGAGTTCATTAATGGAAAGTGATAAAAATACAAGCAATTAATTTACAGCTTTATTTCTACATTTTTAGATGTATTTCCAGATACATCACTGCTGCTGTAGTTAGAGGTATTTATTTTCATCACTGTTGTTGAGGTAGCTCAGCTTTACTGCTGATTTTCATAGTCCACTCTCCATAGTTCTTGGCATGAGTGTGTGGAAGTTCATTTTTTTCACTCAGCCAGTGTGTGGGATCAAAGTGGGACAAGGTGGCTGGCATAATATAGTAGCACATATCCTGAACTGCTACTGATTATCATCAAAATGCTCCATTTTAGTTGTTTTTGACTCAAAAGCAGTCACATTTGTGCCAGTTATTTCATAGCCATTTAATAGTTTTTTTAAATGTAGGTTTTATTTTTATGGGAGGTCTTTGTAAAAGGTAAATTAATAATTCAATTTGGTTTGTTCATGTTTTGTTTCCATTTTTATGTGCAAATTACTGTTGAAACCATTGCTCAATTCATTTTAATGAGAAAGAGGAGAAGGGATCTCAGAGATGATGCAGTTTTTGTTTAGCGTAAATTGTTGGCTGAAGAGAGAAGAAGTTAGTGTCCATACTGGGAGGAAAAATACAGAAATCTGTAAGCATGGGGTCTGTTTTGCAGCAAGGGTTTTTGTGGTGGAGGGAGAAGAACACATCAACAAGAAACAGAGCTTTTAACTGTGCTCTCACAGAACTTTTCCTGTTAAAGTTTTTAATGAGGAAGCTTAGAAATAACATGTCAATTGTCAAACAAAGACCAATGCTAGGATAGAAGGGAATAAGCCTAATAAATGTTCAAGATGAATTATTGTATCACATGTATGATCTATTAATAGGGGAGAAGAAAAGAAATAAATGCAACATCTTAATGACTTCTGTGCTCAGTGGGAATAATCAAGTTGTCAGCTCAAAGTAGTGAGTATGTTGTTTTTATCGGTGTGCTGCATAAGGGATGAGATATTGGTGCTAAATTTAAAGCAAAAAGTTTGAAAACTTGAATTTTAATGCCTGATTAAGTTGGTTGTTTATCTAGCTCATTAAAATGTCATAGGTATCTTGCATTAGCTTTGTTAGACTCAAACCTTATGGTTGGCTGGGCAATAGTCTAGACTTAGAGACCCAGGCATGAAGAAAATTGTAATAGTTGAGCTTTGCCCTGAGCCCACGAAGATTAGGTTGTTGTTTAACTATATGTGTAGTTATTTACTTCACACAATTATTATAGCTGTGAAGCTTTAAAAAAATTTAATTAAGAAATCCTTATGTAAAGCAGTCTGTTCTGAGGTAATTTTCTAGTTGATGGTGGTGTCTTTTTAAAATTGGGATAATGAATTGAATAAGGTATTCTAGATATTTCTGCATAAGGGTTTTGTTTGTTTGTTTGCTTGTTTTACAACATGATGATTATGCAATCCAAAATTCAACTACTGTTTTTTTCTACACCCTCACCTTCCTAATTATGGAGAAACAGGGTTTATTTCTAGTGCTGGGAAGCTCTAGTCTCAACCAGAACACTGTGATATTGAGTGCTGCACAGCTCTGAAAGGATTTCAAAGGACAGGGGAGTTATGCTTGCAGTAGTCCAGGCTCTCTCTGCAGGGAATCCAGAGAGAAAGGTGAAATGATCAAAATAACAGACTGGTTCTTTGCAGCACCATGCTGACCTAATACATGCAGTGAATTACACTTTTTCAGCCTCACAGTAATTAAAATAAAAGGATACTAGCTTGAAAGAGTTTTAGCTGTATGGATAGATGGGACATATTTCTAATTGCATGCAGAAAAAATTTGGCACATCTTCTGTATAGTCTTGCCAAAGTCTATGAGAACCCAGAGAAAAGTAAATGAAAAAGTGTCTAGGTTTCCAGCCAGATTGTGCTAGTATGCACACTCAGAAAGTAGGCATTGGGTATAGCCTTGTTGGTCAGGTCAAGAACTTTGTTTTCACCACATTAAGTTTCAGCTGAAGGCAGTGTCCAAGAAACAGCTAAAATTGGAATTGAAGGCAGTTCTCGGGTGGGGGGGACAAACTTGTGAGTCATCAGCACAGAGATAGATGGTGGCTGAGTTTGTGTTGGCAGGTGCTGGATCTCTGAGCATACAGGAGAAGAGGACTGGTCAAAAAGCTCAGGGATGGAGGTGTACAAGGCTCCTACAGCAACTTTGAAGGAAAATACTACTTGAATGTTAAATGAACAGCTGGAAACAGAGTGGAGCAAAATGAATGCTTTGTTTTATTTTCATTTGTAGGTTCCTTAGTTTTACTTTTGATTTCCACTGAATAAAAAAATACTAAATCTAAGGCTACAAAAAAATCAGTTCCTCAGAATTTTGCATTTTATTTCTCTCTCTTTCGAAAAACAAACTCAGTCCTCTTTAAAAGAGAACTGGTATGTTCTGAACACAGGCTGTAATTCATTGTTAAACAAATGTAATAAATGTTGGTGCCATATTTATGTGGCATTATGGCTTCAGGATTTTACTGGGTTTGTGGTATCAAAGATATAATACCAACATGACATGGACAAATTAAATCTGTTTTTAAAAAATCCAGACAATGTTTTTTATGTTCTACTTTCTCTGTTTTCTTCCATCTGAAGCTAATGCAAAACCAGTTTAGTTTCACAGCTTGCCTGCACAAGCTGTGATAGATTTTGTCTTTGTATTTCTCTGAAATATATATACAGAAAGATGCAAAGTTCCTTTAAGACAGTAGAACTAAGTGTTTGCTGTTCTGTGTCTTTGAAATCTAAAGGTCATCAGATAAAAAAGACCTTTTGCATTTTTTTAAATTGTATTTTTTAATGGTTTCAGAGTGCATGAGAGATGAACTGCTTCTTTAAAAACAGTTTTAAGGTAGTGTTTTATCAGGAGCTTCAGGGAGAGTTTCAGAATATTAGGTGGTGTTGACCTATCTGCAATGTTTGCTCTAAGAAAGTGGGTTGCAATCTTCTCCTTGTCCCCTGATTTTTGGCTTCTGTGGAGAAGGGACATAAGATTTACCAGGAGAATCTCATCAAACCTGTTCTTATAAGTTGTATCCTCCCTGGTAGCTATGTAAGGCTGTGTGGGGGCTTGAGCTGTATTTGATGACTCAGGCCAGAATATCCTCCTACCTCTTTGGGGCTGTGTTGCTCCTGGAGAGCTGAGAGTCTCTCTGAAGATTGAGGAGGCTGTGGGGTGGCTGGGGGTATGCCAGAGTCCTCTGGGAGCTTAGAATTCCTTGGTGAAGACAGGGATAGTTTGGCTGGACGTAGCAGTGTCAGCTTTGCCAGAGTATTGCCTTCATGAGAACCTGTATTTTTTACTTATTTTGTAAAAATACATATCAGACTACTACACTTCAGGAGAGCTGAAAACTGCAGTGCAGGACCCAAGGTCAGATTGGAGAATGCTGGTAGGCAGTTCTTGTGTGATTGTTGGAGGTGTCATGTTCAGGTTGTTATTAGAATGCAGGAAAAGAGAATGAAGTACATAAGTACTGAAGCATTCTAGAGATGTTGCTCTTAGTAAAACATTTGTTTGTTTGTTTTTTAGTTCGAGCAGTATGTTTTTGACAGCAGAGAACTGGAAGACTGGTTGATTGACATACTAAAATGGAGTATTTACCAGTGCAGGTAAGACATTCTTTGAACGTCTTTTTGCAGTTTCATTTCTTGTTTTTTGTTTTTTTTTTTTTTTTTGTTTGCGGATGTGTTGTTTTGCAGTTCCCCGTGCAAATAGCTAGATTAATGGCAATGTTACACAGTCATTTTTCTGAAAGCAAAGCTTGTTTAAGAGGTTTCTGTATTTCAGTTCACTCTCAGGTGCTCTGATGCAGCTGCTGTAAAGTAGCACTAAAATGATTGATTTAGAAAAAAAAAACAGAATGAAGAAACAAAAGAAACAGCTTTTTTTCCCTTCAGACAAACATTAAAAATTTGTTATCCTGTGGTCCACTTTGTATTGTGGCCTCAGGAAAAATTAGTTCGGATAAGAAAAGAAAGTGGTGAGGTGGTGTGGGGACAGCATGGACCAGCCAGAATATATAGGAGATTTTCCAACTTAGGAAAATAAGTAAACCCTCAGAAGTATGAAGGAAAGGAAAGGTTTGTCCCTCAGTGTAGGATCAAGTGACTTTAACTATTGGAAATGTTAAGTCTTAGTGTTCTGAATGCTTTTGAATATAGAAATGCTGTTTTGATTCTAAGTGTTAAGTAGCTACCAAAACTTTAGAACCCACCAGTTCTAATTTGTGTATTAAGATATTGTCATTTATTAGCAGACCTTCTGATATGGGTTTATATGCTGCATTAAACTCCCATTCTCATGTAGAGAGCTTCTACTGAAGGATTCTTTTGTTTCTTAGTGCAGTTTAATATCTTGGTTTCCAAATGCTAATGATGTGCTTTAAAATACAACAGTAAACCCATTAAATATTAAATTGAGTTGTGGACTTTTGTTGTAGATTAAATTTGTGGAGTGCAGCTGTAAATTTGACAGGAATCTATACAAAACAAATACCTCTACATAAGTTCAATTTTTTTTGTTGGCTTTTTTATGATTAGTCTACAAGCTTATTACATTGTCCAAGTTGAGTTTCTCCATTAAAATATTTATTCACACTTTCTATTACATAGTTCACAGAACTATAACTGTTCTGTACTGTTTTCCTTTGCACTGGTATGAAAGACTTTGGCAGAAAAGTAGTGATGTGGTTTATGTCAGCCCAGGGCAGTGAATGTTCCCCTTTTTCCAGTTTAAGGTGCACGTGGAGCAAACTGATGCTCAACAAAGCAAAAGCTATTCTCAGTGGTCAGCTGGGTACCTGCGGTACACAGCACTGCTTGCTGGGTGTGCTGTTCTGTGAACTGTGCCACAATATTTCCTACTGGTTTTGCAGTTGGTGCTGGAGCAAGGCATAGACACTGTTTTCTCCAAATGCCGTTTTTAGTTGAGCAAGAGCTGTGTTACAGGATTAAAATGCAGGGTCTTGTGTCATGCAGGCCTGTGGTTGCTGGACCCTGTGCTTAGTCTGCAGGGAAGAATTGCCTGCCAGGCAATTTTTAGTAAACTATCTGGGAGTGCTAAGTAAGCTCAATAGAGAAAAAAGGGAGGGAGTACCCCAGCTAGAGCCATATTATACACAGTAGGAATACCACAAATCCACTGGACAGCCCTTTTTGCAGTCATGCAAGATGTGGCTCTCTTTAAGTTGTTTTTTTTTTTTTAATTGTTGAATTAACTCATTTATAAAATGGACCTTTGAGCTTACCTAATTGGACTGGTTCTGGGTTGTTCTGAGTGTTCCTGCTGGGGACTTCAGGGACCTTGATCATGGCCCAACAGCAACCACAGGAACAGGCTTCCCTTCACTTAATGAAGGCAAACTGTTCAGGGAGTTAGCACCACTCACTGTGCCAGGACACCAGTCTTGTCATGTCTTCCTCTCATGAGAATGTAGTTTCATCAAAATGCAAGTTGGGTGAGACTGCCCCTTGGCATCCTTAAAAAGATGAAGATCCTTTTGTTTTTCCTCGAGTGCTATAAATTGGCTTCCTCTTGAGGTACTGGACAGTTTCATCCATAGTTTGTTGCCCAGCATCTAAGGGTTACAGTGGGTCTAGGATCTCTAGATCTCTGCTCTGTGGCAGGTCAGATTTCATTTGCAAAAGATACACTTGCATTTTGGTAGGTGATGCCCATGTTATAATGCAGTATTGCAGCCCCAGAGAATTACAGGCCATTTTGTATCTACCTTTAAAGAGCACAGAGGACATTCCTATTAAGAAGTACTATAGACAAAGCAGTGGAAGAGGGAATTGCTGCAAAGCCCTGTAGGCTGTCACTGACAGTCCTAGCACTACAAAACTATAGCAAAATTTGTGGCATCATTCAATTAGTCTCTTGAAGTCCTTTGATTGAAATTCAAATGATGACAAGATTTTTTAGACAAGCTGGGTTAATAGCATCATCTAGATACTGTAATTTTGATCTTGTGGTAAGGGCCCTTGATCCAAGTTCTTCATGTTGTCCCAATGCAGCAAAATTCCTCTTCCACTGTCACATCAATAATGTACTGTTCCTGTGTTTTTGTAAAGTGCATTCAGAGTCCCTGTATTGGCTGTTAAACCAAGGTCAGAATTAATGTCTTGCTTAGAGTTGAAAATCTACACCTGTCTTACAGTACTTGAAGTCTTTCAGCTCCTCTAGAGTGAGTAAAGAAAGAGAAATCTTGAGTCATATTCTAAGACAATTTAATTGGTAGGCTAGAGGTTGTGCCCCTAAAGGTAACTTTGCTTTCGGCTGACTAATACCTGCTACAGTCATGACATTCTTTGCCACCTACTCTGTTTCAGTCTCGGTACTGCCTGCTACTTCACAAACACCCAAATGTATGTTCAAAATTTTAGAAACAAAAAAACCCATAATCCATTCAAGCACCAGACAATGTCTACTGCTTTTACATCAGAGCCAGAAAAATTGACTAATGTTCGAAGTACAGCCTGCTCAAGTTTTTTTGTTTGCTTAGTCCTCAACCCAGATAGTGCTTGCAGAAACTGGGAAGTTTGAAGACAAGTGTTTGCAGAAGGTGTAATCCGTTTCATTAATCTAGTCTTGAAGGAAAACCTGCATAACTTAGTAAAATCTGTAGGATTTTAGTGTAGGTATCAGCAACCAGTTGTAAGGTAGCAGGAACTTGCTAGTCTGTGGCTGTGAAGATGACAGTGAGAATTATCACTTTACTACAAAAAAAGAAAAAAAAAGACTAAAAATAGGCATGTTGCCTTTCATGACTTTCCCTGGAATCTCTCAGTCTAAAGCCTTGCATGACCTGGTCAGACACTTTCTCTTTACTGTTTGGCTACATTGTAATTCAGCTGTTGCAGTCTTCATGCCAGAGTCGAGGCTCTGCTGCCTGCATGGACATTCTGAACCTACAAGGGCTGGAAGCAGCCCATGCTCTTTTTCTCCTTGTCGGAGAGTATTTTTACCTCTCCAGCCAAGAACCCGAGCAGAGCTGCAGTATGTAGGTACCAGTAAGTGCCAGGATTGTATTCTGCTGACGATGTGTTGTGATGCTTCTCTGATAACATTTGATTCCTTCACAAGAAAGGTAGAAGTTACTGAGAGATTTGGTACATCCTATAGTCTTGTGTACTGCAGGGCCTGCATATTTAAGGAAGCTGTGCAAAACTGTGTGTAAGCATTGTCCTTTTTAGAACCAGATGTGCATTATCCCCAGTTTGTGTTCTAAATAGTTTGTTTTCACTTTGTTTTCAGTAACTAAGGTGCTGACAAGTTTTGACTTCTTCATCCTCATAAACATGAGTGAAGTTCAGGCTATGGTAGAATTCTCCGTGGAGCTCCACAAATTCTTCAATGTGGATTTGTTTCAAAGAGGGTAGGTAGCATGTTCTTTCAAACTTCACTCTGTTGGATGGCTATTGTTGGAAAGACCTTAATGGGTACTCTGTCATGCAGTGTTGCTTCATGTGTTACTGACTGTTTTTATAGCGATTTGAATTTTTTTTATTCTGTATTGAAAAGTCATATTCTTTCTAGGATTTAAAATTAAATATTAAAATATTTTTTCGTAAAACCTAAGTTGTAATACAATACTTTTGTCTAATTGGAGGTGAGGGAAAATCTGTAGATACGGAGAGTACATTATATTCTTACCCAGGCCTTTACCCTTGCATGTCTTAATTTCTGTAATCCCTTTTGTTTGAAATACAATACGTGTTTCTCTTCAATATTTTAAAAAATGGTCTTGCCCCAATTAGCCTACTCGCTTATCAGTTTGGCAGTGGAAAATATCACCAGCCTCTCTCCTCTTGCTGTGCTGTACCTCCAGTTACACAGGACTCCATGCTGCCTCTTTAGAGTCTTCTGACCTCCTCTTACTCTACCTTATCTCTGTAGAAGTCTTTTCCACATTCCTTTCATTTGATATTATGTGATTCTCCTGGATTACTTTCTAAGGCCCTTGTTTCCCGTGGCTATGCAGGAAATAATCCTTTGCAGCTTATTTCGGAGCTATTAAAAATTATTGGTCCTTTAGTGTTGTGGTACATTAGCCTTCTGTCAATCCTCAAGTAGACTGCAGTAAAAATGCATGTTAGAGTTTAGGCTGTGTTAGTGTTTGCAGAGATGGAATGAGGTGTATCAGTGTTGATTTATGATAGCTGCTTTTTCCAAAATATTGTAGAGTAACTTTCCTCAGAAACATTTTAGTGATAAGAAAACACATTTGTGTTTTTAGCCTTGTCTTAGTTTAAGACAAGTGTGTGTGTGTGTGTTTGAGTATTTTTTTCAGTGCAGTTAGGGGAAATTTTTTTTACCAAAGTGATGACCCATTATGTTTTCTACTATATGCAGTCAAAGTATATACAAAAAACTGACCCCTTTTTAGGGGAAATTGTAATTTCAGTCTTCATTGGAACAGAAGGATTAAGGAAGGCTTAAGAGGTCTGTGAAAACACTGAGACTATTCTAATTACTTAAAAAAAAACCCACAAAAACCACAGTCTTTTGGACTGTAGCCTTTTTTAATCTTTGAAATCAGTGGGGAAGGAGATGGTAGAACATGGCAGCACATTTACTCTAATGGGGAACCTGAAGAGAAGAAAGTATTTTGATTGTCTTAACCTTACAATTCAAATGGTTCCTCAGAAAGGTAGTTGAGAAGCAAAGCACAGCAATATAATTATCAGTTCTTTACCTGGTGTATTTCTTTTTAGCTTACTCTTGCAGTAAGCTAAAAAGCAGTAAATTCACAAGGCAAGTTCAGAGAGGTGGAATGCTGACATAATGAGAAAAGTGACGTGAGGAGATAACGACTTCTCTGGTTTCAACGTGAACCTTAAACTCTGGGCACATTCCTGTAGAAATCAATGTCATGTGGAAGAGAGAACTTTCAGAATAATTTGACAGACTGAGAAATGTGACTATTGCAATTAATTCAGTTTGGGTAGGCTCCAGTATTTTTCTAGGAAACTGTCTTTGTGTTTATTTGAGACCATATGTAATACTTCTGTTGCTGGAGGAGCTGTTGGAAAATGCATTGAATGAGCAGAAAAGGAAGTCTTTAGTTTCATTGTTAGCCTCCTATTTTTTAGCTTCCTATTTTTTAGTTTAGTATGGTTTGTCTCACCAAAATCAAGTACAGAATTGATTGTATTGTGAGCATTCAAGCCTTCCCAGCCTGGCATGCTTGGCTCATGGAGTTAGAAACATCATGACCTTCTGAACTGTGTAGAATAAAATGTCAGCTATTGCAAGTAATCATTCCTTATTAGAAACTTAGTAGATTTTATTCCAAAGTACTTGTTTGCAGAGTGAGTCCAGATTCTCACTCATTTGATTACTGGAGATGTCATCATTTCCAGCCTAAATTTCCTTCTGCTCAGTTTTAGTTGTTTTTCTTTACAGCTTTGTCTTGTGAATCACTCTATCAGTCTGAAAGTTCACCCTTATGTATTTTCAGTCTTTTGTCCCTTTTATTAAATATGAGCTAACATCAGTTTGGTCATTGGAATTTGTGGCACATTCCCCCCACTCTCCTCCTTTTTTGTAGAGTCCATATACCCTAATATCCAGTCAAACCCCTCTCTTCCTGCTTTTATAACTATTTGAAGAAATATGCCAAGTCTTGCATCCAAACTATATAATATTTTCTTAGATTTGTATCTGTAGTGACACTACAGTTGCCAGAAGCACTTATGACTGTGTTCGCACTAATGATTAAATTTGGTATTTAAGGAATTAATTACTAAAAGCAGTGTTGATGTCCATACATCTGTGTGGTTCCAGGGTTACTTCAGACTAGATTTTAACCTTATCTTCTGGACCAGATGTTTTGCATCATGAGTGTAATTTGAAGTTGCTTGTAGCAGTAGTTGGTTCAGACTGTTTGGTGCCTGTAGGGGTTGAAGTGCATTTTGTGACAGGTAGGTCAGAGTAGCTCAGCTTCCTTAGGAGACATCCAGGTTCTATGACTAGAAAGCTCTCCATGAACTGAACCAGCATGCAGCAAACTGGGGTCATTGGGGAAAGTGCCTCAAAACCACTCTTTTGATCTAAAATGGTCTAAATAGTGCAGACTGAGCCAAAATTTCTCATAGTATTTTACTCAAGATCATATTTATATGAAGAGTTATAACTATATTATCCTTCTAAGTGACCCTCTAAAGCAGACTGTTTTCTTTACTTTAGGATAACTTATTACTCCAAGAAGGGGTAACAGATAGTGCATTGTAATAAATTATTTATCTTATGTATCCAATACAGCTTTTTTTGTTATGTTTTCTTATAACTGTGCCATTTGCTTTAAATTCAGCTTGGCTTCATTGGTTTATTTTTATCTGTTATTACATTCAAATAAGGCTTCACACAATTTTTGTTTTGAGCTAGTGAGATGTGATGATAGGAATTTTTGCCCAAACAGTGATTGATATGTGAGTATAGTGTGACAAAATGAATTAAAGAAATGTATTTGTTTGGGACCTGTGAGAATGATAGTCTGACACAGTGAAGTTTCAAGATGTTTTGTCATCTTAGTTCCTGAAAGTTCCAGTATGGTGTGGGCTCTATAGTACTGATCTTCTATAAAGACAAAGGAAGCATAACGTAGCTTGGTTGCAAGAAGTGGAGAATGAGTTGAGTGGAAAATTGGTTGGATGATTCATCTCAAAGAGTTGTGGTCAGTGGTGCTAAGTCCAACTTATAGCTGGTGACCAGTGGCACCTCCCATGGACTGATACTGGGTCAGTAATCTCAGCAATCTTTGCATAGAATCATAGAATGACTTGGGTTGGAAGGGGCGTTAAAGATCATCCAGTACCAACCCTCCTGCCATGGGGGAAGCACCTTCCATTAGAGCAGCTTAGAGCCCCATCCAGCCTGGCCTTGAACACTTCCAGGGATGGGGTGATCACAGCCTCTCTGGGCAACCTGTTGCAGTGCCTCACCACCCTCTGACTAAAAGAATTTCTTTCTAATATCTCATCTAACCCTACCCGCATTCTGCTTAAAGCTGTTCAATTTCAAAGACATTTCTGTAAGAACAGTTCCTTACCCCCTCATTTAAATATGTTTTGTATGTGTCACATACATATATATCCTGAACTGAGATGTAAATGTGTTCAGAATGTCTGATTCCAAACAACTGGAAGTGCCTCAGTACTTTGTAGTGCTCAGGTGAAGTTCTCATGTTCCCACCATGGGATGATGGATCCTGATGTCTAATCTGGGACAGTTACAACTTTTCTGTGGGTAGAAGAGTTTCCTGGTAACCCTCACTTGAGAAGATGAGGTTTTTATTTCCCTGGAGATCTGTATTGCTTTTTTACCTAATCTAATCTAGGTAAATCTAATGAGCAAAAGAGACTTAGCATGTAGTTTGTAGTTTAGCATAGTGCACACTTTGCTGCAAGATCTGCTTTGAAAACATCTTTCATCTACATTTTTCCCATCTCTGTGCATTTTTATAATCCCAGTGTTAAATTCTTACTTTCTCACTAATCTTTTGTTACTCTGTCAGTAGTAGGCCTGCACACACAGCTGGCCAAAGCTGGGTTTAGAATACTTCTAATATTTGTGTCTCTGTGTGTTTTGCCTTTTTATTTTTTGCTACCATTTTATTTTGTAAGGTACAATACCTGCAGTGTCATTGTGGATTTCAGAAAAAAAGAACTTCCTAATGGTTTTGTTGGCAGTGTAAATGTGTTGTTACATAAAATGTGAGGCGAGGAAGTAAAATAAAGTAGTAACAGTAGCTCTTTATTGCATATTTACTGCTCAGTGTGTCTTAGTTTTCTTTTATTTGACTTCATTTTGGGTTAAAAGATTCTTATAAAACCACATGAAGAACTTACATTAGTAGTGTAAGTCTACCACACTTCTTTAAAGTCTTTTTGCTTTTAATGCTGGGTAACAGATGGAATAATAATATTAAATACCTTCCATAGAAGAGACTTTGGCAGATTCTAACCTAAAAGGTATTTTTGGATATATATTATATCTGAAAGGTTATTGGTAAGATTGCAGCATAAGTTGCTTGTGAACCTAAATCCTATTAAAAGTCAAGGGAATTTAGGCTTCAGAGACTACTGAAAATTTAGCCTTATGATATTCTTCTCTTTTTCCATATTTTTCCATGTGTAGATACTCACTGATGTGTCTCAGCAGCATTGACATTTTATGCTTCAGTGCATGTGGTTGTGTAATGTAGCTTAAAAAACACTGAATCAGAGTATGAAATTTAATAAGTCTTATGATTACTCAGTAATGTAATGAGAAATAATGCAATATATAAAAACTTGTATTGTTTTCTCTATCCAGTGAGTTGCCTACATTAATTTTTAAATTTTTAACAGGAAATTAAAACTCATAATTTACACTTCCAGCAGCACCACATTTCTTCCTCCTGTTTATATCAGAAATAAAAAGGTTTTGTCCTTAAATGAAGAAGTAGTCATTGCTAATGGTTTGTGTTGCTAGCATATGATTGAATAACAAACTCTTGATGGACAATGAACATTCAGGTTCACCTGTTTGGTTTTCTTTTTAATTCATACAGCTCAGACATAGTTTTACTTTCAAACTACTTTTCTATGACATAGTTTTCTGGAAATAAGTGTTGTGAATTGCCTTCTGACAGGATAGCTTATCTTTTGAAGTACTGTACTGTGATCTTTACTTAGTGTAATGCATCTTTACAAAGAGAGAAGAAAGCTGTCAAATTTGTCTAACAGTTGTAAGATCAGCTTTGTTCTTCATTTTATGGTTTTACAGTAATACAAATAGCAATTATACAGGTTTAAGGTTTGGAAGGCTAGGCTGTAAACTCAGGGAAATAATCTGTCTAGGAAAAATTATGCAAATATTTTTGGTCTTGGGTTTTTTATTATTGTTGTTTTGTTCAGTTTTTTTTTAAGTGGATCAGTTTCTGATTCTAGTTTGTCAGTGGATGCAGTGGAGAAGTCTTACTTTAAATTGCCATTGCTCCAGAAGTTGAAACTTAGTGTCATCAATTATCCTATTAGCCCGTGTGATGCAGTGTGTCTGAGACACCAATGACATGGTCTGGTCCCAAAAAGCAGTTAGACTTTAAAAGACAGAATCTTATCTTCCAAAATATGACATCTTATATTTGTTGAAAACAGGGGTTAGAAAAGTAAGTGGAAAACTGAGCACTGTTTCCTTTGAGTTAGCTGAGAATTTAGGTTTTTTGAAGCACACAGAGTGGAACTGAAGACATGGGTAGGTTTGTTCTGCTTGTCTTCTTCAGTTATCTGAAGTGCCATGCCTGTATTAGGAGACTTCCAGCCACACAGGGAAGCTTGTCTGGGGGTCACCTAGAGCCACTGTAAATTGGACTCCTACTTTTGAATCTTCCTCCCTGCTCTTCTTTGTGGTAATTCCTAGAAGACTATACTCCAGTTTAAGAAACTAAATGACATCCAGATGCTGCAGGTTTTAGCTACATATTCTGACCCATAAAGATTATTGTACTGATGCTTTTTTCTTCAATCATTATACATAGAGATACAGCTAAGAGTTGGTAATTGTGGTTGTCCTGAGGGTATGTTTCTTTCCTGCATCCCTCCATATCCCAAAAATATTACTTCAATGTTTTGGAATGGTCATGGGTACTCACTGCATCTTCTAGACTTCTCAGATATGGGGTACAAATTTCAAATCACCTGAATTTTATTCAGATTTTAGCTCCTACATTAAAGTAGTACTTTTGGACATTTAAAAAATAACAACTTTTGCAATTGAAATTATGATTTTGCAATGGAAAACATTTTGTCAACTCAGAATTAAAGCTGTCTAATGGCATCCCATCTCCTCCAGGCATTCAATTTGGCAAAATTCCATTTTCTAAGAACAAAAAGATAAAAAGATAAAGAGCTCAAATGCCTAGTTATGCCATCTTGCTGCTTTTCTGGACCTGACAGTGCCATGGTAGGCACAGCTCTTTGGTGTGACAGTGATATGGCATAATTTACCATCCTTTGAGACTGCTTTTGGAGGGTCTGTATAATTCCTTCTTATGCAATTGAAGAAATAGTGGTCTTGTGTATGTAACACCAGGTACCATTTCACACTGCAAAGTAACAATTGTACCTCAGCACGCCTTGCCATGAAGTCTATCAGGAGAAACATGATCAATGAGTTTAGTTTAGTGAGGAAGTAAATGGCAGTGTAAGATAGAAATGAGTATAAAAGGATTTTTTCTGGAGAAGACGCATTCTTTTATTCTGTAGAACATACAGCACTCAGCTGTGTATAATATGAAGGTAGAATGGGCACAGGTGTTAGTTGAAGGCATCACAATAATGATACCTTGAGCATACACCTTCTTTTTCTAAATTGAATTTTACTGAGTCAAGTATTATGGAGTGGCATGTGACAGCAGTAGCAGTTTTAACTTTGCATTGAATACATATTTAGTCACTAAAATTGCTGCTTTTGAGATTCTTTCAAGTGTTAGCACCCTTATATGCAGAAGCTTGTAGCTTGTACATAGTCTTACAGTTCAGACCTGATGCTGTGCGATGGTAGCAAAACTCAGAAAAATCTGTCATTCATATGTGTTTTGCCTTATTTATGTGTGCTTGGTTAAGACACATAATAGTTACGGCAGAAATATGATTCTTTAAGTTTTTTTACCATCCATAGCTATCTGAGGGAAGGGAGAGAAAAGATACTCATCCTGTGTTTCACAGTCTTGACTGTCTCACAATACAGCAGAAGTTGCTGGTATGGTGTCTTTTTGTGTCTCTTTTGCTGCTCATACAAGCTAATAATACCTTGATATATATCTCTAATCACAAACAGTACTTTACTCACATCACAAACTGCAGAGAGCATATAGCTTTGTTGAAACAGGGAAGCAGGCTCAGTCCTACCATCAAATGCAGATTCAGACTCACTCCCTCCACTTCAGTCAAGTGCTTGTTTCAAAATTTCTTATTCTTTTACTTCTTATGCCTCCTGCCAATTACTGTATACCACATAAAGTAACTCATCAGATTTTTGAATACTTTTTTAACCTTATTTCACCCCACTCCACTTGTTTGCCCTTTCACAAATTCTGGTTCACACTAGCCATGGGGGAAGAAGGTTAAAATACCTCCAAATACTTAAGAGCTCTCTAGACTGGACCATTATGTTCATACTTATGCATACATAACTGCCTTTGTTGATTTGCAAAGTTTTAAAATTGCTTTCAAAAGTTGTCTCATATTTTCTCCAAAAATATGATGAATACCTTAGATTAAGTGACCAAGACCTCTGCTGCTGATAATTTTCTATATTTGTGTATTTTTATTGCAAGAAGTAGCATCTAAGTTATTGAAAGTGATCAGGCTAGGGAGAAAAAAAGAGGCATATTTTTCACCTGTGCATGTGTCTTTGATGTGGATGGTTGTGCCTAATGACCAGGGCTTTTTTTTTTTTGGTGGAGGGAGAGGGTAAGACACTATACGCAGCATGGCCCACTGTTGGTGCCATGAACCCTAATCTGGTGTAAAATATCATTCTCATCTATGCATTTTTAGTTGGCCAAATATGTATCTGCCAAAAGTTGTGATATGCATGGTCTTCTCTTACTTTGTTTGCTCCTGCAGTCAGGTCAGTCAGATGGGCTTGCTTTTGACAGCAGTGTAGTCAGAGAATGGGTTAAGCTGGCAGGACACAAGGTTAATTGTATAGATCTTACAGGTATGGAGATCTGTTGGATAGCAGCTGCCTGAGTAGGGTGATCCTGGTTCTGGTGCTTCCTGTGTTCCCGCAGTTCTTTCACCTTATGGCTGGTCAGCTCAAAGTGGTAAACCAGCAGAAAAAAAATGGCAAAACACTGATATTCTGTCAGTGGTGGTGCAGAAGGAGTATAAAGTACACAGGAGGAATGGAATGCCTACTTCTGTCACCAACTAGCTTTACAACTGTAATCCTGGACTACATCCTGAGAGAAATGTCCATGAAAGTTCCAGCCTCTGTGTTAGGAAGACGTTTCTGGCAGGGGAGAGGCCATTATGTCAGTATGATCTGCTCAGTGACAGCAGCCCAGAGATTAGTATGTTTTGAAACAAAACCTCTGTTTGAACTTCTGCATTCATCTCAGTTGGCATCCCTGCCCGTAGGATACAGAGTTATGACAGGCATCAGGTATGTCAGTTCTAATTTCCCTAAGCCCTCATGTGGAGATACAGGGCTCGCCTGGCAATGCCAGTTTGCAGTTTCCACCTCCCTTGCTGCTGGCAGCTTTGTGCTGCTGCAGTGCCCTGCCTGTGGGCTGTGCTGGCTGAGCTGCTGGGTCTGACCAGTCCAGAACTGCTCTGCAAATGGTGCATTGGTGTAATTAAGAAAGGTGTAGGGGGAAGAGTTGAGTGCCTGGGAGGACAGGACAGAAGAAAACAGGTAAATAGAATTCCTTAAACTTCATTTCTTGCAGAAGTCCTTATATTGTAAAAGTACAGTCTAAATTTCAAGACACTTTTCTTGACATTCCCTTATAGAAGAAAGGATGGGGCTTCCCAGATGCCAGTTTTCTTGACTGGCACAGAGGAGGAATCAGATCATTGCAGAAGTCAGAGAGATCCAGCTCTGTTACTTGGCAGAGAAAGGGCCCCTAATCACGTCCAGAATGCCAAGTTCCTTTCTGTAGGTCAGCTCTGAAAGAGGGAAGGAGGAGATGATAGAAAGGCATCCGGAGCAGCAGAAACTCTCAGCTTCCAACTCTGCAAGGAGAACTCGGACTCTTATTCAGTGGATTTTGCAGATCTCAGCTTACAGGGAGCAGTGGTGGGAGGTCAGCCTCATAACAAAAATGAGGAAATGGGGAACAAAATGAGTTACATACCCAGATGCCTGGAAAGTTTGGGGCTCCTCAGTATATGTAGACAGTAAATTGTATGATTATCTTGATGGTCATCTCTGCACTTCAGTCATATTGCTATGGTTAGTGCTTCTTCTATGGAGTTTTTCTCTTTTCCTGATTATATTCTTTTCAGTTTTCGTCTTCTAGTACTTTGGCATGCCTTCTTTTCAGCAATTTGTTTCCTACCTTTACTGAATACATTCCTACCTAAAATAAATTTCAAAATACTTTGGATACCATTTGAGGTTTTCTGCGGTGCTTGTTACAGTTTTCTCAAAACAAAAGCCTTTGAAAAATGTTTTAGAAAAACATTTAGAAAAATGTTTTAGAAAAATATTTAAAATAATATTTTAGAAAAACTTTTTTTTTCCTTGCTTATATAATTTTTTTAACTTGTTGAACAGGTTCAGCAGGTACTGTGTGTCTTCAGGGTATCCAGCTTGTGGAACCTGGCGAGAGAAAAAGGGATTTGACTACTTAGTATGTTTGTTCTCCTGTAATTTGTTTCATTTATTTAAACTGGCATCAGAAGTTTAATTCTTGTGAGTGTACTGGATAGGGTAGGTCTTAGGAGATGGAAGATACTGTTGCTGTAGGAGGTGGCTCTATTGTGTCAAAAAAACTGTTCAAGAACAGTAACTCTTCTTTTTTATGAAGGGGAAAGAAGTGGAGTTTTTGCTTTCCAATCTTGACTGTTCTTTGCTTTCCAATCTTGACTTTACTCTTTGATGTTTATAAGCTTTTAAGATCATTGGAATTTAGAGAAACAGGTCTTAACTTATGCTGCTAACTTTTCATTACTTGCCTGTGACATTGTTCTGGTAATATTCTCTGAGGTTTCTTCAGATTTATGTTAATAATAAATGTATAAATACAGTCTGCAGCCAGCAGTTCTGCTTCTCAGTGTTTTTGGAGTTGAAACTCTTGAAGTTGAGGAAAGAATAATTTATCAGAAGTGGCAGTAAAATTTAATATTAATTCTGAGTGTGGAGCCCCCACCATTAGCTCAGCCTTTATTAAGCCTGTGTCATGTCAATGAAGGGAACTGGCCCTGTGATCCTGCCTTCTGTTAATAGCTCCTACTGGGTTCTTATTTTCCTTTTTCAGGTGGATGAGCATGTTGGTTTGTTTTACCACAGAGTTGATGGAACATCAAAATTTATTTGAGGAGGGACAAAAATATGTAAAAGAGGTTTTGGTCTGCCAGATGTTTCTACCTGTGGTAGTACTGGCTTAAGGTGATTTAAATGAATCATGAAAATGTGCCTTGATTGAAGGAAAATCTGAGAGATGCCTTTTCTTTCTTAGTGTGCTAATAACATCTCAGAGCAGTATGTTATATTTGAAGCTGCAGTGTTTCAATTAAAAAAAATAAATGACAGGAACAAATGTGACTTTCATGAATGGCACAGCATACTACAGGGGAAAAGATGTTGGTAAGGGATGAAAGTGATGACCTACCTTTCTTTGATGTATTTCACATAAAATATGGTAGTTCGCTTGGGCTCTTTTGTCATGATTTTTGCAACAGTTTTCTTTGTGGTACCTGATTTTCCCTCTGTTTGAATGTTTGTTATTTGCTATTAAAATTCCCTTTCATTAAAATAAGGTGAAAAGTGAATTGTAAGGCTTCTTGTATACTTGTTTACTGACAGATGAGAGGAACAGAATTGCACAGCTTCAAAACTTTCAACATTTAGAGACTACTGAATGCCAGAAAATGAGTTGTCTTCTGGTCTCCCATCTGCTGTGTTTGCTAAACTTTGATTTCAAAATTAACATGTTATGATATATCTTAGTAAAAATTGATGTCTGTTTGCAAGGGCTGAAGTTATAAAGTTGTGACCCTGTACACTAGGAAAACCTAATATCCCATACATTTCTCCCCAGAAAACTGAAAAGTTCCAAGCCATAAAGTGGCTAAACTAAACAATTGTGATATATCATTTGCAAGGCTAGTATGCTGAATCAAAAAGTCAAACGAAAACTACTTTCAAGCTAAATAAATATATTTTAATAGTTGTTATAAGAGAATATGAGCAATTGTTATTTTTGAAGATAAGCTTTATGGGACTGTTGTACTTTAAAGATGTAAGGAAATTTAGTATGTTTTCTTTCTTTTTCTCTTCAGTAAGAACAGGAAGTAAAAGAGGAACTAAAATTATAAACATAGGCTAATATAGGTTAACATATATTTGATTAAATAAGAACTCATCTAGTACTGCATGTTTATGTGTCTCTTTAAAAAAGCAATACTTATTTGAGACTGTTCCCCTTTCAAGTCTTTTAATAGATGTACATAACCATTGCAGGACTTCTGCCAGAGTGTGTCTTGTGGAAAGAACATAGTGAAAAAGCTTTTGTAATAATAAGGCAAAATCTCCAGTTGCATTTACTTTCTTCTCTCCTGTTTTACGTATTTAATCCTGTTTCATGTATCTAATCCTGTTTCATAACAAGCTGCTGTGACTTAGTTGAGGTATTAATCTCCCAAATAACTCTCATCAAACTTTTGGTCTAATTACTATTTTGTTTATATGTAAGATTAATTTTCAGAAATGTGTGCTCTAGGCATGTGAGGTACTTCAAAAAAGTAATTAACTTTCAAGGAAACTTTCTTTCAAATGAATGAGAACCTCTTATCTATTTCCTGTAAGTTTGCCCATTGTGTTATTCATCTTAATAAAAGTCAGCTGGGAAATACATGGATTTTTCATTGAAGGCATTGCTAAAAGATTTTAAACATAGGACATGAAAGCTTTCCTGTTACTCAAGTATCTGAATTAGAATTTCTCAGGTAAATCCCACAATTATAGCAGAGTGTAAATCTCATATTGGTCCATATTAGAAGTACTTATTGCAAAGTGATTGCAAGATATGAATATTTCTGTGCATTCTATACTTGTATTAAATAATTCCCTGTCTAGATAAGCCCTGTAACTAGTTTGGTGTCCATTTGGTATTCTGTGGGCTGGGCCCCAACTGGGTTTGGTGGGATTAAATTATTAGAGATGACTGTGCAAGTCTCCTGGTGAGGAACAAGTCTAACCAATTCTAGTTTTAATTTTGCACTTCAGTAATCAACATTCTACTGCCTGTGCTTTATTCTGTCTTTCTCTGTTCTCTTATTTCTGTTCCATTGCACCTTACTTCTGTTCTTATTTTCCTCTTTGCCTGGATTGCCTTTTTATAGAATGCTTGGGAGGTTACAAAAAAAATCTGGCAAATTTGTGGTAATGTTTAAGATAGAGTATTTGTGTTCCACAATCACATGGAGTGTTTTAAATATTACAGGTGTACTCAGATTGCCTAGAAAAGTATGTTGTTATTTGTCAGTGTTGGCTAGTAACTGTGGGAAATGCTAAATGTCTTTACTTATTTTAAGATATGTGTTATAAATCCATGAAAGAATTGGGGATGTAGGGTCTCTCCAGTAGCAAGGGGCTTATCTTGTAGAACAGAGGGGTGTTGAAAAGAAATAGACTATTTTTTTCTCATTGTTGAATCCTTTCAGTATTTTGCTGACTCAACCTCTCGCTGCAGTGGGAGTTTCTGTTAGTGCCCATCCACTTCTGTGGGAAGAGGTGTGATCTGTAGGAGACACAGCTCTGCCAGGGTCAGTCTGACGCTGCCTCCAGGGAATCGCTGCCCCCA
Source organism: Chloebia gouldiae (assembly GCA_003676055.1). NCBI lineage: Eukaryota > Metazoa > Chordata > Aves > Passeriformes > Passeridae > Chloebia > Chloebia gouldiae. Next base: position 24,787,983 of record QUSF01000002.1, read on the forward strand.
GAGCTGCCTGTTCCTCTGGAGACTTGCTTTCTGTCTGTTTTCCTTGCAGTTCCTCATTTCACTGACATATTCCGTATTTGCAAAGCAGTGCTTCATCTCCAGCTGTTTCCTCCTGCACCAAACAAGTTGTGCTTGCCTGAGTCACAGCTCACCTTGGAAAAAGGAGGTCTCAGTGATGGTCTGCAGTGGAGGGTGTGTTTTTAATAGGGCCCTGCACTCAGTGGATCCCAAGTGCTCTCCTGAGGTTTTGCATGTACAGAGTCACAGCTGTTCTTCCATTTGGTTAACTGATAAATTTAGAATCTGCCCTGCAGGTGACCCAATGTGCATGTGAGTTTTATAGTCCACGACATTTAGTGCTTGCTCTTGTTAATGTGACTGAGCACATTTAAGTGTGCAGTGAGTGCAGTGGGATTTAGGGAAGAGGAAAGCTCAGACTCTGCTGTACACACTTCCGTCTTTCCTCTTCCTGGCAAGAGGAACAGCAAAAAAATTTTACCTCAATGAGAAAATGTGTTAGGAAGCTTTTTCAGAACATACACTTGCCTTGGAATGTTCTTTAGCTGACAAACTAAGTGGTTTTTCAAGTAAATTCTTGTGCAGCTATTGCCATAAAAACTCATATGCTTTTTTAATGCATGAGATTTTTTTTTTTAATAACAGTTGTACTTTATGGCTTCATTTGCATGCATTATTCCCTGTCGTGCATGTAGGAGCATTGAAAAGTCAAATTACTATTACTTTGTACGTTTCTATTTTTGTCAGTAGCAAAATATATTCCAGTTATTGATAAACCTATTTCCTGCTCAGATTATAAATTACCATTTTCCACAAATGTGGTAAATACTCTCTCACTTATGCCTATCTAAATGAAGTTCCCCCATATTGGGGATAAAAAATGGAAACCTATCAATTTTCCTGTGTGGGAAAGCATTTTCAGGCACATGCCAGATTTTTGAATCTTCAAGATTTTAATACAACTTGGTGAACAAAATTTTATCCTTTATACAGGATGGACAGTAGAGATGTCTTCTGCCTACAGAAGAGCAATAATTCTAGCTATTTATTTCAGAACACCTTTTCTTGCAAGGTCTGTAGTAAGAACACTAAGCTCCAGATATCCTTGAACCTTTTAATATCATGGTTATATATTAGCATGTAATGACATTGAGGACCAAATGACATAAACAGACACAAGCAGGCACGTGCATATATTTACTGCATAGACTGGGTTTGACAGACATCACCTGGATATTTATAAGCTGTCAATTTTAGCTTTGCTTGTATGCTGTCTCTAAACATTTCAAATGTTTAAACCTATCTCCCACATTGAAGAAAAAGCAAAGGTACCTTTTGGGGGATGGATGTTAAACTGTTTCAGGATAAAGGTTTTAAGTAGTACACTAGAGCAAGAGACCTGGTATTCATCCTAGACCTCATGTCTGTGGCCAAGATAAGTAAAATAAATGCTGTAAGCATCCAGAGAAGGAGAGGTTGGCAAATTTTCAGAGGTGGTGTTTTAGGTCATCTTTTTTTTTTTTTTCCCTAAGCCAATGACATTTGAAATTTAATAGGAAGTAAAAGATGCTGCCTTTCAGAGAAGCAAGTAAATCAGCTGTTGAGAGGGATTTTGCCTATGTAGACTTAGGAAAATCGGGAGCTGGAATATGCTCTATTCATAGTCTGCAACTTCTTTTGTGTACCAGTTCTGGACCATATGTGCTTTTTACTGTGTTGTCTTTCGATCATCAAGTTGGAAATTGCTGAACCCTGTTTTCAGGTTTCCTTTAACTTCTGGGATCATAGACTGATTCAGGCTGAAGATATAGCATATCAGACAAATCATATTGCTTGGAGCACTCCTTGTCCCCTCATGTCTTGAAAGGTTCCTATGTGGGAAGATTCCATAGCTTATTTGTTCCAATTCTTAAGTATCCTTAAGACTGTTTCAAGTTCCATTTACTCAGCCTCCCTCTGGAACCTGTCCTTCAAATCATATTGTTCTGGTTTGAAAGCAAAACCAGTGAGAGGCTCCAAGTTAGAAATACAATTTATTAGGAGAATGGAAAATAAACAAAATACATGCAATAATACAAAAGAAAAACCACTGACAGAGTGAGAATACAAGCTGACACCCCTTTGGCCAGCGTGTTGGTAGCAATCCAAATTGGAATGGCTGCACTCCTCCTGGAGCAGCAGATGTGGTTCTGTCTGAGCAGTGACTCTGTAGAAGGGTGTAGTCTTCCTCTGAATGTCCAGTTTAAAACCCCAGCTGTTCCTCTTGGAAACCAGTGGAAAGGCTGAGTCTGGTGTCCCAGAAGTCCAGATTATATCCAGTTAGGAATGCTTGGCTCCTCCCTCTAGGTGGAGCATCTCACAATGGGATGTTATAGTTCTTACCAGCCATGCAGTGACATTCAATGGCCCATTATCAGGAGATGTCTCCCCAGAGGGAGAATTGGTTCTGAAAGAGATAAGGAAAACTGCCCACTTAACAGAAGACCACTGCTACACTGATGGCAAATGGAATACATCTTGCCTTTCAATCTGGGACACATATCAACACCATGAACATCAAGCTGTAGCAAGCCGCTTGTTGTCTTGAAAAAATGGTTCTAAAGACTCATTCAAAATCTGTTCTTGGTGTAGTCAGACCTTCATCCAGCTGTGTTCCCTGTGTTCCCTGCACTGCCTGTACTGCAGTGGCTCCTGTTAAGACTCACCTTCCTTTAGCTGCCATTCTAGCCCAGCCTTTCAAAGTGACAAACATTAGCTGTACCATTTAAGATCAGCCAGTTGTATCTTGCTGAATTATCAGGCGCTGAGTCTTAACATCATGTCATAATCTGTCAGGGTAATTTAATAGTTAATGCATATCAGGCTCTTGCTGATGATTATTTTTTTGTGCATTTTCTGTTATACTGTAAATTAAAGTTCTTGGTGGTATATCTGTTTTGTTCTCTGGTGAAATACCCAGTAATCCTGCTTGAGCTAATGGCACAATGTTAGTCTGAAGGCTATTGCTGTTTTTTACAGGTGATTCTTACAGTATACCACCCTTCTGAATACCATTAATTCTTTTCTTCAAAACGGAGTAGCTTTAAAGTGTCTTTGTCAAAATACTTCTGACTTTCTCTGAAAAAATCAATGATGATGCGGCAGTTTCAGTTAATAATCTAAAAATGGCTTTTTTTTGTCATGTAATGCAGTCAAAACAGAGATTAAGGGACAGATTGTAACTTTTTTTTTCAAATTCTTTAAAAATCTTCACATAAAAAACACAGCTAGTCTATGCTTTAAGAACCCTAGCACTTTTCTGGAATCTTAGTACTGACTGCAAAGCTTGACCTATTTTCTTTTTCTAGTATTTCTGCTCTGGAAAACAGTTTTACATAAAGCTTTATATGAACCTGAAGCCCATGTCTCTGTTACCATTAGAGCATTTGCCTAGCTTGCTCTAGAGTCAGGACTTGAAAAGGAACCAGACTGGTGCAGGATCAGTTTCATAATTCCCCTGTCATCTTCCTGGGACTTCAAGATGCATGTTAAAGAAAATGTGCTGTACTGAGGCTGGGCATGTGAGGTTTTGCTGGCTTTGCTTTAGCACGGGCCATGCTCTCAGATGTTTGTACTGGGTTCTCCCTCCCAGTAGGCTTCAGGAAAGCAGTGTGGGATAGACACACTGATGAACCCCAGCTGTTATGTCTGAAAGGTTCTAGTGGGAAACCTACTGTGTGATTAAGTCTGGCATGTTCCACCATTTGGAAGAAGCTGGACTGGGGTTTGAAAGCATTGGTAGACTGGAGTTTATCAATTTGGGCACATTTGCTGCACCATCAGTTGTGTGATCTGTAGCATTGTTATCTTATGGAATTTTCCACTACTCAGGATACCTTCATTCTCTCATTACATTAGATAGTGTAGAGTTGATACATGAGACAGTGGAGAGCTGATTGTATTCAGATCTTATTTATGGAGTGTTTTAAGGATATTTGGGACAATTGAATGTGATAAGTAACAAATCCTTGATACTGAATTGTTATGTGTAGGCCCAAGCAGATACCATAGATCAGGTTTATGAGTCAGTTGTCTCCCGATGAGAACTAAACAATGTTTATAGTACAGCCAGAAAATAATTGAAAATGACTTGGTTTTGTTTTGGTTTTTAATAGAAATTGAAGCATTGCAACACAAATTGGTTAGTGGGTTGAACAAAAGATGGCAAGATGAAGAAGGAAGAGCTTGGAGGAAAAAGTGATGAAGCTTGATGCATTTTTTTACATTACTTTTAAAATTTGCTGTCAAATGAGAAATCTATATCATAACCTTAAAAAAGTATTTGCTTATTTGCAAATTGCAAATATAATACCTTTGTGAGTCAAGTATCCTGTTTCAGAATAATAGCTCTTAATTTGCAGATAGATCCTTAATGTATACGGCATTTAAAGATGAATGACAGTGAATAATTCAGGTAAATATTGTATAGGGGGCTGTTTTCCTTATTAAAATACCTTAGTGCAGTTAAATATTTTTGTCATCTATCTAGGCATAAGATTTTGAATTAGTCTTTATGTATTTGCCCTTTGCTGAACTCCTACAAGATTTTATTATTCAGAGTAACAGGAGAATATTTTGTGTTCTAAACTGCTTAAAGTATAAATCTGCTGAAAATCAAAGCCACCTGTCTCAAACAAGCAAACAAGACACCTATGGAACTAAATAAAAATATTCGGTAGGTAAAGGGTTTACTGAAGAAAAAGGATAGAATGGTCTGCTCTTGATTAATTGCAAGCAAACCATTATAAGAAAGAAAGGATGTCCTAACAGCCTTTTAGTTTCACAAATTACATTTTAAGCATGAACAATTCTATTGATCATTTTCTTTGAGGCACAAACTGTGAACAGTCACTTAATAGTATCTCTACGGTGAATGAGTCTTGCTGGATTAAGTAATAGAAATATCCCATTGCACCTTTTTTCTGTTCAGTGCTCAGTTTTTATTTTGCCTTTCCTTTCATTTTACCTTGTTACAGTCCTTATTCAGTAATTTATCCACATTTGATGAAGTTGTTAATCCTAAGTCACATTTATGCTCTGCAGAACTGTCACATGCTTCTAAACATCAGCTGAGAATGATGCAAATTTTTGATTTTTAAAATTCTAATAGAATGACAGTTTGGTATGAATAGTTTGGTAGGCTAAAGCCAAGGTGAATTAAAATATGTGGCATATCTCTGAACTTTCTGAGATGTGATGTTTTAATAGAAAACTGCAAAGTATTTCATGTAAGCCATATCAATAATTTTACATTCTTTTAATACATGAACTAACAAGCAGTATGGTTTACCATGACAGGCTGGTCATTAGGATCATGGGAAGATGCAGCCAGCAGTGGTAAGGCATCAGGCTCTTGATGAATGTTTACGGTGGATCCAGAAATGACACTGTGGAGCTGGGGCTGGTGGAAAGTATCTCCTTGCTGAGGCTATTGTACATGTATCCTGTTTCTTCAGTATAGGTGAAATGAGTCACTAATTGAATGATGGAAGTCTCATCTGACCCAGAAAAAAAATTAGTACATCACTGTACTATGCTGCACCCTCCTGGGTTACTGTTGAGGGGGCACTCTTCATCTCAATTCTGTATACTCTTGGAGAAGATAGCAGTGAAAGCTTAATGCTAATTCATATTTCTTTAAACTGATACAAAGTGAATTAATTTACTCTTTATTAATCTCTTAGGGAGTGTATTTGGAATCATGTTTTACCTGTGGGTTTCAAAAAATGAAATATCTAACTAGTAGCATGCAGTAGGTTAAGTCTTGCTCTACTTTTTAAAAGTAGGAATCACTTAATCTCTAATCTCTAACAATGTTACTGGTTCACTATTAAGCATTCTGTGATATATAAGTTTTGACAAAACTAAATTGACTTTTAATTTGGTGAAAGAATTAAATTAAGGGCTTTTTGATTGGCTGATTGTTAGGCTAATACACAGTCACAGTCAGTCCCAGATGGGGAGCTTCAGTTGAAGTGTTAGAAGCCAAAATCAGAAAACCACAAATACATTGGCTTGGATTTGGATTTCTGAGGATGATGAAAATCACGACTGTGATTGGGTGTACACTGTGAGTGAAATATGAAGGGTAAATGTGCACTCCTAAGGGCATGTAGGACCATGCTCCTGCCAAAAAAAAGGTAGGGTTTTCTTCTGCTCCGTACCTGTATTTGTCCTGCCTCCCTTTCACTGGTCCTGGTGTTGGTAGAGCTGTGTGGTAGGTCACATCAGCTCACTGAGGAGCTGAAGCTAACTCCTCAAACAAAAATAAATTATCTGAAATGGGATGAGATGGTTAGAATGTGTCATCTAAGGGTGCTTTTGTTACGTAGAGGCTTCCATAAGATTTGTCTTTTGACAGTTAAGGATTTCTTAGATGAAAATCAAAGCTGGAAATCGTATGGAGCTGAAGAAGATGAAAAATAGTTTAGATATGGGGTAGAGACCCCAGAGACTTGTGTTGGGGTTTTTCTCAATTTTAAGCTTGAAGCCTGCAGCTCCTGGCTTTGATAGCATAAAGGAACTGTCATGTTTTGCCTAGTCTGACCCTTTATTTGCACTTTTGGATAGCTGATGGCCACAAACCATTATAGGGAGTGCCTGGTAAGCAGTATGTTTTCAGAGGGTCCTGGAGCGGGCAGTCTTACAAACTGCGGTTTCACCTCCTTCAGTGTCAGAACTGATTATAGCAGTCCTGTAGATGTGCTACATGCAGATGCCTCTGAGATGACTGTAATGTAGGTGATAATCCTGATTTTTCATTCATACCAGTTTCCCACTGTAGTTTACTGCAGGTCTTTACAAGCATTTGCCCCAACTCTGTGGGGCTAGTGTTGGGACTTCTTTTAATTAATGTTTAACCACTACTTTGGTTAATAATTAAAAAAAATTAATTAGGGGTCAAGTAAGACAGTATTAAGCTTTGTAGACTTCCTTGGGCTGTTTCTCTTTCCCATTATCCATTCTTGCCATTGTCAATATATCTGTGTATGGCAAATGAGATGTCCTATAGCACATCTGTTGCAAATCACTGTCTTTTGCTTTAGCTTTTACCAGATTCGTGCATCTATGAAAATTCCTCCAAGAATTCCACACATATTGGAAGCTAGTTTGCTACATGGAACTGGTAAGTGGAAAAACTTCAGTAAATAATTATCTTGCCTTGCTAATTGAGGAATTACACTTTTGTGGTATGTTTTTATAACTAATACAGAAATTTTTAAAATTTTGTTACTAACACAATTTAAATATATCTTGTTCTTAGCAACAGGACTTAAAAGTTGATTACAGAATTTGTGTTACTGTTTTTCATCTGCTGATTGTCTCTGCTGGTAGTAAAACATGGTGATTCCTTTATATGAGTGTCTTCTGTTTTTTTCCACTGATCAGCTGAGTCTTCTCCGTGTTTCAGGCTAAGAAGACCAAGGGCAGATCTAAGTAGATATTTGAAAGCAATGGAGAATTTCAGATACAGATTCTTACACAGATTGATAATTCTTTTTGTTAAGGGAACACTTTGAAAGGATGCAGTTTTCAAACTTACTCTATTGTTCTAATGGTATGCTTGAAAATTGATTTAACCTCCTGAACAGAATTCCCTTATCTTTTTTTCTTTTTTAAACCTGTCATTCACTTTTGGTTTCTATGTCCAGACAAACTAAATCCAGAGAAACCTGTCAGGGCTCACCTTATTATGTGTAACCCATATCTCAGCATGGTGTAAACATGTGAAAAGCAAAAAATTAATTCAGTTTTCAAATGTTATGTGGAATTACAGGAATTTTAAGGAAAAATAAACTAATACAGCCTGAGAAAATGTGATAGCATGTAACTGAAACCCGAATTTTTGAGGCTATTTTGAAAGTAGCTCCGAGTACAACAACAATGTACATACTGGGTTTTGGTCAAGCTTCCTAAATATTTATTGGATTTGTGTGAAATAAATTAATAGTTCTGATGAGCCAAGATTACTCCACTTCAAAGGCAAAATTTCATTTAGAGAATTTGGGTCTGGTAAACATCCTTCAGTAAAACATACTTTGAGAAGTGACACTGAATGATTGATACTGCTGGAAAAATGGAAAAAATTATTCCATTTCATGGGTTATTTTTTCAGAAAGCTGCAGTCTTGTTAGTAAATTGTGACGTGTTTCTTGTTACTAGGTATAAAGGCTATAAACATTAAGACTGCAGTTTGGTGTGAGTTTAGATCAGCAGTTCTGACAAAGAAGAAAAATACCAGGACTTGATCTCCCTGGCCACTCTGTTTTACCTTCATATTGCTCTGTGTGTTGTTGACACAAGAGTCTGATTTGATCTGGGAACTCATCTGGGGAGCTCATTCAGCTGACAAGCAACCATTTTACAAAAAACCCAAACCCCTTCAAACCCAAAAACTGGGGCCCTTTTTAGATCAGTTTATCAGTTTGGTTTTTCAGGTAGATACTGATGATGTTTGTCCCACAGCAAAGCAGAAGGAAGGGTCCAGGCTGGTCAGTGAAAGGGGGTTAGTTTGTCCTTGTGGCCATGGTAGTGCTAGGTCTTGCTGAGAACCTCTGCTTTCCATTTCCATTTAGCCACTAGCTTGATTTAGCAGAGCTGGATGCTGTAGGCTCACATGCAGCCCTCCTGCTCCAGGAGGAGGAATAGCTGATAGGAATTCCCGAGGCTGCTGTTGTGTGTAGAAAATAGCTGCTATTGGTCTCAGCATAGAGTAGCACAGTGCTGATTCACTGTGTGAAAATGTTGCTTGCTGATCACAGAGGAGACTGGTCAGGATCCTCACAGCTCCACTCCTGAGAATGGTGTCCTCTGTTGGTCAGGTGACTCTTTCTGTACTTTCCTCTCTTTTCAGTCTTTCTCATACTTGCCTATTCTAAATCCTATTAGCTTTGTCATGTCATGATTTTCCTACTCCTCTCCAAGTAATTTTGCCTGCTAGCTCTCCCTGGACTCTGCACAAGTCTCTACAAGTCATCCATAATTTCCTTACTTTGGCTGTGTTTTCCCTTCTCCTACAGACTATTTATTTGATCTCTCTCATCCTTTTATTTTCCCAAGTCAAATCACAGTCTTTAAATTTTTCCTCTTTTTCAGTTCATTTGCATCTCCTTTCACTCTCTGCCCAGCTCTTCATGGAGTTCTTCATTAATTTAAATATATTTTTTTTTCTGTTTCTATTTCCTACATCTTTTAGTAGTTCATGAGAACTGCTTGGGACACAGCATGAGTGTCATTACAGATATGATAAGGCAATTTACTTGCTTTAGCTCCAGTCTTGTCAAGGTCTTTTATTATTCTTGTAATTTGAAGAAAGATGTAGTTGTGCTGTAGAAAATGAAAATAAAAACATACGTATTTTTAGCCTTTATGAGGTTGCTTCAGATTTGACGATGTTCTGAATTCTTCCTTCTCTCAAAAATTCACCACTGGTTTTCAGAGAAAAAAGGGGGAGGAAAAAACAGCAGAGTAGGAAGGAATGAGATGTCTGGTTTTATGGTGCAAGAATAAATTATCTTGTAAAATACGAATCAATAAATATATAGATATAAATATAAATCTAGTAAATTTATATGCAAGATAATAAATATGTAAGAGTAAATATGTCATTTATATGCAAGAGTAAAAAAATCCCACTTTTTTTTCTCCTCTGTTGTAGAAATGGCCTTTTGTGTGGGTAGAAGCTTAGGAATAGTCCCAGCCAGTCAGAGCAGCATTGATTTAAGAAACAGCAGTTCTGCCGTGATGACCCCACATTTGTGAGACCTGGCTCCCCATGTGGAAGTGGCTCAGCCTGTTCCTGACTCAGCTTTTGCTCTGCAGCTCCTCTGTCTCTTCTTGGGGTGCTGGTTTGTGTTACACTGAGGTCAGCAGAGCTGGGGGCTGTAACTCAGGGTTGGACACTGCAGAGGAAGTGGGACCTCAGCCATTTGTCTCCATTACTTCGTTTCAGACAGGAGTGGGAGATCCCTTTTGCTGATGCTGTGCAGTTATATCAGATTATGTGCCAAGTGAAACCATACCTGCACTGCCCTTCAGCTGTAACAGATGACACAGATGGATGTAAGCTGAAAGTGGCATTATTCTTAGGGGAATTACACTGTAGTGATTCAGCCTTTGTAAGCACTTTGTCCAGGACACCTAAACTGATGATATGTATGAAAACACTTCAGCAAAACCCAGTATCTGTACATTTCTGAAGAGAAGTTGAATTAAGATGTTACTAAGAGTGGGAATGTTTGGTAAGGGCAGTAACATTCTATCAGAGGCTCCAAAGCTGTAGACTGCAAACAGCAGATTTTTTTTTCCTCTTGTGAATTATTTTGAAGCAATTTATTAAGAAGAATCAGAAGAATTTAAAAAATATTTTATACCTTCATTTATGCAATTTCTAAGACATTTTGTCTTGGAAGATGATATTATTGACCCATTTTTTAGAGGACTTATAAGTGTCAGTATTTCTGTTACTTCTGTTCTTTCCCCGTTCCAACTTCTTTTGGATTTTTTTTTCAGAGGATAGTACCCATTGTGATAGTTCCTGTGTGATAATGCTTTGCTATTACAATAAATATTTCCTCAATGACTGTTTTAAATCATTCCCTTTCTCATTTCTTCTCTAAGTCTTTTACCTTTTTTTTCAGCTAAAGATTCCCCAACCATTTATCATACTTCTCTGAACTCTTTGTGATGGGTAGCCTTTGAAGTGTCATATTGCATGCGCAGTGCCAGGTTCGGGTGATAAGCTCGGAATTAGTTTGGCCTGAGTAGGATGCAAAGATCTCGAAAGAAAGAACAAATGATCTCTGTTCTCGATTAATTCAGTGGAATGGTATATGTCATTTAACCTCTTTGCCTCATCTGTAGGTAATTTTGTTTTCAGTGTGGTTAAAATCTGCAAATTAGCATGAATGCTAGATGAAACAATACAAAATTTGGGATTTTCATTGCAATTTTTGATGCCTAGAATGCCTTCAATTTGTAACAAAGCAAAAATTATTCAGAACTTGTATTAAAAGCAAATTATATTAAAAATATTGACAGTGTTTCTTTGAAATAAAATGTACCCCTTCAATTTTCATCAGTTGCTGACTGAAAAGAATACCATTTACATTACTGACATTGTTACAGTTTTAATAGTAATGAAACTGATGGAAACGATAGTTCCACTTATTAGCTGCTCTGAGTTTTCCAGTTATATTAATACTTGTTTCTCTCTTCAGGTGCAACAGATCTTGCCTTTCCTGCTTCAGTCCATGACAATATAGTTTGCAGTAAAACATTTCAGATTCTTTACAAAAATGAGGAAGTTGCTGTGAATGATGTGATGATTTTCAAAATAAAAATGCTGTTAGATGAGAGGAAGGTAATCTGCTGTTCTATAATTTACTATGTTCTATAAATTTACTATATTCAGATAATTTAGGCTTTTTAATGTACAAATTAGAATTAGTACAAATAATGGACCTGAAAGATTTCATGCTTCTAAAATTTTTTTGTAGATCGAGGAGTCACTTAATGAAATGAATTTTCTGCTAACATTAGATTTACACTTCACGGATACAGACTACTCGTAAGTTTAAATATAGAACATTTTGTTAAAGCAAGAATATATGTTAACTCTTTAATCTGTTTAAATCTGTATTATTTATAGGTGTAGTGTATTCACATTAGACATAAATGATGGTAAAAAAAGAAATCTAATGCTGAAGTCTCTTAAAATTTCCTAACTGGTTTGTCTAATTCTGTCTAATTTTTTTTTTTCCTCTGGGGGAGATGCCATTGTGTTCCAAAGTATGGATTTATGATAAAGTGCTGTTTGTGTCAGTTATTAATAACTTGCACTTTAAATATGATTGTTCTAATGGTATGTTGTTCTGTTGATTTCTTTTTAGACCAGATGACCTGAGCACACTACAGCCAATTAGTAGCCGAACTTTAAAGTTGCACTTTAACCTACACCAGGGCCTTCATCATTACGTCAATGTTATGTTTGATTACTTCCACCTTTCTGTCATATCGGTTATAGTCCATGCTTCTCTGGTTGCTCTGCATCAGCCATTGATAAGGTAATTTCTTGCTAATAAAATGCAAATAAATTCTTGAATGTCCACATGGAAATATTATAAAACCAGAATAATTAGGAAGGAGTTAAGTCTATAGACAGTATTGTTTTCCATAATTGTAATTTTCTATAATTTTATATAATTATTGTATAGTCTATAATTCCAAATGATTTTGTAATTCAAGGCCCAGAGGGATGAGAAACTTCTTGTTTTTAAAATTATCTGAAACAAATGTGAGGGTTTTTAAATTAGAAATAAGAGTGTGTAGTGTAGAAGAGAGAGAATGACCAAGGCCAGAGAAGTGGAGGAATGTATAAATATCTATATTTATATGTGTATATTTATATGTATAAATATTTATGTTTTTTTTAAATCAGGAATCTCTGCTGCACACTGTACACAGTGATTGAAATAGTTGCTGTTAATAAAAATAGGGTGCCTTCTGTTAACTATCTGCACAGTTTTCGGTTACTACTGGAATGACAGAGATGTCTGCAAATGATACATTTACCATTTTATTCAGTAAATAGAACTGGAGAATTTACTTTTCTCTTTTAAAAAGATTGTGGCTGATTTTTGCTGGAGCCTTTTTATTTCATCTAGTTGTATCAACCTTTGCAATCTCTGTTTACTTTGTATCTCTCTCTGTGTGAAAAAAGGGCAGTACAGTCAATTACACATATGAATTATTCTTTGCATAGCTTTTTTTTTTTTAGTGTATCTATCTTTTCCTTCTTTCATGGTCTTCGAATACTCCATGCTACTGCCCTCAAGTTTCCTCATATTCAAGTCCAGTCTGTACCATAAATGCCCAGACCTTAGCTTCAGGTACTCCCACTCGTTGTGCCTTTCTTCACATCATGGAAAGCACCATCTCTGTGCAGGTTAGGCAGCTGTTCTGTGCTGTAGGGCTGTGCTGGTTTGTAGGATTCAGCTGGCTTTCATGGTTTTTTTTCTCTTTTTTTCCCCCTGCAAGTGGGTTTGAATTGTTCTGGTGATGTGTTTTAGGCCTGGTTATAAAGTAAATGATCTAACATGTCTGAAGAGATGGCACAGCCTTACTTGGAGAGAAACAAGTACTGAGAAGGTGGGAATTGTTGTTGAAGACCTAATCTCATAAATGCACTTGAATGCACTTTTTAATGCACTTAAAGTTGTATAATGTATGTAAAATGTACATAATCACACTGTCCCACAAGTGAGTTTCAGGAATTTAACCTATATTGATCATTTGTTGTCAGAAAATGAAAACCAGATTTTGATACTAATTTTTAGTCAGAAACATATTTGCCCCTACTGACTTCTTTAAGAAGTTGCAGTAAACGTGAGGGGTTTTCTATGCATTTTTCCTCAGTTCCTGGCTTTTCAGGTGATGATACAATAACACTAATTTTAAACCTCAACTTGATACAGTTTGTGTAAGGAGATACTGAAACAAAACAGCAACTTCTAAGCTGCTTTTGTTATCTTGAGAGTAGGGTGTTGCTGTGTCTACAAAATTATTATAAGCATTCAAGTTGTCCTTTATGATGAGGAGAGAAAGAAACTTTAAAATCTACAGTGTTTTATTTCAGCTGAGCTCCCCCATGTAGCAAATACTTGATGGTTGCTGTATCGATATCTGGCTCACTTTTCTGGAACACTTATTTCTGGAAAACCTGAGAATTGCAGATGTCACTCCTCTTTATCCTTTAGGCTTTCATGGGTGACAGTTTGGTCTTCTGTTTGGATCATGCTCACATTATTGGCACCTCTTCCTTTCCTAGGGGTGGTCACTTTTTGAGTGTTTTCTTCTTCTGAGTAGCATTCAGATTCACCTTCTGTTGTGAACAACCAGTGTTGACACTTCCCTTGAAAGAGAAGATAATTCTACTTGGGTACAGCCCTGGACTCCTGTATAATCTATGCTTTTCTTTAACCTGTAATTGCTTATTTCTGCCTGTTATCTGATATTCTTCACTTTCTGCATTCATTCTTCATTCATCTTTCCTTTTTTTTTATCACAAGGCTACTGTTGCAGGATGCTCTGTTCTTCCAGGAGTTCAGGATAGGATCTCCTCCTCAGGAGGCAGAGGTCAGGCATCCTTTAGGAAAACAGCAATGTCAGTTTGTGTAACAGCTTTCAACTTCCTGCTACTGCTTCACTTTTAAGAGGTTAAGTCCTCACAGCAAAATCCACAGAAAATGAATGTTTCATACCTGTTATAGTTCAAAATTTATCTTTCTGGCTTAAACTTTCAGGAATATTGTTTAATTTAATTGAAATTTGTATTGGAAGTAATGAGGAACAGTATGTTCAGATTATCAGTTCATTTGTACTTTTTGCAGTTTTCCTCGCCCAGTGAAGAATACGTGGTTGAACAGGAATGCACCAGCACAAAACAGGGACTCTGTGATTCCTTCTCTTGAAAGTGTGGTCTTTGGCAATAACTACACAAAACAATTATCAGCAGACGTAAGATTATATATCAGTTTAAAATTTTGTGTTCTGTTGGGAGGTGTGAATTTTATCTTTTCTGCAGGAATATTATTTGATAAGGAATGAACTTTGTTAAAGTTGTTTTGGGGTGGCATGTGAAAAGGGAAATGAAAATAATTGTTCCAATAGACTATATTAACTGCTTCAGCAATGTACTTATGGGAAGCTTACAATATTAAGTGTTTGACCTCCTTTTTTAATGTCTTACAATCCACTGAAAATCACAAAAATGTGGCTCAAGTTTGTGAAAAGAGGCAATGGCTTATCTTTTTAGTCATTCTGCTAACAATTTATGACACCAATTTAATATGCACCTTTTCTTTTTTTATTTTAGGGTTGCAGTTTTGTTGTTTCAGAGTCTTTCCTCAGCCACGCTTATAATTTCCACTATACACTTTGTGCCACTTTGCTGCTTGCTTTCAAAGGCTTACATAGATATTTTATTACAATAACCAAGGATCTCCCCTCTTCTCACCGAATTGAACTAGGTATGTTCAATTTCATAAAACCTATCACTTCCTTGTGAATGTTTATTAAGACCCCTTCTAGATTAAACTGTCATTGATGGCATATCTCCTATATCTAAGATGGCTTTTTGCTTAAACTGATCTGAAATTTAAAAACTAAAGCAAAACAAAGGAACAAATGCTATATCATCTCTAATAAAATAAGGAGATAGCAGTCTTAATCTATGGAAATATATTTTTTCTTCTTGGTCTTGATTTGCTCTTATTTCAAATTACTGTGTTTAGTGGTGAGAAAGTTAGAGAAGCTCCTAATCCAACTACACTACACTACACTTCTTTGTTGTAAGGAAATATTGCATATTTTTACAAAAATCTAAATTCTGTAAGCTTTGAGAAGAATATGTCACTGAAAACTTACATTAAAAAAGACCTACAAGAAAAAATTGCTGCTGGCTTAGTTTGTAGTTTAACTTTTTGAACAGACTTAGTCACCATGAAGACTTCTAGCTATAACCACATGTGATAAAAGTAACTGCAAATGTATTACATGTAATTGAGATATGGTAAGATAATTGGTAATTGAGATATGAAAGATATTTTTTAAATGCTATTTGGTCATTTAGTGATTCAAAGGAAGAATGTTTAACTTCTTTATTACAATATACAAAATTATTTTTGGTGGAAAAAAAAATCAGGGAGCATATTACAAATCTGTCCATAGAAAGATACTAGAAAGTGAGGTGTTTTCTTTATAGAAGCAAAAGTAGTGCTACACTTACTGCTACATTTTTTCTGTCAGTTATCTTAATTTTGATATGGAGGGAAACACCTTATTAAAGGCATGACTCAACTCCTAGTCTTCCTTGTAAGGTGAAAATACACTTTTTCCCAAATAATAGAATGAGAGGGTCATTTAGGTTGGAAAAGACTTCTAAAGATCATGAAGTCCAACAATTAAGCCAGCAACACCATGTTCACCACTAAACCACATTTCCGAAGTGTCACATCCACATGTCTTTAGAATGCTTCCAGGATGGTGACTCCACCACTTCCTTGGGCAGGCTGTTCCAATGCCTGACCACTTCTTCAGTGAAGAAATTTTTCCTAGTATCCAGTATAAGCCCCATCTAGTACAACTTGAGACCATTTCCTCTTACCTGGGAGAGGAGGCTGATCTACCTCCTTTCAGGCAGTTGTAGAAGATCAGTAAGAGGCTCCCCTGAGCCTCCTCCTTTGCTCCAGGTCAAAGAATCCCAGCTCTGCTTGTTGCTCCTCACAGGACTTCTGCTCCAGACCCTTCATCAGCCTTGTTGCCCTTCTCTGGATTTGCTTTACCAGCTCAATATATTGAATTTGATGGCACTATGGTTGTTCTAAGGATAGGCTTAGATTAAATCTTGATATTTAAATGCTTCAGATATGATCTTCAGTACCCCTAAAATATTCCTTCAAAATATATATGTTATAGAAAAAAGCAGACGCTGAGTTGCATACTGGCAATGCAATATTGGGTTGTATCTTTCAACCACATTGAAGTTATCAAAACCACTCACAAGCTTCCATGGAGCTTGAATCAGACCTTTTCTCATCTATATGGGTAACTTAGCTTACCTTTGGAATTGTAATTTTGAACAGAAATGGTCACAATAAATATCTGAAAATAAAATTACAACTTAGATTTAACATTCATTGTACATAGTCTACTGACAGTTTGTTTCTTGTGGGTTTAATTTTTTATTTTTATTTTTTAAGTCTCTGCTAGAATTACTTGTTTTTTCATATTTATAAATATCTTTTTCATTTATTTTGGTTATTTTGCTCATACATTGATTGGGACAAGTGATATAATAAAGAGTACTAATAATGTAAGCTTTAATTATTACTCACATTTTGCTTATGGAAAATAATACCTACCATTAACACTAATATTTCTAAAACCCATCAGCAGTTAACAAAAAAAAAGCTAGTTTCTGCTAAGTAAAGAAATTGAGGCTCACTGGACTCCACAAAGTACACAATTGTAATTTGCACCTTTTTTTAATTTTTCAAGTAAATTAACTTTTTTATAGTGGATATTTTATCTGTGAAGTTTAAATGGGCATTGCAGAAGAAAATATGCAGTCCTGTTTAAACTTCAAAATCATCACTTTTTAGGATAAAATTATCCTCTCTTTAATTTTTTTTCTTCTGTTTGCTTTGCTATTTCTCTGTCATAAAATTTTAACACAAGGCACTGATATTGCAGAAGCATGTGAAGACAGTTGTTGGACTTTATAACTGTAATTGAGCATTTAAATATTACTGGTTTCAGGAAATAAAAAATTTATCTACACTATCTTAATGTGTATCATAAGTGATACTTAATCTAGAAACTACACTAAAATGATATGCTTTCATGTACTGATCTAACTGCACTAATTGCTAGGCTAGCAATAAGCTCTTTTACTAACTTTAAGGCAAATAATAAATCACAGGTGAAAAAAGGAGTGTAGTAACTAGTCATGTGTGTACAATCCCTGTAACTAGCCAAGGCCAGCATGCAGGTCCTTTATGAACGCCTTCTCAGAAGAAAATATCCACGAACCCAGAGAGTCGCCTACCTAGGTATGTTTCCAAAGCAGGTGATATAATCCCTCAGATCTTTATTGATATTGTACAATATTATAGTCTTATTAATGATATAAAATGTTACTCCTTTTGTAGAAAGAAACAATTTCAATATTCAGCCATAGCAAACATATGTTGAACTCTGAAGTCTGCAGAATTGAGCTACTAAATTTTAGGCTGAGTGTAGATGATAAAATGAGACATCATTGACGTTTTTTGGTTTAGTATTGTTCTACTTTAGTAAACAAAAATGAGTGAAAGTTCAGTCAGTCATCAACATTTAAAAATAACTTAAAATTATAGCTTCCTTTAATGCAACACAGAATCATGATTTTTAGCTAATAATTAATACCTTTTCTTTTTGAGAAATCTTTCAGATTCCTTCTACTATCTCAAGACTTAATTCTTCCAAACACTACACAAGGCATTATCAGTGTTTAGGGTGCATTTGTCCATAACTACATAGGCAAGTCCTCCCTCTGGAGAGTCAGTGTGGGCTTGATGCTGGACAAAAACATTACAGAGCTGTTTAAGCACAAGGAAGTTAGGAAAAGGATAGGATAGCAGGTGATCATTTTAATCAACTATAAGTGTGTTTTGCTTTTAATATAAAAAGAAAACCAAACTGGTTTTTAGCAGAGCCAGCAAAATTGCATCAGATGTTTGCTGGGTTAACATTACTGCTATTGAATGTAAGTGCTTAATTTCCTTTTGTGTTGTGTTAGCTCTATTCTGTCTTCTCTTTTTTAATATAGCATTGGGACATTAATATAGTTTGGGGTTTTCCATAATGATTTTAGATTTCAGAGTTTTAAATCTTTTTCAACAAACGCACTCTCAATTGAAGTGTGACAAATAAATAATCAGGATGATGTCATAAGTAAACCATTTAATTTTGTCACTAATGACAAGATTTGTGTGGCCATACCAAAACTAGTATTATAGCTTAAATTATTTCTACACATTTTCAGAAAAATAATCATGAAATGCTGCTTAGCAAAAGGTACAGGTAGTTTCTTTAAACAACTTTTTTAAGTTGGTTCTGAGAACAACATACATTTCTACAATTTGCTTTTTTTCTCAGAACTCTGTGTTCTGTGAGTTAATTTGTGTGGCATTAAGTTCAAACGTAAGCATGATGAATGCTGTTAGTTCAAAATCAATATATACTTACCAAGTATAGGTGGCATAATTAAAGAGAAATTCAGTATACACACTGTTGCTGTTCTGTAAACCTCTGTTCATTATCCATACCTTGAAGTTACTGTTGGGGCTTTCAAGGCATATTTTGTTGCTGTGCATTTTCAAGAAATATTGAACATTTTTGTCCTTAATACTGTGTTTCAAAAATGAAATATAAATTCTTGTTACAGGCAATTTTAGGGTTTATTAATTGTTCCCTTATTACTCATACTTCAGATGCAGAAGGAAATTAAACATAATACCAAATTATTATCTGATTTATCAAATCCCCCAGAGTAAACAGGGCTATTTAGCAAGGAAAAACATCTTAATGAAGGAATATATCTGTTCACTTCATAAATGAGTCATTCAAGGTTCAGATCCAGTTTAAGCAGATGCTGTTTAAGCTGTGTTAGATTGATTTGCTCTTAACATCGAGCTACTGAGAGATCGCTTAAAGAATAGTTTTATTAACTAAAAAAAAATCCTCATAGAACTAAATATTTGTATTTATATTCATGTATATTGTAAATTATATACATTTAGAAAAATTATATGGGAATAAGGGTTCTCTAGAAAATCTGATAGAAGGACAATTTTATTTCCTTGGTTTGAAATTATGACATTGCTGCTGAATATCAGCGGATACTCTGAAAACTGTATTATCTAAAGTACAGTATTTTCAAATTTAATTTTGAATGGAGAATTGCTGTTCTTGACAAGGTATCATGATAAGCAATCATGATAATTGCAAATTTTTTTCTTAATTATGTTCTGTCCTCAATCTCAGAAATTGCTATAAGAATTTTAATGGAGTTTTATAGTTTACTTAACAACTGTGGCATTTAATATGGCTTCAAGTTTTATTTGATGAATTCTTTTTCATGTCTTAAAATTGTTTTGTGAGATAATTTGTTTCATTCTGCAACTTGGAAAGTGCATTACTTATGGGTATGTCCTCTCACCTTTTCAGAAAACATAGATGTAGAAATTCGTCTTACAGAATTGTGTGAAGAAGTCAAGGTACAGAGCTTTTTTCATGTATTAAATAAGTGAAATAACTATAAAAGTAAAATGTGCTGATTTTATATGCCACTTGTGAATAAACTGTTTGTTTCAGGGAAGACAGCATCTATGTTTTTTTCCCAGCACTTATTTAAGCTCTTCCTCCAAAGAGAAATTGTGCAACTGACTCCAAAACTGAACTGTTGATCTGGTGTATCAGTGGTAGCTGTGTAACTATTTATATAATGAAAATGAAAGCTTAGAAAGGTGGATTGATTGTATAAAAATCACACTTCACATTTTCTGCAGTTATAATTTGATTTTTTAGAATTTGACGGTATCAAATAACAGTGATGCAAGATCAAGCAGTAGTAGGTTTTACAAAAGGAAATTCTCCAAGTCATCCCCTCATCTAAAAGTACTTGTTCTGATGCTGTCCCCTTTTCCTGTTTTCCCTACATTCTTTAGGAAACACTGTCTAATTTAAAGGGCTTAGATTTGTCTCCCATCTCTCTCCTTAGTCAGAACTAGCCCCGGCTGAATAATTGATTTCTT
This sequence comes from Chloebia gouldiae, assembly GCA_003676055.1. Taxonomy (NCBI): domain Eukaryota; kingdom Metazoa; phylum Chordata; class Aves; order Passeriformes; family Passeridae; genus Chloebia; species Chloebia gouldiae. The sequence goes on from QUSF01000002.1 coordinate 24,808,397, forward strand.
GGTCATGGCAAAGTCTAAAGGACAGGTTTTAAAACTTCCTGAAAGTTTATCCACCCTTTGCTGGCATGTGGGCCATGTGCCCAGCTTTGAAGCTCACCTTTAGTTACTGCAGTAGTAGTATAACTGCAAGAAAATGTAATATGGCCTTTAAAAGGATGTAATTTATATAACTGGAGACAAATTCAGCACTGCTAGCTCTCTATGGGCAACTAATAACCTTATTTTATGTATTAAAATAGTTTTTATACTTACATCGCTTCTCTGAATTAGTTTCTCCCTTAGCTTGCTAAACATTTTCTGTTTTCTTCATTCCATTTTGCACAATTCTTATCAAAAGTTTCTCTTATTTCTCTTATTATTGGTTAAGTTGGTGTTTGTATATGCCCAATCCTTTTTTATACTAGCTCTGTAATATTGCTAGAGTTGGTTCTTTACTATATTTTAATTTTAAACCCTTTGCCTCGGTGCCTTACAGATCTACAATGAGTTTCTGAAAAACTGTGTTATTTTCTAAAATGGCAGGGCACATAAGCCTAGCTATCTACAATTGCTGTGGGACTGTATCACAGGATTACAGTACGTTGTAAAGAAAGCAAAACTTGTTTCACACCAAATTTGTCTTGGTGTGATCTGGTTCTAGGAAGCCTGTGCTTTGGACTAAAATAGCAAATGTCAATTTTTGGTTTCCTGATTCCTCTCCCTTTCAGGCACATAGTATTTTTATATGTTAAAAAATACAACAGTTGAACTCAGTTATCTTTGCCATAAGTGGAATTATTGCTTTAATTTTTGGACAGGAGTCGTTATTCTAAAAAGCAACAAGACAGTATTTAATACCACATAAAATAATCTATTACTGTTGTAACATAGATTGATCCAGTGTCTTGGTTTGAAGAAAGTCCAGGAGATCCAGTTTTGATACTTGGTTGAAACAGTTCTCATTTGGAAGTTCCTTTTTAAATTAAATTTTTCACTAAGATAAAGTATATTTTTTATCATTATTCCTGTGTGTACATTGTGGTTTCATCACTGAATAATGTAAATATTTTTTCCTGACTTCAGAAAATGGAAAATCCTGATGAACTGGCCGAACTTATAAATATGAATCTAGCTCAGCTTTGCTCACTCCTGATGGCTCTCTGGGGGCAGTTTCTGGAGGTCATTACCTTACAAGAGGAGGTCACAGCTTTGCTAGCACAAGAGCATCACACATTAAGAGTAAGTATTGACCCAGGGACCTTCATACGCTTACTGGGACACATTGTTATGGTAATGCTTATCAAAATGAGACTCCAGATTACCATTTTTCTATTTATATTTCAGAGAGCTGGTTGGAATTGTAAAGGGAGCTGTTGCATTTCATTTGTTACCTTGTATATAATGTATTATGTTGGAATATAATGCATAAAACATATTATTTATGTTTACAAACCAAATAATTCACTGTTCTTTTGAATAAGTAATGCAGTTCAGAAGGCAGATTGCAGGCTGTGGAATGACATTTATTTGTGCAGACTGATGTACTTTTCTGTGGGAGTCATGTCTAGTGCCCACCCTACGTTTTACTTCTCTGCTGCATTTAGGCTGCCTGCTTACATCATAAACAAAGTGTATTTCTTTCTGAATTAAGAACTTGTGATGTTAATAAGTTTTGAAAAGTCTTTTCATTGGATTTTGTAAAAGAAGTGTATGTGAAATGATCTGGCCCATGAGTATGTGTGTGTGTACACTAACACATCTATAGTGCTGTTGGCCTGTCTATGGGTGTGTGCAATTGCTGTGGGCTCTCTGCAAGCAGAACCATAGCAGTGCTCTTCCCATAGTGAAATATAATCAAGTATGGACTAAAGCATTTATCTTACTTGATAAATCACATTGTTTAGTGAGGAAATCGTGGTTTTGGAAATAGCCTGTTATGGAGAATAAATGAAATCTTTCAGAAACAATGCAAGGGTTATATGTTTGATGTGCCATAAGAAAGGTGTCATTTTATTGTCTGTCTATGAATCTTACTTACCTTTCTGTGGTTTTTGTATAAATACTGGAATCCCTTGAGTTAACTGGTGGAAGGTATGAAACAAGAATACTGTTTCATTTAACCTGCATTTGCATTCAGCTGCTGGTATGTAACTGTTTGTACAAATTTATATTTATATAAATTTATTTATTATAAATATATTAAATTTATATTTAATAAAACAAAAGGTAGAATTAATATATTTATTTTACTGCTCCAGAAAAGACACTCCTAATGATTATGTATTTATCTTCTTAAATGTGGTTCTTTTAAAATCTGTGATGTAAGTCATCCTTCTTAGCTCATAAATGCTTTAATTATTGAGTTTTCCTGCAATTGTTTTAGGAAGTATAAATCAAAGTATTTCATTATACTATGAGAATTGAGATATTGCACATATTAAGAGTATTTCTGTGATGCTTTCCAGTTTGAAAAAAATTCAAATAAGAGTCCCCTTCCTCCCTATGAAAAAGAAATAGTATAATTTGATTTCACATCTGCATGCTCTGCATCATTTTGAGTTGCTGTTATGCTCACTCCTTTTGTTATCTGTCACTGTACTTTGTAGATACCTATAATCGATCAAAGACTGGAGAGGAGATGCAAGGCATGGGTAATCCTAAAATTACATTTTTATTTAGTGCCTGACAGCAGAAAGCAAGCAAGCTGACTCTGTAAGAATTGCATAATACAGCATTCAGAAGGGATTTTTACCTGAGCCAAGTTAGATAGAACCAGCAATGTGCTCTTACTTCATTTTTAAATGGACACTTGTTTTCTGCACTCCAAGAGGGTATGAGTTTGTGTGAATACTTTGCAGATATATGAAATTAAAATACATAAAAGCAACCGTTGCTCACTGGGCTTCCCATGTGGCAGTAGAGCAGGAACTCCCAATCCATAAATACAGTAAATCTTTAAATGAAAAAGAGATGCTAAATTTTAGCCCTATGTTTTCTGAGAGTATGTTCAGTTGTTGGTTTTGGATCTTGTTTTGCAGTGCTTTGTGTAATAAATTGTAACTTTTATTAATAATACCTTGAGAATTTATATTCAGAGGGATTGTATAAACATACCTCAGGAAATCTACATTGATGATCATGTTCCACTGGAGCCATTATGCACATACCAAGTGATGCAGGCTTTCTGGTTATTTGATTTAATTGATATTTAAAAGATGGTCTACTAATTCTCCTCTTTGGAGACTATATGTTGACATTTAGTGTCAGGGAATTGTTAAGATTGGAAAAGACCTTTAAGGTCAAGTCCAACTATCAACCCAGCACCACCACATTCAGCGCTATAGATTCCCATGTGCCATATCCAGATGTATGTTGAATGCTCTCACAGATGGCAATTCCACCACTTCCCTGGGCAGTCTATTCCAGTACTTTACAACTCCTTCTGTGAAAAAAAAAATATTAATATCCAACCTAGACCTCCCCTGGCACAACTTAAGGCCTTTTCCTCTTGTCTTTCCACCTGGGACATGGCAGAAGAGACCAATTCCCATCTGGCTGCGACCTCTTTTCAGGTAGTTGTAGAGAGTAATGAAGTCTCCCCTGAGCCTCCTTTTCTTCAGGCTAAAGATGACCCACTAATTCTCCTCTTTAGAGACTTAACTTGTCCTTTCTAGAATAAGAAACCTTTTTATTTTGGAAACGGATACTTTGATGTGTTCGCTACTGGATGCTAAATCTCATTTTATCTTTTCTTGCAATATTTCCAGATGATACCTTCCACAGGAAATTTCTCCCTGGAAACGTTTATGAATGAACATTTTTAGGGAGTGATTAATCTGAGTGGTTAAGATATTTGTGTTAAAACACCCCCTAGAAAGGCCTGCCACCTGGTCAAATGACTTTCACCCTCTTTGCACAGATGTTTATAAACCAGGGAATCTAAAATTGAAATCCATCTACTACATGGATCATACTGATCAACCTGATAAAGTTTACAAATGTATTTTATTGAAAAAACTGCTCAGAATATGTTATTTTATATTACAAAACATTTGAACACTAAACTAGTTCATCTCTTTATTCTGTGGTGACATCTTCTGGTAGGTCTGAATATATTCTTCCAAAAGTATTTCTTTCAGTTTGATTAGTCCTAAAATAGGAGAGTCGAAAACTAAGATCTCTGACTGCTATTCATAAATATGCAGGCACACAATATGTATTCCACAGCAGTTTTTATACATAGTTCTTCTGTTTACATTGGGAGGACCATAAAAACCATGCCTCTGGGAAGTCTAGAGATTAGGAGTAACAGCTGCAACTTCCTCCTGCAAAGTCCTTGTGGAGTCAGCCCAAGTGAGTGGTTCCTGCGTCACTAACAGAGCTGGCAGTGACTCTGGTTCTGCAGAGCCTGTTTAACAGTGTCCTAGCAAGTGCTTCAGTCCTTCAGTAAGTTAAGAACCTATTAAACATAATAAACTGATGTTGATTTGGGTTCTTTTCTGTCACTAATAAAGATTTATGTGCTTTAGGAGCTTGCTTTCAACTAGTTTTATACTGTCGCTAACCTGTGTGGAGCTCTCTGGAGCTGGGATTGAGATTTTCTTCAGAAGCACTGGAATTACTTAATTGCAAATAGGATTTATTGCAAATAAAAAAATGCTTTCCTCTTCTGTTGGAGAGACTGCAGTAATTAAAAATCCATGTAACTCCAGTTACTTTATGTGGTGAAGTGCTCACATGTAAATTCGTAACTACTTTGCTTGGGTAACAGCTGTGTGTCCTTTTCTTGACATACACCATAGACATCTACTGATTTGGCAATGTTCCTGTAACTATTACCTGATTGATTAGGATCTTTAATGATTTTTTAAATTGCTTAATTTAAAATTATAGTGTCCACTCTTCCTGATCAATTGTTCTAAAATCTAGTTTTTCAGCAGTAAAATTATCTGTTAAGTCTATTGTGTAACAATAGTCCCCCCCACTTTCTGGGGGAATGGTTAGGGATTAGCTTAGAAAAAATCATGTATTTGCAAGGTAGATGTCTGTTTAGAAAAGCCAGCTGGGAAAATGCAGCAAATTACTTGGGAACATCAATTCTAATCCCGCATGTGTATGTATACACTCCTAACAACAAATTCTGAAAGAAAGCAAATTGAGTTCTGGCGGGAATGGAAGTCGCATTTACAAGAAACTGTTGAATTTTGTGTTTTCTTTTTACTTTAAAGCATTTTCCATTACTATTCAGAGATGATGTTATGACTAAGATTAATTTCATGTAATACAGTACAATAAATTCTGGGAAGTTGGCATAGGATTTTCAGTTTCTATTACAAGTTAGAGATTGGGGGTAAAATGTTTGTGATTTGGGACTGGGTTTTTTCTTAAGCACCTTGGAAAAATTTTTTCCTCAGCTCTTGTATTAACAAAAACAAAAAATGCAGAAGCTACAGAATTTAATCCAAATGGTACTCTCTAAAAATATAGTGGGCAGTGTATCAGGAGGGAAAATGAACTCCCATGCAAGTGCTTATCTCTGAACAAAATTAATCTGGTCCTGAAAGTCTGATGTTTGCAAGTTCATGGACCAGATTTTCGGAGAGCCATGTTTGTGCTCAGGATGGGTGCAGATGCTGGCTGTAGCTGAGTGAGAGAGCTGAGGGAACTGAACTAGGTCTTCACACTTGTTGCCAGTTTCACGCTGAAAACTTCCACTGTTCAGTCTGTTCAGGAAGTTCAATCATTTAAGAGGAAGACCCAGAGTATATTGAAGAAATAAAAGTGTAGGAGGTCAGGAAACACTTGATAAATTATTGATTTGTGAGACTAGCATATAATTCTCTAAGTGGGATAGAAATTTTGTTTAAATTGATGCAACCAAATTGATGTTAACGAACAAGCGATTGCCAACAACCATTGCACAGCACATTCTCTTTGGTTTGCTTTTTCTAGATGCAGGTAATTTGGCAGTTGCAAAAATAAAATACATATTGATTGAATTAATATTTATGTAGAATATTGGAAATGTGAGAAATCTTGTACAAATCCTTTGGTATTTCTAGATACTACATTTTCAGTACATTGATTATGTTTTCAATTGCAGCAAATTGCTGTATAATTCACAATCTTTATTTTAGCATGTATTTGATGGTAAAATATTGATGGTTTAACACATTTGATGGTAAAAAAATATACTCCGATGCATTATTAAATACCACTTCAGTATTGTATTGTTTATTGACCTCAAACATACAATTAAGTCTTTAATACAGTGCTTGTGATTCATGTACATTCAGTTACTGTCTTCATCATTTCCAGCTGAAATCTTTGCAAACAGAAGATTCTTTTGCACAGTAGTTTACTATGGGCTAGGGGATACTTACAGAAAGTTTATAACATTCCTCTATATTTTGAGACTGCAGAATATCGAATGGGTTTCTGCTTCTGAAGTGTGAATTGAACAGGCTCATTCAGAAGTGTGAATTGAACAGTCATTTCCTTTCTTCCAATTGAAAATTCCAATAATAGTTTTGTCTGTTATTGTTTGTGCCTTATTTGGATGATTGATTTTTTGGAAATAAAATTTTCAGCAGGCAGTTGAGTCTAATATAATTGCCAGTCATCCAGAGGACAAATTAAAATTGTTTCAGTCAGTAGTCTTGTCTGTGTCACCCGTCCAGAATGAACATCTAAAAAAAAAAAATAACTGTCTGTATTATACATACAAATGATACAACACTGATGCATAGGAATGCTGGTGGATTTTTAAAAATTATCTGTAAGGTAAAATAACCTCTACCTTCACTTGGATCTTGCAGGTGCGCAGATTTGCTGAAGCGTTCTTTTGCTTTGAGCATCCTAGGCAAGCTGCTCTTGCCTTTCAAGAATTACAGTGAGTAGCCTTTGAAATTCCACAGTATATCGCATGTAGTACTGTTACTATGTAGTTTCTGTTGTGTAGAAGTAGCATTGCAAAAGTACATAAGAAATTCAAGAGAAACTTTTGTTCTCAATATAGATTTAAAGTCCTGGAAGTTATATAAGAAGTTATTAAATAATCAAGCTATTAATAGTTAATTACTAGAAAAGCTTCTGCTAAAATGAATTAAACTGTTGGTAATTTCTGTTAATGTAAAAATAAATAGTTCTGTTTTTTTCATGGAGGACTGCTTCCTTTTTTCAGTGCTCAAAGTCATCTACAGGTGTGTGCAGCTATCAAAAACATTTCCTTCTGCAGTTCTCTTCCACCCCTCCCTATTGAATGCAGTGAATTAGATGGAGATATGAACTCCTTGCCTATTATCTTTGAAGATCGGTATTTAGATTCAGTTACTGAAGGTAAACACAGTTCACAGTACAATTTCCTTTTTGAAGAAATTAGAAAATTTATGTAAAACTTGAGGGTTTTTTAATAAATTTCTTGCTGGCTTTAAAGGACTAAATTTATTTGATAGGATATGGGGGTTTAGCTTGAGTTTTGAGGATGTGTTAAATTCTGTAATTACTACTGTGTTATAGCATCACTTACATGCAGAATCTCATTGTAAACATACTTTCTCTTTTCTCCCCTTTTCTGTGAAAGATTTGGATGTACCCTGGTTGGTACCTCAGAGTGTTCCAAGGGCAGAGTCCAATAAACTGGATAAATTAGAAGCTGAAGAAGGTTTTGTTGCTGGTTTTAGTAGCCCAGAACTGAAAATGAGACCTGCTGGTGCCTCCGTCTTTTGGCATTCAGAAGCTGAAAAGATGCTAACAAAAACCTTCAAAGGGAAAAATGAAGATACAAATAAATCCAAAGCTAAGGTTGCTAAGTTAATAAAAACAATGAAAGCTGAAAACACAAAAAAAGTAATAAAACAGAACTCAAAGGATTCTGTGGTGTTAGTAGGATACAAATGTTTGATAAGTGCAGCACTGGAAAATGCCTGTAGAAGGTTAGATGGTGAGCCTTCATACAGTGCTAATGAAGGGCTGGACCCTGGAGTAAGTGGAATTCCTTGTGATACAAAGGCCTGTATCAGGCAAATAACTAGAAGAGACCTTCCATTGTTGCCATATGATGAAATGGCTGTCAAGATTGAGGGTGACCAACCAGGTCCAAGAAGTCCTGTACACTGTGAAAATGAGGCTATTTTTGATAGACTGACTATCTCCCAGACTGGTTCTGGAGCTGTTCAAGCAGACAGTGCTTTACAACATGGAGGTACACTTGAAGGTTGTCATGGGGCTCAACCAGCTTCCTCAGGAGTCAGGACAACTGAGGTCAAACCAAGTAATAAAAATCTTTATGAAGAGGAGAAAGGAGTGGCTCACACTGGACCATGGGCTAAGTTTCTGCAAGATGAAGTACATGAAGATAATTTGCTGACACCCAATGTTCAGTCTTCAGAATCTAGAAATAAATTGAATTTGGGAGAACAGGAACCTATGCTTGAAAAGGAAGAGGTCCATGAGAGAAATTGCCAGCATAACAGTGACATCTTGACAAAAATGAAAAGTAATCCACCTACTCTTTCAACAAAAGAAAGTCAAATCTCTGCGAGTGGAGACATGACTAAATTACCAGATGTTAGTGTGACATATGCCTCTTCTAGATTTTCAGATTCAGGTGTAGAAAGTGAACCGAGTTCTTTTGCAACTCATCCCAACCCTGATCATGTTTTTGAAAATGTTCATGGACACAGTGGTGAGAGAGCATTTCCTCAGCCTTTATTAAAACCAGACTGTGCAATAAAAAACACAATAGAAAGCCATTGCACTGAGAGTACAAGTGCTGTAAGTGAAATACAGTCATCCCTGACGTCCATAAATTCACTGCCTTCAGATGATGATGAGCTGTCACCTGATGAGAATTCAAAGATGTCTGTTGTACCTGAATGCCAGATAAGTGACAGCAAAACAGTATTGGATCTAGGAGCAATTGACTTGCCAAAATGTGATGACAGAAAAACATCAAACACCAATTTGCAGCAACAGCTTGTTTTGTATTCAGGGCACTTGGATAACAAAACTCTGTCTATACATTCCTCGCTCTCAGGAAAAAAAGATCAGTTACACTTGGTTGTTTCAGATGAGGATACGCCTACTGATGTGGAAAGTTGCAGCCCACAAACAGGCCCTGGCACAACCTGCAAGGACCCTCAGGACCTTGAAAGGCATCCTAGAGCTACAGGAGAAACAGTTAAGTTGTGTTTGGAAACAGCTTGTATGGGTGAGCCATTTGCTGTTTCAGGTTCTTCATCTGTAAATGCAGCGGTTAAAAAAACAAACACAGGAAAAGAGAATGAGCCTTTAGAATTTAAGGGCACAACTGAAGAACTGTCAGGAGGTAAAAGTGAAACTGGTACAGATAATCTTTCTCCAGCTGGTAGTGCTGACATGGTAAAGCAAGGGCTTGTTGAAAACTATTTTGGCTCTCGAAGCAGCACAGATATTTCTGATATTTGGCCTATGAACAACAGCAATCCTGTTAGCCCTCAAAAGGAAGCATATGAAAAACAAATTATTTGTTCTTCCCAACAAGATGAGGAAGAAGAGGAGGATCAAGAAATGATTGAAAATGGGTATTATGAAGAAACTGATTATAGCATATTAGATGGAGCATGCAGTGCTGACCGAGATCATGGCTTAGCAGAAGAGAGAGCCCTGAGATCTGAAATGATTGACAGTGGACACCTGCAAGACATAATGACTGTGCCCCCTGTCTGTACTCCTGGTTGTTTGTCTTTCCCTTCTTCTCTGAGAGACTCTCCCAGCAATGTTACCTCTTCTTCAAAGAATAAATCTGATGCAATTACGCAACAGCCAGGCAGCACATCCTACAGCTCAGCTTCAGCTGTTTCCTGGTATGAAAGCTCCCCAAAACCTCAAATGTTAGCGTAAGTGATTGTTTTAAACAAGCTTTTTACTTTTAGAAATTCTGTTACTATAATAGAGAAGGGGAAAAGAAACATGTTTGGGCTGTAGAATGCCCTAGAACTGTGGCTTCTGAATTCTGCATGCCCAAGTAACAGCATGTTCTAGGTGTTCAGATAAAAAGTGTCTTAGCACTACACTTCTATAAGTTATCTTGTTATTTCATGTGGTTTGAAAAACAAGCAAAACAGGATTTTTCTTTGTTACATTTAAAAAATAATCTTCCAGCTGAAGAATGATGTTGTAAAGGGGTGCTAGGCATAAAAATAGTGTTTTATGAAATGGAAATTGTTAAAATAGCTAGCTTGGGAAAATATGCTTTGACTTTAAAAACATAAATCTAAAAACATTGTGTAACTGGTAGTCCATCAGATTAGCTAAGCGAAGCAAATGTGTAATGCAGGCTATGGTAATTGCCTTATTTTTAAATCTTAACTTCAAATATCAAAAATATAACACCTCGGAGACCACAGTGCTCTAAATTACACTGCAGTTTGGAGACCAGGAAAGCCAAATTTAGAGGAATGTCAGGGATCCCAGATTGTACCTCTTCTTGCTGTAAACATAGGAGTTTCCCTGATAAACTCCTGCTGCTTAATAAACATGTGAAGCAGCAGCTTATGTGTTGTATTGGAAGTAAAATGTTGCTGTGAAAGAAAAGAAAATTTAAAAGACAGGTAGAAACAAATGCTGAGCAGGTGGAAGAGATAGAAGACCAGTTAGTTTGTGAAAAGCAGCTTGAGAACAGAAAGAAGGAGTAAGCAGTCAGGTGGAGGAAAACAGTTTAGAAGTGGCCAGAAAAGTAGCTTCTGAAATACTGTACAGTGGTACTGGTGTAGAATGGGAAAGATGAAGAGCAGAGACTACTCAGGCTGTTCTGTAACAATAAAAGTGAACTTGGAATGAAATCAAGGCTATGGGAAAAGCAGAGTCCCCTGGAATATGAGATAACTGTGAATCCAGAGGGTATGATCTACTCCATAAAGAACCACTCTTGGTGGGTTCAGGAAACATGCCTTGAGTACAAACTCAAGTAGCTTCTGTTGCAGAGTGATAAGAGCAGCTGTCAGCAGTGGTTTCGGTTCAGGCTGACTTCATTTGAGGCCTGCTTCTGCCAGTTAGTGAAGAATGGGCTAAAGTTAAAGCTGGGAAAACAGAGAACAAAAGGTAGAAGGGAGGGAAACAGTGAGCAGGCAGAAGAGGATGGGGTACAGCATGACGCCGTAAGGGATCATGCAGAACAGATGGATTAAGGAAGCATAAGGAAGCACAAAGCTTTATGTGCTGCAGGGAAACTGATATGCAATTAGGTAGGTCATGCACAAAAACTAAGCGAAGTGGAAGAAAGGGAGGAAGGAACACAAGGAGCTCCTAGCATGTGAGGATCTCAGCTATTAAAAACCTTATAGTGTATGCCTTCATAGTATAGGTAGAAGATCAGAAGTCTGGATCTGGCTGTTTCAGAAGCAGGTGTCAGTTTTTCAGCCTACCACAGGAACCTTATGGTGAGACATTACAGCACTGATTCCAGCTCTCTTCTGACCTAAAAATAGGCTTGGCAAGAATTATCAAAAGTCAGTGAAAATCTTTACCTTGATTTTCAATTGGTTATAATTTCTATAACTTTTTTATTGCATGGAAACAAAGTTGTTGTTTGCTCAAGACCACAATGAACCCAGCATCTTCAGTGGTTTCAGAAATACTCGAGAGTTTGCAAAGATAGTCAAAGGAGAGAAGAGAGTAGAGCTTGAGATATGGTTTTTGTTACAGAGGAAAAGTGGCTGTAAGAATCTGCAGTAAAATATTCTGAGGAAATGTCTTATTTTGTGAAAATAGTAATTTGATAAATATATTTTCCTTTATATTAATTACATAGAATACAAAGTAAAATGACTGTAGGAAACTGTATCCTGGAAGACCCCACATTTACCTAGCAATAGTAAATATATGAGTATTTTTTTGTTCCAGTTTCCTACAGGCTAAAGAAGAATTGAGGCAACTGAAACTTCCTGGATTTATGTATAGTGATGTTTTCAAACTGGCTTCTTCGATACCTTATTTCAGTATGGAAGACGATGAGTGTTCAGAAGAAGGAGTACATCTTATAGTTTGTGTCCATGGCCTAGATGGTATGCTGAGAAATGTGATACAGTACAAGAAAGCAATTCAGATTACCAGTGAGATTTAGCTTTAGTCATTCGAACTCTGAATTGAACATCTGAAATAGGTTCACTGGAGGGAAATGGGAATTTGACATGGTACTGCTACATTTGACAATGTGTTCCATAAAATCTTTTAAATTAAGAATTCTATTTCTTTAATAAAACTTCCCTGCACATAAGTCTGTTTAATGTCATAGTTCACATCAGGTGCATCTTTCAGTTTTTTATGTTGTAAAGGAATTTGTCCATGTGGTAATAGAATGGAGTTACTGATAAAACTATTTTCTTTAGAATTGCTGTGTTGTCAAGAAAAATGAAATATGTGTATCTTGTTGGGAAAAATAAATAGTATGTGTAAAACACAGTCAAGTGTTTATAAGGTTTTAAAAGGTTAAGTTGCTGAATCACAGTGCAGTTGAGGGTGAGGGAGATCACAGAAGATTTTCTTGTTCAACTTCCTTGCTCAGAGCAGTCTACAGCAGATTGCCTAGGATGCAACCCAGTTGTGTTTTTGAATATTTCCAAGGTTATACAAAGAATCTACAAAGATTCTACTGTGATAGAAGTGAGAAAAATCTCTTTTTAATTGAAAGGGTTTTAAAGTTTAAATAGCTTGAATATATTCACCTGCTTTTAGTTCAAAGCATATATGTATATTAAGAAACAATATCCCCTCTAGCTTTTGTGCATTTTTGAGACACTTAAATTAACAATGTAATGAAACACAAGAGGGCAGTAGAATAGAGTATTGGAGTGCACCAACACTACACAGGCACCTTCTTCATTTTTCAAATTCCTAAGTTAAAAAAAAAAAAAAACCCAGCATAGTTTTTCTTTCCTCATTTGGGCAGAAAGCAGCCTTTGTTAAGTACTTTTAAAAACAGGACTCAGAGGTATTCCCTTCTACTAGTGTAGGTATTCTCGTGCTATTGCACGTAGAAGTGGCACAAAAATTAGATTGTCCAAGAAGGCTGTTGTTTAAAAAAAACATGTGTTTGAAGCCTTAGGAAAGTCCACATAGTTAGAATTTTCTTATGAAATGGTGAGCTTTTACAAGCTATTTCCTATACATGACAGATGTAAATAAAAATCCTGTTCTCTAATTAAGGCAAAAAGGCTACCCTTTCTTCAAAAGCATCCATGACTACTGATGTAGAAAAATCTTCAGGATGCTAGTTCAAATCTTCAGATGCTAGCATTTGTTGCTTTGGGTATCACAGTATCTAAAAGTATCTTTATCCACTCATAGTTCACTCTGCCTTTTCATTTTATGAAATACTCCTTCACTGAATTTTTTAGGCTTACTTTGAGTTCTTTAATTGGCTTTCTGAAAATTAATTAGGTTTCCAAGAATGTAATGTTCACAGTGCTATGTATCAGTTGGAGGCTAAGACAGAATCAAGCATGACTTCCTGCATCCTTGCTTTTTTAAAAGTGTTTGCATTGAATGTCATTTTCATAAACCATTTTGTCACTTAATTTGACATTCTAGTTTATCTTTCAATGTTTTATTGAATTTTAATTAGGACTGAGACTATAATTAGCTGTGTTTAAATATAAAGCTCTGCCAGAGATTAATTTTAGTATTCTGAGTGCTTTTATTGCAAGTTAACTTTGCAGAATCTAACTCTTGATTGTTTTTCTTTTGAAGGTAACAGCGCAGATCTAAGATTAGTGAAGACTTACATTGAGCTAGGGCTGCCTGGAGGAAGAATTGAATTTCTTATGTCTGAAAGGAATCAGGTATTTGCCAACTAAAAAAGAATTTTTGTAAAACTATGAATAGTATAAACCTTCAAACACATTGATTTAATTGCAGTATTGTGTTTACTACATTTTGTACATTTTTATTGTATTCTCATGGAATCCATTATTTGATCTGTGGCTTGTGTCAAAGTAATTACAAAATCTTGCATGGTACTGAAGGTAAATATTTTAAGGGGTAACATTTGTTACTACCAATTTGTTGTCTGTACTGTGTCTGCTAAGTTCTCAGCATAAGCACTCTCATGGATTGTGGATAAAATATGCTCAATACAAGTGGTTAAAATGGTAATAGTGAAAACTGGTGTGGCAAGAAGGGAGATACGTTATTTCAGAGTATCTGAGAAATACAAAATTCCTGTCAATTGTTCTTTGCCAGCATTCTGCAAGATCTACATCATAACACTGAACAAATATCAAATTACCTCTTGTGTTAAACTTCTGTGAATTTTATTATTTTCTTATGAAGTAAACTTGCCAAAGCACAAAAGACCAATTTTTACTTTTTGTCTGTGTGCATGTGTGTATTACATATTGTATTAGACACACTTCAGAGATGAACTAGAACAAAGTCTTGTCAGTGGCTCAAACAAAAGCTTCATTTAGTGCACTAGCATTTTTCTGGCAGTAGCTGCTGGGATGCTTTGTGAAAGAGGCTGGACAGAGACCAAGCCAGGCTTTCTCTTTTCTAGCCCTATAGTTTGTGTCAGTCAGCAGCTGTGAGGCTTTCTGATTAGTGGATTCCACTGAGACCACTGAGCCTAATAGCTGCTGACAGACTTTTCTGATTCTTTTTGAATCTTTTTACTTATGTATCCATGGCATACAGTTGAGATTCGTTCTGTGGTTTATGTACATTAGTAATTCAGTTGCAAACAAGGAAATAGAAATAATTTACCTTACAGTTTGTTTTGGAAAAAACACTCGATAATCATTCCTCATTCACTGCTTCAGTTAATCACATACTTTATAAGCAAGTATAATTTCTCCCTCAGGAGGCAACTGAAGATACTTGTTCTATTTTTTATTTCTAACAATTAGATGTGAAAAGTTTCTGTTCATCCACGGTACCCTTCCTGGCCCACTTGAAACTTCTTGTCATGAAAATCGAATGATCAGAACTAGACAAGTTCTAAATGCTCAAGGCATTTAAGATGCCCTGTCTAGTTCTCATCATTCCATTTTAGTTCTAGCTCTGCCCTGGCTTTTGCACTATGGACTGACAAAATGCTATATTGCTATTTTCTTTCCTTGCTTTCCTAACATAGCTGATTATATGCAACACAGACATTATTGTTTGCATATACAGTTAGGGCTGGTTTTCTCTGTTAACATTTGTTTGCATTTTTTGCCATTTTATCACCCAGGCATTCAATAGGATAAGATTCTTGTGAAATTCTGGTTGATTCTCGATATGACTACCCTGGATATTTAGTTTTGCCTACAAACTGATTTTTCATGTCCTTTCCTTTCCCAGATCATTTATCAATATGATGAACACTACAGATTTTAGCACAGATCCTTTGGAACTTGTGTTGAAAAGTTCTAGGCAGGCTTTGCCTATCTATTTTTATTTCTTACTGCTGATCATTGGAGAGAATCTGCTATGAACTGAGGATAAGGCCTTAAGAATTTTGTTTGTTTGTTTCATTTTGAATAACTGGTATTACTGTAGACTGTTGTCACAGTAATTGTTTCATCTCTATTTCATGGGCAGTGTGATATAATTCTGAATATGCAGTTTGGTCTTCTGTTTCACTACAGATAATCTTATGCGTAGAGAACAGCTTAGAAGGCTGGGTGTGTAATGTTAAGATTTGTTTTGGTATTTTAGAATAAAGTAGTCTTACAGTAGAATGTGTATCACTTTATTCCGTGTTACAAGAAAATGACATGAAAAATTTATAAGAACTAGCTGTAGTGTTTGTATTCAGAGTTAATATCGATGCTTTTATTTGTGTGCTGTTGATCGAAACACTGGGGAGTAAGAATTCAGACTGAATGCAGAATGTATATTGCTGCATTAGAAAATACAGTTATTATTTTTTATTTCTTTTATTTTACAGAATGATACCTTTGCTGATTTTGATTCCATGACAGATCGCCTTTTAGATGAAATTATTCAGTATATACAAATTTATAATCTACCCCTTTCAAAAATCAGGTAATATCTGTTCTATACTATTTACAGAAATAAGCTTAAAACTAGAGCCCTGGGTTGTTTTAAACTGTGATGCTCAGGAGCAGGCCAAAAGAGAGATGAGAAAAGGCAATTTGGGATGGGGGAGGAGTAGGGGAAAGGAGAACAACAGAGAGAGAGGGAATTGCCAGATGAATGAAGACTGAGCAATGTTGTAAGCTCATCTATTGGTGGTTTTAGGGCAGGTTAAGCATTACATTTAAGGAATTGCTGTCCTGTGCTTCAACAAATTCTGCATAGTAGAGTTCTGCAGAAAAACAGGTAGTATTTTGAGAAAGTCAAAGGACCCCGTAATAGCACTATGCCAGGATGAAATTAGCTTCCTTCTGATTTTATAGTCCCTTCACTAAGTATGACATGGCAGACTGTCTTGTCACTCCTACAGGGCACTTTCATCTTACCTGTGATGTTGAAGGGCAGCTGCATGAAAATGTGTTTCATTATTTTTTATGTTTTCTGATTGTTTCATCTGCTAAATAGCATGTTTTACATCTTATTAGAGGGCTTACCACAGTCTATACATTCCTGTTTTCTTTTATATTTACTTCCAGGGAATGCCTGTTGCACTTATTTTCTCAAGGTACAGTGTGCCATTTGGGCAGACTACCTTACTAACTCAGCAGTGTTGCTGGAGTTAGCTCATCAATAGATGAAAGGAGCTAATTCAAGCCTGACTTTATCCATTTGTTTAGGCATCCTCAAATTATACATCCAGAAGGTTTTTTGACTTGCTAGTCACATGTGTTTCAGACAAGTTTGTGCATTCACATGTGTTTGGTAGGCCTTGTTCAGCTGGAGGAAACATCTAAAACATTTAAACATAATCTCACTGTTTAAACAAATGTTTCTGTTTTGAGCTAGGCAAGATTTAATGTGCTTAATTTTGTCTAAACTGTTGATTTAAAAATTAAAAAACCACTGTGTGATCATATTTTTGTTTCACAGACTACATGATAGCACCCTCAGTATGGGAGAGAAGAGTTCTGTAACCCACCAGCATACACCAGGATCTTCTCTCCCATGCTGTTGTCTGAAGATTGTAATGAGCAAACCCTACCACTTATCTTCTCATTGTTTATACCTGAGAACTGGACTCTTGTTTGCTTTTGGTTTGCTTCTCTCATAAGACTTCTGATTTGTAAATATTTTTCACTTTTATTTGTTACTTGTCATGTGAAAGAAAAAAAAAACTGTGAATTTTTATTTTAGTTTCCTTTTTAAGGTGTATTCTTGTCTTGGGCCCTACTGAAGCAGAAGTTTTCATTTTTCTTAAGCTTTTCTTATGAGAAAGTTTACATGAGAGACCTGTTAGAAAGACATGTGCCTCTATGCAAGGCCTTGAAGGGACAACCCAGAAAGCCTGGGAAAATACTGCTGAGAAATCCTCTGCTCAAGAAGCTGATGCTTTCCTGCCTCATTTTGGTTACGCCACTGTAGAAAACAGCTCTTGTAGTAGTTACCTGTGGTGTCCTGAATGATGCTGGTTTCTCCTCATAAAATCTCCCCATCTCCTAAAGGAAGTGTCCTCTCTACAAGCACTGCTCCATAACCAGTCAAAATAGACATTAGTCTCCAGATTTGTGATTTTGTAGGCAAAAAAAGCCAGCATCCTAAGATGGTTGGATTCTGTCTTGCTTAAGCAGTTGGACATCAGCATACCAGGCTTCAGTATAAGGACAATGATGTTCATGGTGGGAGCTCCAGCTTCCTTGGCCCTGGATAGATTAATTTCATATTTCTATATTTCCAGTTGGCACATATGCTCTTTCTTTTGTTTCTCATTTACTTTTTTCCCCTCCCATTCTCTGTTATCCCTAATGCTGACTTTCTCTCCTAAGTTACACAACTGTGCTCTTGCAGTGATCATTAATAGACCACTGGGGACCTCTACCATAAGATACCTGTACCTACAGTCATCCACACCACACTTCATTCTGGTGGTACACAGTTCAGGCCACAAATAATGACTACTTGTTATTAATAGAAACTGTACTGAAACTAAACCAACTTTAGACCTGACTTGGTAGTTCACTGGCAGATGATTGTTGTCACAGCTTAAACAAATCAAAATCAGCTCAGTCAAGGTAAGTCCAGAGATGTTCTGAGATTCTGCTCTTTATTCAGATAAATGCAGAGTCTCATGCTCTCAAGTTATGATGAAATCCTACTTACTACGCTATATTCTTGTACTGAGAAAAGACACTCCCTGTACCACTGTAATAGTGTCAGCTTCAGTAAACATTTTTGGTACCTGCAGAGCTAATACCAGAGCTAAAACAAATGCAATTTGCCTTATAAAAGAACTGTTTAGTAAAGAATCACAGGAGGCTTTAGGGTGAGGGGACATCTGGAGGTCATTTGGACCAGTCATAACCAATGTCACCATCAAAGTTAATGCAGCTTTGAAGCGTGTCAAATTGCTCAGTCATACCCATTCAAGTTTTAAGTATCTCTGAGGATGAAAGCCCTCCAGGTAACCAGGGGAATAAACCACCTGCTCTTATAGTGTAGTTTCAGAAACCATTTTGCACATGTCAGGTCTTATGCAAATTTCTGATTACTTTCTTTGACCTCAGGTAGATTAATCAGCTTGTCATCCTCTTCCCTGAGTAACACTGGGTCATAAAAAAAAAAAAAGAAAGAAAGTATGCATATATTAAAACATCTGTTTGTTGTTTGAGCACCTCATTGATTATGAATCTTGATTGATTTTTCTTCCTTCCATGAATTTTTATAGTTGGACAGGATTCTTGTTTATTTGCACAGAATAATGAGGTTTTGCTGTGTCTGATTTTTCTAATATGATCTGAATTGGTAGACTTGTATCATAAAGCAAGTATAAAAACTGTAATTCTGTTAACTTCAGTGTGTCGATGATTTATTCTGAAGATTGTAATATTGCCACCTAGTGTTCATTGCTTTTGCAGAGCTTCCCATGAGTAGGATGGATTACATTCCTGTTTTACACTTTTAAGACCCTATTTGAAGGATTTTCCTTTTCCTCCTCTTTTTGATTTGAGCAATTTTTGAAAATTATCTCTATTAAAAAACAAATTTAAGGCTTATTATGGGTTTGCCTAAGCATCTGAATTGGACCACATTGTATTACTGTAACATTTATTATATTTCTAAGACTTTTCAAATTAACTTCAAGTGTTTAGTCTTTGAGATACATTCACATAGTTGATTTTGAGCTTCCAGTTTTCCTCAAAACTGATCTTTCATGTTTCTGAAGTTGGGGTTAAGTATGCCTGTACTCTTAGGGATGATAGAATTGATAAATGGATTGCTGTTTTTTTCACAGAAAATGCCCTTTGTTATGGTACAGTATAAGAGTTTCTCAGCCCCTTATGACATTTAGTAAATACTGTCTGAACTGTAGGAGAATTGTCAAGAGAGTATCTCTGCTAATTCTCAAATCTTCTTTAGAAAACAATCTGTTTTACTTAAAAGCAGTTACATCACACAGATCATCTTCAGGGTCAACTCAATTTCTGTGGGCATTTACTTGTTCTTAAAGACATCTGTGGTTTTGTTGTTCTTTTTTGGAGTTTTATGAAGTCCTCCAAGGGAATAGTTTTAAATTTTAGTATTCAAAAGAGCAGCTCAGTATTTTGTTTTGCAAATGCACTGCTGTTGTGCTGACACCACAGAGGATACATAATCTTTCATTTCAAAATTAGGCAAATATTGCAAACTCAAGCAAATAATTTCTCATACATATAATATTGGAAATCTAGTAGTAAAAGCAACTGAATACATACATGCTTAAACTATGTATTAATAATGGACAAAACCCCTTTTTCTGTTATAGAAATGCATAATTATTTTGAAGCTTAGGAGTTCAGGATGGTTCTGCCATTCTATAACCAATTGTTTGAATTTTTAAATTTATTTTTAAATTGGTATTTTCTGAGACAGCTTTCTTGCTTGGGAAGTATTTAAACAGTCAAGTAATCTTTAAGTACTGTATCTTACACAGATATTACAGGAAGCTTTGTCTTGGCTACTTTTGTTTATGAATATAGTGATACAGAGCAAACAGGAAGGATGATCCTAGAGGAATAATACTGTAGCACATATGTGATGCAGCAGTGATAGTTCCACTGTACATAATTCTGGATGGTTGTCTGTTCTCACCATATCCTGGGGTTGCCTCTGTAATTCAGGAAGGCACTTCTTCCTTCTAACTTTGTGAGTCTGTTCTTTAAGTCAGTGCCTAGTCTGGTGTGGTCCTGATCTCAGCAGGGATCTGTAAGCATAATAACTAGAATTGCTTAATTTTGTAATGTTTGTTTTAAATAAATGCTTTGTATAGGCTTGCATATATGACAGTAAGCATTTCACATTAAGTAATATTTATCCTTAGATACAAGAAGCTAAAGAGTTCCATCCATCTTTCCCTTAAATTGCTTAACCAGGGAAACACCTGAAAGTACTATTGTCCTGACAGAGACATATTCTTCAATTGCTTGCTTAAGCTGATAATCACTTCTTTGGAAAATGTCAGATCTGCTAAGCAGAGCTGAAATGTTGCTTCTGTTTTTAAATCATCAGGTTCAGTTAAGTAATGGTGTTCCCCCCTATTAGGACTACCTTTGGAATCTGTCTACACCAAATTGTTTCAGGAATGCTCCTACATTTATCATATTGAGTGCTATCACATGCCAAAGTAATGATGATTTCAGTCATGCATGGCTCATAAAATATTTTCTTAATAGTTGGTGCTAAGGGAAATGAACCCAGAAATAGTCTTGAGTTTGGGTGGTAGATGCTGGTGGAAGGATAGTTTGGTTTTGTTAGCTTTTCAAAAGTGCTGTATTAAATATTTCTGGAGGAGTTCAAAACATGTTTGTAATGAGGTTGTGCAGCTTAAGAGACATGTACAAGCTATGCCTCCCGAATTACATAAAATACAGGTCTGAATGGAAACTTTTAATTAATTTTTTCCGATGCTCTTTTAGCATTTCATTACACCGATTTACTTTTTCTCTGTGAAAAGAAAAAAAAATCCTGCTATAAAATTCCATGTCATATTGCTTTTTCTCTTTAACAGCTTTATTGGACACTCACTGGGTAATTTAATAATCCGTTCAGTGCTCACAAGACATCGATTTAAGTATTACCTCAACAAACTTCATACCTTCCTGTCTCTGTCTGGACCACATCTTGGTACCCTCTACAACAGCAGTGCTCTTGTTAATACAGGTGAAGTATTATTTTCAGTAGTATTAGTTTAGGGGAAATCTTGTCTTTGAAATGAACTTAGCAATTTTATGTGGGGTGCACATTTCTGCATTACTATGATTTTGAGAAACTGCATATTTCACTGTCATAAGCAGAGAGAAGGGTTATAAAAATAAAGTATCAATAAAAGAGTGTGCAAGAGGTGGTTGGCATAACTATTTTCCAGTATGTTTGATTCAGATTTTCTGTTGCAGCACAAATAGACTCCAGTTTTGATCTGTTGAGTTCAATTTATAATAAACTGAATTGAATATACTTAATCTGCCAAACAATTATATGATACGTTAAAATAATTCTAAAATATTGGTGTCTTTTCTCTCTCAAAAATGCCTTACAACCTGCAGTGTGTTTCTGCAGATGTGTTTCTGCATGGTGAGGGAGGCAAAATTTTCTGAAAATTCAGTTAGCCACCTATTCTTATTATTGACTAATAAAGAGAAATAGCACCATAGAAAAGTTTGTACTATGGTATTCCTGTGAGAAAATTCTGCTTCCTTTTTTCAAGTTACATTTAATGAGTTCAGTTTAGAAACTGAAGAAGTAATGCCTGTTGTTTTTTGAACATCAAAATATTCTAATGCTATGCAAATTATTGAAATAGAATGTGTATATTCTGGCTAACATTATTTACACTTTCTGGAAGTTATTTTTTGTTGCCAGGCATATACATTAGTGGAAATAAAGGCCTTCATGCTTCATTGTATAGATAGACAGGAAAGAAAATGAAAATTTAAACTGTTTCTGAGAGACTGTTATGAACTTTATATATTATACTTATGTTTGATTGGTTTTTATATTTTATTGTGGATCTATACTAATGTTGTACCTAACATTGCAGGACTGTGGTTTATGCAGAAATGGAAGAAGTCTGGTTCTTTATTGCAACTGACATGTCGAGACCATTCAGATCCACGACAGACATTCTTATATAAACTTAGTAAAAAAGCAGGTAAGCTTTGTTAATGCTTCCTATCTCTTAAAGGCAACTGTGTATAAATATGAATAGGAGACCTTAAAAAAAAGGAACTTATTTTCAAAAAGCTCCTGTTTCAGTTTTAATATTTAAGAGTTGCTTTAATCCTGTATTCTTCAAGTAAACAGTAAATAATTTCTGTTGCAGAGGTATATTACTTTGAGTCTTTCCTTCCTTACTAATGAGCAGAACTTGAGTGCAGCCATTACACCAATAGATAAATGGAGGATTTTTTAAATATCTAACTGTGAGCCACGTTGTGGTGAGTCAAGTGATGTGCCAGCAGAGGGGTAGTTTCCATTAAGCATTATAAAATTATTCAGGATTCATATGACAGGTGTATGTGAATGTGTGTCTGTCAAGCAGCTGTGGAGCCAGAGATGCTTGTGCTGTTTTGTGAAAAATCCAGGCACACACCTAGATCAAAATATTTCTACGTTGTC
Source organism: Chloebia gouldiae (assembly GCA_003676055.1). Classification (NCBI taxonomy): domain Eukaryota; kingdom Metazoa; phylum Chordata; class Aves; order Passeriformes; family Passeridae; genus Chloebia; species Chloebia gouldiae. The sequence goes on from QUSF01000002.1 coordinate 24,831,080, forward strand.
ACAGCTGTAATTTTGTTAAGGGCAATGAAGTACAAATATATGGGCAGGAAAAGACTGACAATTTAGAGGACTTGGAAGAAGCAGAAAATAATAAGGAAGGAGGAAGAAGAAAAATCATAGGTAAGATAGGAATATTGATTGAAAATTGATTTTAGAAAAAAAACTTGGGGTTTTCTTACCCTTCTCTTCAAAAGCTACTACCATGAAGTGATTTTGTTGATGATACAGTAATATCTAAAGCTGAACTGGTATCTAAAGGTGAACTCAATCTAGTTTTGCTGTCTTTTGAAAATAAATGTTTGACTATAAATAGAAGTTATGTGAGAACTTACACACTAGATGCCGAATAAGACTGTGGGACCCCTGCTAAGACGTAATCAGATTAATTGATCAGTTGGCTTTAAAAAAAATTATATTCCAGGGTTTTTATGTGTATGTATCTCAACATGGCTAGAGACACTGTCATTTGAGTACTAGTGTCTGTTGTAGAAATGTGACATATTTTCTGATGGCAGACCTTTATATGACAGGATTTTTGAAAGACCTAGATAGCATTGTCTCAAAAGTCCTCATGTGCATTTCAGACTTTGTTCCCCATAAATGGTAGAAGGAATAGAAAAGTCTTCAGGCTCAGCTTCTGCTTTTTTCTTTCTTACCAAAGAGATAGAAAGAGCTGTATTTTGGGCCACAGCCTCATCTTGTTTCCAGGTCCATCAGTTACGTCAATGTAAGGGAGAAGGAAAGGCTGGGGGAAACAGGAGAAAGAGATGTGAAAAATTAATGATTTTAGATAAGGAGAAAATAAAGTAAGTTTTATGCTTCCCTCACAGAGAAGGAAGAAAGCTTTCCTTTGAGGGGTGAGTTAATATACTGTATGTACAATGTAGGAGTTGGTGTCTTTAACTCTTGATATGTGTACAAGGCCTGCTTCTGTCCTGTCATCTCTTTCTTCTCTCAGTGGGCATACTTGACTCTCAGATACAAGGTGAGAGTCATTTGGGATTCCCCAACCTGTACAATTCCTCTTTTCAGATTCTAAATACAGGGAATTTGTGTGCTGGTCTCAAAAATTATTCTAAACATAAGTCTTTCCAGAAGTCACTTAACCCCAGGGTACATGAAAGAGATTGACAACACTTTTGAGAAGTGTAGCCCTGAATTTGCAATTTCTATTGATTTTTGTGATCATATAGTTAAATAGGGGTCTAAGATGAAGAAACATCTTACTGCTTAATGTGGTGTCTTCTTTGGACATTGGCTTTGCATCTGGGAAAATCCCTAAGGCAGCAAAATCTAAAACTTGCTGTGGATCCAGCAGGTAGTATTTTGAGGGTTCAACGCCTCAGCTACATAGTTGTATGGTGGCTTGTGACTCTAGATTTCAAATTTGTCAAAGAACATACATGTTAAACAGATCCTGTTCCTTAACCCAAAAATGGGTGAAGAATAGGTAAACAGTTAAACTCACTTATCTTACAAAATATCCTATATACTTTCTTTGTTCCTGCTGAAGATTTTGATCAAACACTTTATCATAATGAAAGATTGATGATACTTCTGTCTAAAATATGAAATTCAGAAGGGGCTATTTCTAAGGCAAACTATTTTCCTAAAGTGCTCCATTGTGTTTGGCCTAAAGCAGATGGGCAGCACCAGAAATCTGCTGCAGTTTTCTAGAGAAAATGTAACAATTTGATGTCTTTAAGTGCTGTAACTCTCTCATTACTTGGGGTTCCTACCTTTGCATTGTTCTACTATGAGCATGCTTGTTCAGGAATTAGGAAGTCTGGGTTTAGTCATAAAGGTTTAATTGTACTTCAGGGTTGTGTTGGGTGGATTCTGCACCTGTGCTTGAGCTGGTTAAACCTTAGAGTGAGGCAGTGCCTTAGAGAGGCGCCTCCACTAGGCAGGCTGTATCATGTATGTGTTGGTGCTAGGCACAAATCCTAATGCAGCTATTGTCTGAAACATCAGTGAAGACAAGGCACCATCCATCTTTAGGTTTCTTTAAGCCATATGGAGGCTTTACTCTCTTCTGTATAGCCAGAAACCAATCACTGTATTCCTAAGAAACAAGATGAAGGTTTGAACCATACTCAGTTTAATGGGAAACTCTACAACTGAGCCATGGCCATGTCTATTGAATATGTAACAGAGGAAAGGCTGGTACCAAACATGCATTATTTTGTAGGTCTACCTATTGTAATTGGCTTTTCTCCCTTTTTGTGCAAGATCCTATAATAAATTAGTGCCAATTACCAGTTGTAAAATGTTTATTTATTCAGTAGTAATAGATCAGAGGATTTGCTATACTGATACATTTTTTCTTGTAGGTCTTCATTACTTCAAAAACATTGTGTTAGTAGGCTCTCTGCAGGATCGTTATGTTCCTTATCACTCTGCTCGCATTGAGATGTGTAAAACAGCTTTAAAGGATAAACAATCAGGTAATAAATATCCTGCAAAATAAACAAACCACTTATGTTAAAACCTTACATATCAATCTCCTCCCACTTAATTTTGGCTGCTTAACTGAGGCACTTCTATTATGTGTTTAGAAACTTTGGGCTTGCTTTGTAGTAGAGGGAGAAAATCCATGTAGAGTCTGACTTGCTTTCTGTGTCTGTCCTGTTCTATTACATGCAGATGGAGATGAGACTGAACAGGTTTCTAGCTCATTGACTTTGATGAAAGTCAGGTGAGATAGACATAGCCCTTGATGTATTATTTCATGAACAGGGAGGACAAATAATTTTGATTTTTGAGGATATCAAACTGTAGCATCAGGCCCTGGGCTGTATTTAGCTGTGGCTTAATAATAGCACTGAAAAAAAAGGTAATTTTTCCATAATCAGTTAGGGTCGTTGTACTTACTGTTGAGATATTCTAGCACAATTGCATTCTAATGTTATATATTGACAAATAACTTTTATGTGATGCAATCAATTAATACTGATAAGTACATTCTCACTATAAAGGTACAAATATTAAAATGCATAGCTTAAAATTGTTTTTCCAACATTTCTAGAGGAAATTAAACTTTCTTTATATTCTATCTTAATAGAACTACAGCATAACACATTTCATTACTTCTCTTTCCCTGGAATGTGTTCATTCTGAGTTGAAGGTCAAAGAATTGTTTGTTTCTGGCAATTCACGCAGTACAACTCTTCTTTTTCTCTACAGGACCAATTTATGCTGAAATGATCCAGAACCTGCTTCTGCCAGTTCTTCAAAACAAGGAATGTAATTTGGTTCGTTATAATGTAATTAATGCATTACCCAATACAGCAGATTCTCTCATAGGGAGAGCTGCACACATTGCTGTTCTTGATTCAGAAATATTTTTAGAAAAATTCTTTCTTGTTGCTGCCCTAAAATATTTTCAGTAGAGAAAAGCATTGTCAGAGACTTGGTTATTACCTCATTAACAGATGAATTCAGATAAAGTGTGGTGTTAAAGTATAGCTGCAGCTGTATTTTAAGAGATATTTATACTTTTTATATGGAAGATAATTTATATCATCCACACTTAGGGCTTTTTAACATCAACTTTACTTTCTAGGTAATGTGACTGTGCAATATTTTTTTATTTTGTTCTTTTTACTTTTCTATTACTTTTTCTTAATTTTGGGAACCTAATTATTTGGAGATTAAAGCACAGTGTGTATTTTTGTTTGGTTATTGGCTTTCAGACAACAGAAGTCGATGTTACTTGGCTACATTTTACAAGAGGCTTTAGATGCCAAAAATAAATCGGATTTTAAAATTTAAACAATGTCTTACGTGTTCACTTGTCGTATTTTAGCACTGAAGGATGTTTAACTGGAAACACAATGAGCTGCTAAAATACTGGATATTTGAAAATTACTATATCTGCTACAGCTTAACAGTTTTTACAAAATCATAACTGTCATTGTTAAAAAAGTTATGCCTGTGGGAATATATTTTCTGCTGATCTCAAAAACATGTTAGTTTACGTACTCAAATTTTACGACTGGAAGTTTTGTTTTCAGAAGAAAATGGCAACTAAGGATTTTTGAATGTTCGATGATAGCTGCCTTCAAATAATTGGGGTTTTGCAAACTGTATTAAGATGGTTCCTTACTCTGTCAGTTCTTCAGATGAACATGGACAATTTTACATGGACTTCCTTGTATATACTTAAAATAAGTAAATGTTATAAATTTCTGCAATACTTTTATGAATTTAAGCAATTTTTAAATATTGTTAAAATGTTTTATTGACTATAAAGTATTGTAAATATAAATCAATACATCTTCAATTGAGACTATTGTAATCTTTACCTGTTTAGTGACACAGATAAAATGTTTTTGATATACAGGAATGTTAAAGATCTGACTTTCTACTGGTGCTGAATAGCAATGTTTGGTTTCTTCTTCCTTCCCTTTTCTCTGTTTCAAACAATAGTTCACTAAAGCTGGGGGAAAAGAGTTATATGTGCATTCACTAATTGTACACTAATTGTAATGAACATTTTTTGAAAAATATATATTTGTTGTATAATGCATGTTTATTTTTAGGATTGTGTTATTGCATCTGGTGTTAATAAAATGAACAAATTACTCTAATGACAGCAATTAAAGAAACTGAAATGTTCTGCTAATTACCAAAATTCTGGGGAGGCTTTTTGTATATAATTAATAATTTTGTACTTTTGAAATTAATATAGCAATAATAATTGAAATTATTATATATATATAGATGGAATGTCTATAATTATAGATGAAGTGATTTTGCATTTGATATGTAATGTTGTATAATAGTCTTTGTAATATATGGGGGGTTTTCCTATAACTTATAAGATGCTGAAATGAGTATCTGAACATCTACAATTCAGCAACGTATACACTGCAGAGTATTTCATTAGAGTTGTGTTAGGCAAGTCTTTATGACACAAAGGTATCTTTAATACATTCTCACTATAACAATGCCTTTTTATTTTAAATTTTGTATTATAATGTTGCTATTAAGCTCTAAATGTTTAAATTATGTTCTGGTATCTCAACTGTCTTTTATTTAACAATACAATTGGATGTGGCTACCTGCTAAACTTTGAATAGCTGTTGAAGGGAGCTGAAGTTACAAAATATTCCTTGATTCACAATTAAGACTTTAAAGTGTTCTTAGGAAACATTTAGATGGTTCTCTCACTATTGAAAAATGTCTGTCTTGCTTTCTGTCTCTGGAAAGCTGAACATGTAAAGCATGCTTTTGTGATCAGAAAAGCAGAAGTATGACAGAAATAGCCACTTTTTTCCTTTTTTTCATTTTCTTTTTTTTTTCCCTTTTTTGGGGGGGGTGGGGGTGGTAACAGTAGGTCCCACCTTTAAAGCAGCTTGAATTAGACTTGTTCTTTGAGGAAAATAGATGGTGCAGGACATCATGTGATATTTGCGTGTAAGTATCTCAAGGAACAGGGCAAATTAAGAGAACAGTAAATTCATTTTCTCTTCCTTCATTTTTATTGCCTACTCTGTATGTGGTCTGGTAGCCCTCTCAGTACTGTAGCTTTTGTGAGGGCTATTAGACATCCCACAGTCCCAAAGGAATGTGCTGTCTGACCATAGTGAGAGCGTGATGACCCCAACATGTCCTTGAAGCATGGGAGGTCCATATTTACTGCAGACTGTATGGTCACTTGCAGTTGCTCTCTGAACAACACATGCAGGCTGGGATATATTGGACAACTGTGCATGTGTTGCATGGCATGTTCTCCCTACTCCTGCAGTTGTGCAGCTGTCTGTCTTCGCTTTCCTAGCCCTAAATACAGACCTGTGTGTACATAAGTCAGTGTCATCTGATGCAGTAGAAGATCTAAAGTGCTGCTACTCACTGTCTCACCACTCTTCTGTTTGAATGAGGGCTTCATCTTCCTTTATGATAGTGACCTCTCCTTCATGCAGGTATCCTGCAGCTGCTTCAAAGAGAATTATGCTGCTTACAGAATGAGAGGTAAGAACTGAGGTCTTAACATTCCTTTGACTGTCAGTCTCTTGTTCCCTGAAGGAGTAGGCTTGTACTGTTATTTTAAAAAACTCTCAGTGATATAATTACGAGATCACTGCATAAATGACATAGTGTCTGAACCTCTATTTCCATGTTGTGTATATAAATTAATTCCTTGGGTTGTGTTTGAATCCTTGATACAAACTAAACTTTCTGTTACTGTAAATTTAGGCATTGCTTCTACTTTGGAAAAAGAATTCATGTTATACTGGAAATCGCCAGGATTTGCAGCAGAGCCAAGAGATTTGATGTTGATGGAAAACTTACTCTGTAACCGTGAAACAACCTTGTTTCCAAGCTGGTTTTATTTGCTTAGCCCTGACAAGGTGTGGTGTTCAGATAACCAAGGTTCTTGATGTGGTCTCAGAGGCAGAGGAGGCATTTAGGCAATATCAGTACATTGGCTGCCCAGGGTTGTGCTGGTTGTGGTGCTTTCCTGGTAGTCTCCAAGACCAGTACATCTGGCTCATCTGAACTGACCTGCTGCAAGCTTTGTGCTAGCTGTATGTCTTCTATTCTCCATTTTCTAGAACAGCAAAGCAAAATACAATATTGTTTGTGTCATCTTGCAAGGGAAGCAGTGCAAGATATAAATGATCAGTAAACAGAGGAAAGAAAACAAGAAAACAGTCCATTTAATCACAGTAGAAAATTCCTGTAGTGTATGGTACAGTTGTTTTTACCAATGTTAAGATTTATTACCTCCTTAGCCAAAAGTTCTAGAAATGAATAATTCAGGAGTTACAAGTGAATTTTTACAGCAATACAATAAAGATGAAAAATATGTTTTTGAAGACAGTTAAATTTTAGGTGGATAAACAGTACTTCAAAAATCTTTCCTTGCTATTTCATTCTTACAATTTGAAATTTGACATGTATGCTTGTACATATGATGTATGTATGCATATTGTGTTAAGTGGTTTAGGAGCAGAGTTACTATTACTTGGGGTCTGCAAGCAGCTTGGTAAGTTTTTTTAAGGGAAGGATTTCATGTTTTTATTGTACTGAAGACACAAATAATAAGTTCTTGAACTTTGACAAGATCTGTTTAGGTTTTCTCCTTGCTGCATTCAGGCAGAGCATTCTTTTCTGCATTCAACTTTATTCTCTCTGATCTAGAGGCCCAGCATCTTGCTGTAAGAATAAAGGAAGGGGTTTCCATTATTTTCAGTCTCTAATGTCAAATTAACCATGATATAAAAGGCTGATTGAGAAAATGTCACTTGTAAGGCAGTCAGTTAAATTTAATTACTTTCAGTGTGTAGGCATTGCCAGATGTAGCTCAAATAAACTCCAGAAGTGCTGCTGCTCTTTAATTTACAAAGACTTACTTTCTTAAAGCTTTCAGACGTGAACAAAAAATGCTATTTTAGATTCAGATCTCCAAGTTATCTTCTTCAGGTTGGTACCTGTGTAGTGAATTCTGTTTTATCTAAGAAGAAGGTTAGCTGGAGAAGTTTAAAAGAGTGACAAAAAGCTGCCATATTCAAAACATTAACTGTACTTAACTAACTGGAGCGCCACTCCACGAACATGCTACTTATCCCAGGGTTAGGTTTATACTGAGCGTGAAAAGCAACTTCACTGCTTAAACTCGGAAACTGGACAGATGCCATCTGAAAGCACAAACGCTGTCTGTACGTCACTATGGTGTTAGCCCAAGTTCCTTCATGTCC